>CM035804.1:46706319-47138819 GCA_020466265.1 Siphamia tubifer
GCCTGTAATGTTGTGTCCAAAATTAAAGATCATAGCAGAGGTGTTGTCATAGTTATCACTTTCTTTCTTGGTGGTATATATACTAGCATGAAGTGAATATATCATTGACTATAGAAGTTTGGTGTCAAAGAATTTAGATAAAATTAGATAAGATATCAGGGTTTAAAGTTACCGCTACCAAAAAGGGTTAAGAATGAATCACATTTTTAGAGGTATTTCATGTAAAGAGGTAAAAAACTATATAGACTAAGATATTTTATTACAACTTCATGGGCAACAGTGGTGTTGAATCACTTCAGAAATGTTAGATATGGAGAAAAATTCACTTCGAAGTCACTGCAAAAAAGTTCTTTGAGGGTTAATTCATTAAAACTGCTGTAAAAATACTCCAGTACAAGTTAAAGTTGTACATTCAGGTATTGCTTAAGTGAAAGTATGCAAGTCAGCAACTTACACTGGATGGAAATTCAAAGCAGACGTCATGCAGTGAAATGGTCGTAGTTTGTGTTATTTTACTACTGCATTAGTGTGTATGATCATTTTACTACTGTAGACCATAAAGGCGGAGCTCATTTTAATGACTTTACAGTGTGTTAGTGCCTCTGCCTCATGCAATATCTGAACAAATCTCAGTCTTCAGTATCATAATATTATGGCTGTTCAGACTCACTACAGAAACAGACCCATAGTCACAGGAAAAAACCATTAAACCACCCTTGTTTTCACCAGTTTCTTGTTCATTTTAATGCCTGTTACAAATAAAAATACATTTGTTTGGACAAATATAATGAAAACAACATAATAGTTTAATTTAACAGTTGATTTCTATCTGTTTTAACATGGTTAAATCATTATCTATGTCGTTGTACTGACAGAAACAGTGCTTTTATTCACTCATGTTTTCTTTTCTGTCTGTCACATGATCCACACAGGAGTTAGGAGGATTGCATGACCATTGTTTTTAATAACTTTTTTTCTGTGACTGTAGTTTAGGTGTGCATATCAAAGACGCCCCAGTCCAAATTAAAAACAACATTTGGTGTAATTTGTGCCTTTCACTGTTCTGACCTGAGTCAGAGAAGCAAATAAAAAAAAAATCAGATTGGTGCCACTATTGTTTTTAGCGTCACAGGGAAAGTATGCAACTGTTTTTTTAGTCAAGCAAGAATAATTTATCCAATATATTTGATTCTGATGTTAACCCATAAAAACCAAAGCAGCCACCGGACACTAAAACCAGCTACTGATGTAAAATGTTTATTAACTTCTGAAACACTGATCCTATCATGTAAATAACAGTTCTCTATAAGTTTTTTTTTCTTCAGGCATTAAATGTACTAAATCTTACATCATTTAATAAGATGAATCAGAAAAGAAATGACAAAAGTGTTGGTTATGTCATGGTTTTAATATATATGATGGTGTGTTATTCCACATATATGATGGTTTATGTTCATGTAAACAATGGATTAGTAAATATTCCACTAGAAAGAACCTGTAAAGTGAATGGATCATAATGTGCAGACAGTGTTTTGAACTAATATTCCTTTGGACTAAAACCTATTCTCTTGTTCATCGTAAGAATTTCACATTTTGACCCCAGACTTATCTTTGAAACTTGAGCCAACCATCATTTAAGACTTTAGTTTTCTTTATTAGTTTTCTTTAACACACATGTGAACATTTCATTAGTTTTATTCTGGAAACATTTTACTTGTAGACCAGTGTTATGGGATTAAAAAGTGAGAATCGTGAGATAAAAAGTCAAAATTATGAGATAAACGGCAAAAATATGAGATAAAAAAGTCAAAATGATGACACAAAAAGGTATAAATATGAGATAAAAAGTCAAAATTATGAGATAAACGGCAAAAATATGAGATAAAAAAGTCAAAATGATGACACAAAAAGGTATAAATATGAGATAAAAAGTCAAAATTATGAGATAAACAGCATAAATATGAGATAAAAAAGTCAAAATGATGACACAAAAAGGCATAAATATGAGATAAAAAGTCAAAAAGTCAAAATTATGAGATAAAAAGTCAAAATTATGAGATAAACAGCATAAATATGAGATAAAAAAGTCAAAATGATGACACAAAAAGGCATAAATATGAGATAAAAAGTCAAAAAGTCAAAATTATGAGATAAAAAGTCAAAATTATGAGATAAACGGCATAAATATGAGATAAAAAAGTCAAAATGATGACACAAAAAGGTATAAATATGAGATAAAAAGTCAAAGTTATGAGATAAACGGCATAAATATGAGATAAAAAAGTCAAAATGATGACACAAAAAGGCAGAAATATGAAATAAAAAGTCAAAATTATGAGATGAAGTCAAAATTATGAGATATAAAATAAAAATTATGAGATAAACAGCATAAATATGAGATAAAAAATCTAAATTATGAGACTTATCTTGGAACCTTAAGCCAAGCAACATTTAAGACTTGACTTTTCTTTATCAGTAACACACATGTAGGAATATTTCATTAGTTTATTTTACTTTTAGACCAGTGTTATGAGTGTAAAATACTGTCACCTTTCCTCTGACTTTTAATGAACACCTACATGACCAGTGAATTAACTATAGGAAAGTGCATGATTTACACTGTATAGGCAAAATAAGGAAGCTAGAATATTATAATCAAACGTGATGAATCATTAAGAAATATAAAAAAAATAGGTAAAAATGCTTTTGAAACAGAAAAGCAGCATTAGGTCTTTATGGGTTAAGTTTCAAAATTCAATATTTAAAATTCACTTCACTGTCCCACATTATAAGGAAATTTGTCTTGAGCTTCTACGTGTGTTGGAACACACAAATTAAATTTCATGAAAATCAACTTACATAGAGGGGGCATAATGAAAGAAATCTCAAAACACATGGAATACATATTTCATAAACGTTGTCATCTTCTGCAACAACGATTCATTTGATAAAATAACCCCTGAATTTACTGTGAGCTGTTATGAACATAGAATAGAATAGAATAGAATAGAATAGAATAGAATTTATTGATCCCACAATTGTGAAATCATATTGTATGATCAAACATGTAAATATAGGACATAATGACACAGCTCTAATAAACATGGAAGACATATTTAATTCATACAGAGAAAACTATTATAAAAAGTTCTGATCAGTCGCTGTGATTTAATAGATCACAGCAACTGTAGCAGGAATAAAAATTAAAGAAACAAAAGTATAAATAAGGACAAAACAATGGTGATAGTGTCTATTCTATTCTATTCTATTCTATTCTATTCTATGTTCATAACAGCTCACAGTAAATTCAGGGGTTATTTTATCAAATGAATCGTTGTTGCAGAAGATGACAGCGTTTATGAAATATGTATTCCATGTGTTTTGAGATTTCTTTCATTATGCCCCCTCTATGTAAGTTGATTTTCATGAAATTTAATTTGTGTGTTCCAACACACGTAGAAGCTATAATATATAAAGTCACAGTTTGAACACAGTTTGAAAAAGTAACAAGTCTATTCTGAGAATGTAAAGAGATAGATAGATAGATAGATAGATAGATAGATAGATAGATAGATAGATAGATAGATAGATAGATAGATAGATAGATAGATAGATAGATAGATAGATAGATAGATAGATAGATAGATAGATAGATAGATAGATAGATAGATAGATAGATAGATAGATAGAACATATTTGTACATGAAGACAATAGTGTGTTAAACATTCACATCAAAAACTAACGTACATTTGTATGTATTTATTTATATTGTATTTTCTAGACTTTGTGAAGTGTGTCAGGTTCAGATGACTCCAGAGCTATTACTTCAGAAACTCAAAGGTAAAAGATGAACATGTAATAAAACAGTGTGTGTTTCTGCTGCTGAGGGGAACACTGTCAAACAGACCTGGAGACATTATACTAAATTTACTGGGCAGAACATGGTGAAATTGTCTGATAATTCATTTTTTCTTCTTCCCAAAGGAACCAGAAAACTCTTTGCTGGATTCCAACCATTCACACAACACCATTTATGCAGCTTTTGTCCTTCTCACACAAACCCTTTAAAGCAGCAAATGAATGGGAAATTATACGAGTAATGAAAATGACACGAAATGATATCGCAGACACAAAAAAACCTTTGATTATAATATAAATGTACACATATTAGTGTTGTGAACAATAAACATGTATTATTGCAATATCTTATCACACTATTAAACACTAATACAAACTCATTTCTGTGAGTTAATGTCATATACTCCACATTATTAAATAATGTACAAGGTTTAACCCAGGATTTGTCACCAGCGCAACCAAGGGCACACAGTCATAAGTACCTGAGTAAACAGCCTGATGAAATACTGAATACATTCATTCATCCTTGACATTTCCATTGATAGAGTCACACACACTGATATCAAATGTCTTTCCGTTTATTCGTCCATCCTTCAGTTTTGTACCAACTGAGTTTGGACTGAAGTCAAAACAAAACGGTACTTATAAGCATTTATGTTTAAGTACATTTCATTATTACCCACAAGGGGAGAAGGATATAGTTTTGGAGCCACATCCGCTGTATTTTTAAAAAATATGATTAATAATTATACAAGCTACAGATGTGTGATATGTTAAAAAAAAAACCTGATATTTACTGCATGTACAGAAGGATTTTTAACTGTAAATGTAGTTACATGTATGTACCTGAAGAGATTTTTTTCCTAACAGTGACTTTTAACTTGACAGCACCTTTAGAGTATTTGATGTATTTATCTCAATTTGACAATTTATCTCATAATTGTGACTTTTTATCTCATAATTGTGACTTTTTATCTCATATTTGTGACTTTTTATCTCATATTTGTAACTTATTCTTACATGTGTGTTACTGATAAAGAAAAGTCAAGTCTTAAATGCTGGTTGGATCAAGTTTCTATCAAATCAATATTTATTATTGATTTGATAGAGGGTCTTACTCCCACATACATACCTATATTAAAAAAGTAAAGTAGCAAGAAAAACTCAACCCCAAGAAACATTTTGATTTTTAATCTCATGTTTATGCTGTTTATCTCATAACATTGACTTTTTATCTCATCATTTTTGAACTGTAAATGTAGTTACATGTATGTACCTGAACAGATTTTTTTCCTAATAGTAACTTTTATCTGCTGATTAAAATGGAAAAGAACCAAGAGAAAAATAACCAGTATTTACGGTGTTTATCTTCATTTCTCTTGTGTTTTAAATCACAAATCACTTTAATTATCTTCACTGAAACCCATGAAGTCGTCTTCTTCCTCAGAAGCTTCGTCACATCTGTCTCCATGATGAAGGGCTGAGGATGTACGTAGGTCAAAGGTCACAGTCATCAAAAATGTGTGTTCGCAATAACAAGACCTAAGGTAAACCAGGTCAAATGTGTGCATGGGGGGCGGGGTTTGTTGTGTCTGGCACCACTTATTTATTATTGATTTGATAGAGGATCTTACTCCCACATACATATCTATATTAAATAGTAAAGTAGCAGGAAAAACTCAACCCCAACAAACATTTTGCAGTCGTTACCTACTACAGGATTACATGCAAAGTTACAAAGTCATAGAAAAAAAAAACTTAAACCACCCTTGTTCTCTTCAGTTTATAATTCAGTTCAATGTCTGGTCCAATTAAAGGTACTTTTGTTTGGACAAATATAATAATACCAACAAAAATAGCTCACAGTAGTTTCACTTCAGAGCTGATATTTATCTATTTTCTATAGTTTTTTTTAATATATATATATATATATATATATATATATATATATATATATATATATATATATATATATATATATATATATATATATAATAACCAAAATCAATGGACAAATCGACTGCTGCACAGCATTTACCCACAGGCGGTAAAAGTATAAAAGCTCTTTTAATGTATTTTAGTGCACAGTGGCACTTCAATGCATTAGCACATTTGAAGTATTGAACTGGACATTTAATAATTTTTTTTTACATGCCTTATACCTCTGCTGATATATGTTGGGTTTTTATTGCATATTATCTTTTCTTTTATTATCTTTTAGATTGTTTTTATGATGTGGTGCTGATGAGATGCTACTAAATGGAATTTTATTGTATTTACAATGACAGTAACGTGCTTTTTTATTCTATTCTAAAATCACTTCCCTTCTTACATTAATATCTACGTCGTTGTACTGACAAAAACAGTGCTTTTATTAATTAATTTTTTCTCGTTTGTGTCTGTTTTAGTCACATCATACACACAGGAGTTAGGACTGGATTGTATAAACATTATTTTTTTGATGATTTCTCATTGTCTAATATTTTTTTCCATGACTATGATTAAAGATCAATGCAATTCTTTAGGTATTTCATTAATATTTTTACAAATGGAAGCAATTACTTATTTCTTACAGGGCCAAATATAATGAGGTACCCTGTTTAATAAATTTAAAAAACATATTTTTACAAAATAAGCACATCTTAAACTAATGACCCCTCCGTCTTGACTAATAACAATGCTCGGTTACTATAGTAACAAAAACCCAGGGATTAAATGCACCATCAATAATCAGGATGGAAGGATGGAGGGCAGTGACTTTCCATGGTTTGTTCTTATTGTTTTGTTCTTTCAGGGGATTACGACAAATGCATCACAGTAGCCAGTGAGTACATCAGATCATTGATAAGGTTGATACCTAATCCAGGAAGTCTCCAGGTGGACACTGGTATAAAAATAAAGTCAGAACTGGAGCATCACCCAAAGCTGAACTCAAAGGGAACGCTCGTCTCATCATGGTAACGTTTCATCTTCAACTATGACTTAGTTTTTCACTGTGATCTTTGATGTTCTATGTGTTCTGTTTCTACACTTTTAGGATTCTGATAATCTATGTGTTCTGTTTCTACACTTTTAGGATTCTGATAATCTATGTGTCACATTTCTACACTGTTAGGATCCATGACTCAGTTCTTCACAATAATTTATGATGTTCTATGTGTTCTATTTCTACACAGCGAGGATATTGATGTTCTATGTGTTCTATTTCTACACTATTGGGATTCTGATGTTCTATGTGTTCTATTTCTACACTGTTGGGATTCTGCTAATCTATATGTTATATATATATATATATATATATATATATATATATATATATATATATATATATCTTTATTTGTCATTATAACACGTACAATGACATTTAAAAGTACCACTCAGTCAGTGCAATAATCATAAAAACAGTCATAAAATCTAAAACACTTAAAAGAACTGGTATGAAAATAATACATTCCTATCCTGGGTCTCATTATGCACAGACCCCTCATTGCACCAGATCCATATTTCACTTCCATAGCAGCGTTTAGAGTGACTACCGCAGTGGGATAGAATCTATTTCTGAGTCGACTTTATTGATCTGTACCGTCTACCTGACGACAACAGTTCAAACAGGGAGTGTCCTTCATAATGTTCTGTGTTTTTGGATAAGTGGCATCTAGACAGCTCATCCAGGGGAGGAAGGGGGCCGCCAACAATCTTTTGTGTGGTGTTAATGACATTCTGGAGCTTTTTTCCTCTGTTCTGCTGTGCAACTGGTGTACACACACACACACACACACACACACACATGCACACACACACACACACACACACACACACACACGCACACACACGCACACACACGCACACACACGCACACACACGCACACACACGTAGTATGTTATTATACTGGAGCAACGGAGCACCAATAAAAGGACACCAGCGATCTGTGAATCACTTTGTTATATTTCTACACTGTTAGGATCTATGACTCAGTAATTCACAGTCATTTCTGATGTTCTATGTGTTCCATTTCTACACTGTTAGGATTCTGATGTTCTATGCGTTCTGTTTCTACACCGTTAGGATTCTGATGTTCTATGCGTTCTGTTTCTACACTTTTAAGATTCTGATAATCTATATGTTCTATTTCTATACTGTCAGGATCTATGACCCAGTTTTTCACAGTGATTTATGATGTTCTATGTGTTCTATTTCTACACTGTTAGGATCTATGACCCAGTTTTTCACAGTGATTTCTGATGTTCTATGTGTTCTATTTCTACACTGTTAGGTGACCACTTCTACAATGGGCTCAGTGAAATCAGCTGGACTGTCTGTCCTTCTCTTGTCTTTTCTTCTCTACATCGCAGATTCTTACCCCAACAGTGACTTTTCAAACAGTAAGATATACTTAGCAGTACAAACCTCTGCATGTCTGGTTGTATTAAAATAGAATATCAATGAAAAATGCCAGAAGTGTTTATTTAAGGGTCTCAAACATGCGGCCTGGGGATCAAATGCAGCCGCTAATGGTTCCAATGTGGCCCCAGGATGAATGTGTAAAGCAAAAAAAAAAAATCACATTTGAGGCTGTGGAGTTAATTTAATTTCAGATTCCATGTACAGACCAACATGATCTACAGTCAAATATTATTAACATAATAACCTACAAAAAATAATGATGAAAAAATTTGACTTTTTGACTCAAATCTGTCATTAACTGAATATTAACCATTGTCGTTGATCAAACTATACATGGGTTTTACTGATGAATCAAAGTTTTATAAGATGACAGTGTTTCCATGGTAACTACAGAGCCTCTGAATGTAATATCTGATGACTGTGAAAAAATGACAAACTGTATTTTTCCACCAATTATTGACACATATTGGTAATATTAGTGCATTAACAGGTATTAAACAGTTTAATCAGTAGATGTTTTTGTAACCAGTTACTGTTTGTGTCTGGATGAGTTCAATAATTCTGATAAAATGCAGTTTCTAAACGTTTTATCGTCATCACATATGACCCATTTGGATGCTCAGAGACTCATTATTGATTGTGGAAAGATCATCATTTTCTGCAACGCATGTATTGGACAAATGTTAGTGATTGTAAAGTAGGTTTTGGTTTAGGTTTTGTTGAGAAAGTGTTTTTTTTTTTTTCATTTTCTCATTTGAATTTACTCTGAAATTATACAAACGTTTATATGATCAGTAAATTATACACAGGAAAATACATAATTTTCACACAAAAAGCAAAAAATTGAGCATAGTATAATAAAATGCAATGTGATAAAATATATTTTGATTAATTATAAAATAAAATAAAATAAAATAAAATAAAATAAAATAAAATAAAATAAAATAAAATAAAATAAAATAAAATAAAATAAAATAAAATAAAATAAAATAAAATATAGTGACCACAACAGCAATTCTAGATCATTAGGAATTAAACAGATTGAATTTGAAGGTTACAGATTATATTATTAGATGTTAACATGTGGTGGAAAGTATGTTGCATTATTTTTACATGCGTTATTTCTTTTTTGTGTCGAGGTCCCCCTTATAAAGCCCTTCAGGTTCCCAGTGTGTCCCAATTCACATAATGAAAATGTATAATACAATGTTCTTTTACTTGGTTCCTTTTTAATCGATATGTGAATAAAATGAAATGAAATAAAACGGAATTAAATACATTTATAAATACCCCTTGAACAAAAAAAGTCATACAAATATTACATGTTAAAACTATCAATAGTATAAATAGTTGCTGAAAATGTTAATTTTGGCTTCTAGAATCAACTTCATTTTCCCTCCAGCTGCTGATATTTAAATAAAAAACTAAATGAAACAAAGACAGAAAAGTGAAGTGATTATTTCAGTGTAATGTTGTGAAGGCTAGTGTAGAGTCAATTCTTCACAATATAATATTTACATCATAAAAGTGGATGGATTCACATTTTCTTATCCTAATATTTAAATGACATTTAGCTGTAGATTGTGCTCATGTTAAATCCAACATGTGGAACGTTGTCAGTATGTGTTTTTTCTTAAACTGGGACACCTTTAGTTCAGGTGTCCTTGGTTTTTAAATGACTTCAATATCAAACCATGGTGTTGAATCTTATTCTGTCAATGTTTTCCAGTGGGCTGTGAGGAATGCACCCTCAAAAAGAACAGTTTTTTCTCGCGGGATCGTCCGGTTTATCAGTGCATGGGCTGCTGCTTCTCCAGGGCTTATCCTACCCCCCTCAGGGCCAGAATGACCATGACCATCCCCAAGAACATCACATCAGAGGCAACGTGCTGTGTCGCAAAACACAGCTATGAGGTAATAGTTAAGATAGGATTAGAGCTGTAACTATGATTCTATTTAGTAGTTGTCAGTCATTAATAATAATAATATCAATAATAATAATAATAATAATAATAATAATAATAATAATAATAATAATAACAATAACAATAATAACAACAATAATAACAATAATACTACTAACAATAATAATAATAATAATAATAATAATAATAATAATAATAATAATAATAATAATAATAACAATGATATTAATAATAATAATAATAATAATAATAATAATAATAATAATAATAATAATAATAATAATAATAACAATAATAATAATGGATTAGATTTCTGTAGAGGTAATGCACGTGATGTCATGTGATCCTGTGCTGCCACATTGGACGGCAAGCAAACAGCGCTCTGTCATTGTTCAGTTTTATGGCTGAAAATTATCATCTTTTTGACGCTTCGAAATTTTCTGATACTCATAAGAATCACTATTGATCGAAGATTGAGCAAATAGGATGTTTCGACCCGCTACTAAAAGATGGTTTTCTTAATGACTAGTGTTGGTGTGTGTCCACACTTCCTGATTCAGGGTATCTGAATATTTATAATTATTTGATCAACAGGACATCTGAACACACAGATGAGACAGTGAAGAATTATAAAAGCATCGAGCAGGTGTCAAACTCATTTTAGTTCAGGGGCCACATTCAGATACATTTGATCTGAATTGGGCTGAAGCAGTAAAAAAAAACTAACATAATAATATATAAATAATGTGAACTCCAAACTTGTCTCTGTTTCAGAGTGAAAAAAAAAGGAAAATTACATCATAAAAACGACCAATATTAGGGTTTAGTTTCTCATTTACACATATACATTCTAACTTACAGTTCACAGTGGATCTACAGATACACAGAATATTTAGTAATAGGTGGAATATTGTTAAAATTCTATTTACTTTTCTTAAGACATTTCCAATTTTTCATATTTGTTCTGATTATTGAGATTTTTAGTGAAATTATACTTTGTTTTAGTGTCACTAAATTGGAAAAAAGTACATTTGCTATTTTTTTTTTTTTTTTACATGTGAATATTTCTAGGTTATTATGAGACTGAATTGGGCTGAATGTGGACCATGAACTAAAAGTATTTATAACTTAGTGTCATTTTTGTATTTCATAAATTCAACCAAAGGGCCATATTGGACCCTTAGGCAGACCAGATTTGGCCCCCGGGCCTTATGTTTGACACCTGTGGCCTAGATAGATAATAATAATTATAATAATAAAATAAAATAATAATAATTAGTGGCAGGTTGGATCAAAGTCAAAATGCCGTCATCGTCCAGTTCTCTGTTCATCATCATAAGCAGGTAAACAACACCTACATGTAGGTTCAGTGTTGTATTGTACTGTGTAGTAAAGCACCTGTAGCTATGTCATATAAATTATCATGTAAAATTAATGAAAGGAAATTATGTCCCACACTTAAACGAACAAACGGGCCTCCCGGTCGATTTCAAATTCAAGCTAGCATGTCTTCATATGCTTGTATTCCTATCTTTATGGGGACATTGATATGTTTACACCATGGGGACCAAAATTCAGGTCCCCATGAGGGTTAAGTATAAATAAAGGTCCCCACTAGTAAAATAGAAATGATGTGGCCTTATAAATATATTCATTAGTTTTTTTTCTGGAAGCCCTCATAAAGCATGAGGGAAACAAGTGCAAAGAGAGGTTTGAAGATGTGTTTACTTTAAAAAAATAAATAAATAAAAAAAAATGATAATATATATATATATATATATATATATATATATATATATATATATATATATATATATATATATATATATATATATATATGTATATATGTTTTTGTATGTATTTTATTTATTAATTTTTTCCTTTCTTTATAATTAAAAAATATTTATTCATTAATTTTCAGGTATTTATTTATTTTTAAATTAAAAGAAAGGGCTTAAATTCACTCCCCAATGACATATAGAAATATGTGTGTGTGTGTGTGTGTGTGTGTGTGTGTGTTTTTATGACAACTGCCAAATTAATTTTGCTCCACATCTAATCTTTCTCCAGTGATTTATCAGTGTTTGTCATGATATTATCCCTTGCATTTTTTCATTTTTTTGATGATATAATATTTTCCTATATTAATTACTGATGTAGATTCTGATAAAAGCTCTTTGTGAATCAAAATGTATTTTGTCAAAATAGACCAAACTATATGGATGTTATTGTTGAATCAATGTTGTAGAAAATAACGATGTTCCCACATTTCCTGTGGAGCTTTTTAACATACTGTGTCATCTCTGACGTTAGTAAAAAGCTAAGAAACTGAATTTTATCTAAATAGTTTTGATATATTAATAGAATTAGCTTTTCAGAACTTATTAAGCATATTTATGTCAGGAAATGCTTTTGGTCTTTTACAATTAAGTGACTGACAAATAAGGGGATTTTGTTCAAAGTATTTAATTATATATATATATATATATATAATCCCATATTCTTTGTATTTGTCTTACACCACACAAAATATGGGATTTTGTAGGTTACATTTAGTTTCATGATATTTTAATGATAATAATAATAATAATAGGTGGATTTGTTGTTGTTGTTTTTTTATTTGCATTTACAGGACTTGCTTGTTGTTTCATGGTGTCTGACATTAACGCCTCCACTTCTACCGATAAACTGAAATATAATGACACTTCCTATTTTCCCCTGCAAATTAACATAATAATGCTGTCTCCTGCACATCTTCTTGCTGTTTTTTATTTCAGACAGAGGTGAATGGCATTCCAGTGAAAAACCACACAGAGTGCCACTGCAGCACCTGCTATTTTCATAAGATATGACAGATGGCGACTGGAGACACTTTTGCAGAACTCAGCTCGGCAGCAAATTGTGCACATGCTCGACTCTGTTATAAATTAATTATCCTTGCATTGCCAGATAA
Source organism: Siphamia tubifer (assembly GCA_020466265.1). Lineage (NCBI taxonomy): Eukaryota > Metazoa > Chordata > Actinopteri > Kurtiformes > Apogonidae > Siphamia > Siphamia tubifer. The sequence goes on from CM035804.1 coordinate 46,719,462, forward strand.
TATTTTTGTAGCAAATCTGTGTCCATGATGTGAAGTTATAGTCTACATTTTTGCATAGATAATGTTTCTGTAGATTAAATAATTAAAATGTGCAGCCAGAACTTAGCATTTTTTTTTTGTGAATGTATCTCAAATGTTTATGTCTGTGTTAAGAGACTTTGTACTGATTACTGTGGTGTGTTAGACATTAGTTAAAGTGCATTAACTCCTGAATGTGTAATTTAATGATGGTTGAAATAAGCCACAGCCAAGAAAAGACAAGTGATTATAACTTCTACCATTACACACTTCATAGTCACTCAATGAAACGAAGACTCGACGATAAACAACTTCAAGTATGATTTTTTTTTTTTATTTATATACACACTATATAAATGATAATTTTGTATGTGTGTAGATTTCAACATTCACAAACACTCATATATTTAATTTAGAAACATGATTAATCATTAATCATTAATCCTATATTTATATATTTGATAGTTTAACATATAAGGAAGTAAGTAAAGTGTATTTATAGAGCATATGTGCAAAATATACATAAAACACATGGTATTAGATTTACAGTATTTTTTTGGTCAAATATATGCAAATTATCATACATTTATTAAAGTCAAGTCAAGTTTGCTGAGTCATCATTATTTGACATTGAAACATCTTTCTATAAATCCATGATTTTAAACAAATGCAAAATTGCATGATCACCTCAGAGTAAAAGCCTAAAATTCCAGCCACTTCAAATATACATTCACACTCAGAAAACACACATTTTGTTGATGCGTATCTATCTGTGAACACAATATTTCAAGTGTCTGTAAATGTAATATTTTGCTCAGTGCACAGATGTGATTTTACATTAGTGCCACCGCTGTCACATCTTTTTCATGCTGTGTGAAAACAGAGAGTGTAAAAGTTTTAGGAATATTTTACTGGCCAGAAAATTAATGAAAAAATATATGTTCCACTGTGAATATGTTTGATTTTATCTGTGTATTTCACTCTTATTTTATGTTGTGCAAAATAAAAAGGTCCATAATAAATAGCCTCACCCCCCCCCCCACACACACACACACACAACAAAATGTATATTTCCACATAATTTTAGCTTGTAATTCTGTGTTTAAATATCTATTCTTAATATTCTGTTGTGATAAGTTTTAATGAAGACTGTATTTTTTGCTCTGCGTCATTCAACATATACGATATCTTACATTTTTGATTCTGTAAAAGCCCTTCTTGCATTAGTTACAAACACTTAGATACTTACTTGGGATTACTGTTCTCAGTTTACCTTTGTATATTTATCTGTCCCTATCAAATAAACCATGAATAAATAAATAACTACCCAACATTCAGATCAGTTCTGTGGTTCTGCTGTAGTACTATGTGAATCCCATTCATTTACACTGTTAGAATTGTAATAATATGGTAATGCAAAGCAATAAAAAAATAAAATAAAATATGATGTGATATGTCAATGTAATGTGTGTGTAAGATATACAAGAGAATACTTTACAAATTAAATGCATTTTGTAATCTGTATTGAAGTAAGTCCCCAAAAACTGGCCCTTATGTCATGATTATTACAGTTATGACATTGGTAAAATAAGATTCCAGTTGGTTAACAGCGGATGTCTTGTCAGGAAAAAGTTAACCAGAAGTAATTATTTTTAAGATTTATTATTTGATCTCTCAGTCTGGAAAGTCAAATCATACTGATAACTGTGCTGGAGGGACGCATTCAAATACTAAGATGAAATAATTCAGTGTACAGAAGAAAGAAAAACAAAGTCAACAGCTGAAATAAGTGTCATTTATGGCAGGTGTATCTGAGATATACAGATTATGTCATATATCTGTAATAACACCATTTTTTTTTTATTGAAATGAAAGTTTCTTATATTTTCTATGCTGATACCTATGAAGTTGGAATAATTTAGTTTTCACACACATTCCTCTTTTTATTCCTGTTCATACACATCAGTAACGACCTTCAACAAGTGCTATGACTACAGTGTGAGCCCCAGTTACACTTTATCTACCTACAGTAAATCATAACGTCACAGTCCTTTCATGAGAAACAGAAAAAAACAAACATATTCCAATGTTATGGGTGACAGGATATGACATGTTCCCTCTGTATCTGCATTAATTTAAAGACCTCAAATGTACATTGTCAACTTAAAGCAGAAAGAATTAGAGTTTGAAAACCTTTGCTTTAGATATTTACACTATGAGCCGACAGAAAAAAAGACAAAAACTACTCGTACTTGTCATTTCCCGCTTATCTGGGTCTAGTTCGTGGGTACGGTAGCTTTAGCCCAGACTTCCCTCTGTCCATCCACTTCCACCAGCTCGTCCAGGGGAATCCCCAGGTGTTCCCAGGCCAGACCACAGATAGAATCCAACCAGCATGTCCTGGGTCAGTCCAGATGGACTTACCCAGGGAGACGTCCTCAGTAGATGGTCAGTCGGCTCTTCTGGACCTGGAGGAGCAGCGGCTCTACTCCGGAGCTCTTCACCCTCTGTCTAACTCTGAGCCCACCCACCCTGTGAAGGAAACTCATTTCAGCCGACCTCATTCTTTGGGTCATTGCCCAAAGCTCATGACCACAGGTGACGGTGAGAATGTAGATTGACCAGTAAATCCAAAGCTTCGCCTTTCGGGTTAGCTCCTTCTTCACAACGGACCAGTTTTTAGCCTACATTACTTTAGGCTCCGCCCAATTTGCCTTTTACCCATCATTCCTTCACTTGTGAACACGTTCCTGAGATTCTTGAACTCCTTGCACCTGCTTCATAGTCCGTTGCGAACCACCCCAGTGAGAGCTGGAGGTCGCTGTTTGATAGAGCTAAGAGGACCACATCGAAAAGCAGAGACGGGATCCTCCAGCCACTGAGTTCAACCAGCTGACTACACCTAGAAACTCTGTCCATAAAAGTTAGAAACAGAACTGGTAACAAAGGGCAGCCCCCACCAGGAACACAGTACCTGCTATACAGACCAGACACACTCCTTTGGTACAGGGACTGAATTTCTCCTAGCAGGGGGCCACCCTCCCCATATTCCTGGAGTACCCCCTACAGCAGAGGTGTCAAACATAAGGCCCGGGGGCCAAATGTGGCCCGCCAAAGGGTCCACTCCGGCCCCTGGGATGAATGTGTGAAATGTAAGAATTACACTGAAGGTAATTAATAATCAAGGAAGTTCAAATCATTTATCATTTATGTCAATTGATAAAGTGGATGAGATAAGTAAAATACTATCATAATAATCTAGAAATAATGGAAAAGAACCTTATACTAACTTTCTTTTCTATTTTAGTGTAAAATAAAGTAGAAAACAAGACTAGCCTTTTACAAAATAATGTGAATAAACTGAAATATTTTGTGGAATATTCAGCCTGTTACTAAACTATGTATAAAATGACAAACTAAAGCATAATATCATCAATATTGCACTTATTTTTCTTACAAATTTAGAGGTTGTTCATATTTATCCCGTGTTAAGTTCACGTACAGTTCGTAGATGTGACCATTTTTATTGGAAAATGTTCCCTTTTTTTTCCACTCACAAACAGAAATTTTTCACCTTAACAATATTTTAGACATTTTTATCTTATTATTTATAGAATTTTACTGGTCCAGCCCACATTATACCAAATTAGGATGAATGTGGCCCCAGAACTAAAATGAGTTTGACACCCCTGCCCTACAGGATGCCCCTGGGGACATGGTCATAGGCCGTACCAAGTCCACAAAACACAAAAAGTGATGTTTTTAAAAAATCCACTTGAATGCTAGAAATGAAGTGTGTGATGATGGAAACTTCCAGGATGTTCCAGTAGCTATGTCTTTTCCAGTCCTCAAACAAACCCATCCTCTTTTGGCCTGGAGGAGGTTTGTGTGGTGGTGGTCCCAGTCTAGAGGAGGTTTATGTGGTGGTGGTCCCAGTCTAGAGGAGGTTTATGTGGTGGTGGTCCCAGTCTAGAGGAGGTTTATATTGTGGTGGTCCCTGCCTGGGGGTGGTTTCTGTGACAGTGGTTCCTACCTGGAAGTGGTTTATGTGGTTGTGGTTGATGCCTGGAAGTTTCTGTGGTAGTGGTCCCACTGCATAAGCTTCTACATATACATGATGTACAGTGTGACGTGTTCACGGACCCTCAGACATCAGACCCTTTGTTAATGAGACCTTCACCTCCAGATGCACAGTGCTGTTCAGACCCTGTAAGGTCACTGGTGTTTTGTTGACATCGGGGGTCTGTGGAGCACACTGTGTGCTCTCCCCTCCCCCCTTTTTGCGTGCGCGTGCGTGTGCGAGTCTGGCAGCGTAACATCTGTGCGTACGCGGTCGTGATTGTTGTGAAGATGGCGGAGGGGGAGACAGAGAGGGAATATGACACACGGAAAGCTATCGAAGAGCTCCGAGAGCGGTTCCAGGGTTTGACCACAGTCCTGAAAGAGAGTCCAAAGTCTCCGCTGGAAGCCTCCCTGCATTTCTGCCAGGAGTTTTGCCAGGTTAGCCTGTTCTCCTGCTGCTCATCCCGGGCAGCCTGCAGCCCCTCTGGCTTCCTGGCCGAGGATGCGCGTCTACGTTTGCTATAACAATGTAGCTAAAGAGCTAGCTGCCTAGCTAGCAGCCTGGCATTTGAAGATGGGGAAAAAAACTCCAGCGTGGTTTTCAGCTCGTCTCTCAATGATGTTTGTCTCTGGCATGCACTTATTTGCAAAGTGTGACTATACACCAGGCGAGAAGTCACACCTATGTGTGCGCACCGTGCACGTATTACTGGCATTTTCCAGGCCAGATAGCTAATAGCAGATGAATGTTGCTAGCTGGTATGCGGGGTCCCCCTGTCCTGTGCAATGGTCATGCTGTGCAAAAAAATGGATAGCTACGTTAGCGAGATTTTCCTGTGCGAATGCATTAATATGCACTGGAAAAAAACATTTGTATGTGCTGTGGAAAACACTATTCACATGTTATAACACTGCATCTCTGCAATTGTTTGAGTTTAACTTTGTGTAAAAAATTTTCTACTTTTGTGAAGCTGTTTTATTGTACGGAAAGATCAATGATTTTTTTTTCCAAGGTGCTAGCCCAGGCCTTTTGCACTAATTAATCAGGCTAAGCACATCAGCTCAGCGGTAGTATCCACACTGTTCATAGAAGCAGCACCAGTAAAATCTGTTAGATTGATCTGTAATTTTACAGCTGCCGATCTGCGACAGTGATATAAAAGGGAAAGTGTAGCAGTGGTCACTGACTCCATTACAACCCCCCCCCCCCCCTCCTCATTAATGTACCCTGACCACGTAAATATAAAAGAGAGGGCTACATTTACCTCACACATGCCTGAGTTACAGCACAGATTACTGTCATTCCATTGCGATTGTGTCAGATTATAGTTATGTTTTCATGCTACATTAAGCGGGAGTGAGGAATTCATGAGCTTGAAAGTTATTTGAGAAAGAGGAGACGAGCCCGGACTGTATCTGCTGTACTTATGTGTGTGTTTGATGGAGAATAGGGTTCACAAAAAGCACTGATGCAGACAGACAGCAATGAAAGTATGAACTGAATGTGAAGCATTATGTTCAGAAATGGAGGGACTTATGAGTATGAAAAGAAAGGGAGGATAACTAGTTTTCCCCACTAGAGGCATATGTTTATTTGATGCTTTGTAGTTTTATATTCAACTCAACTATGTAATAAACACAAAACATTTCAGATTTGTCCCACCCCTCTCCAGATTTTCAACAGTGCTGTAATTTTCACAGTAATACTTTGTAGTGTAGGTTTTATTACACTTTTGTTGTGTTGTTCATTCCTCAAGACTGATGAAGGGTGATATCAGTGCTGTCTGCTTCCATCTTGAAGTTAAAAAGAAGTACTCTGCCTCCCACATCATTGATAAAAGTCTTGTACTCACACAAGTTTGTCCATATGCAATTATTTTCCTGTAATCTTTTGTAAACTATTATTTAGACAACTGTAATATAAACCCATTTTTCTCATGTTCTGTCAACACAAAATAGGATAGAAATAATTATTTTAAAAAAGTTTAATTGTAAATTTATCTGAAATAAGTGAATATAGAGCAGGGCGATTATAAGAAAAAAACTAAATATAGATTTTTTTTCAGTGTTACGGATGTTTGTTTTTTTTTTCTTGACGTGAACTGATGATAAACTTTGACTCAAAAAACAATCTTTATTCCCTAAATCTATAAGACATATACAACTGGAAAAACACATTCAGATGGAATATTTTACAACTTATTTGGAATTTTGTTGAGCTAGAAATGTCTGCAAAGGAATGATCTCAGTTTTAGAATTGAGGTATTTTTCTTGATTTTCATAAAGCAAAAAAAAATAATTATCTTGATGATTTGAATGAATGCAGTATATTACACAAACCATGAGTGACAATCAGGTTTCCATCACAACTGCCCATCTTAAATGGCTTGTTTTATGCATTCAGTTGTCTGCAAAAACTTGGAGAAAAGGCAGTACAGGCACCGTAATGACTCCCATTCTTTGGATATTAGCCAATGTGATCTGCTATTAACATAAACTTAATAAAATACATGCCTCACTGAGTTCATCACACATTGTGTTCCATGGAAAATAACAGTTTTGTTTTTAAACATTTTTATTTACATGTCTAAAACAAAAGCTAATAAGTGAATTAACATTAGTCAGGCAAATTATAATAATTTAAAAAAAGAAAGAAAAATCATGAACACTAACAAAGTACAGTTGGTGTAGTAAATATGAAAAACCTGCTCAGTTCACATACTTTATTGTTAGTATAAGAGGAGATGAATGTTTTTAAGAATGCATTTTCTAGAACATTAATCAGTTACATATTTCAACTATTAGTCATGATTCAATTTTCAAGTTGGAATAGTATTGTTTGAGTAGTTTTTTTCTTTTGGCCATTGCTTAGTCTGTCAAAGTGACATATTTACACAACATAGTCAGAGAGGAACAGATACTGTAGATGAACAGATTCACCTGTGGATCAGTACCATTGTCTTAATCCCTTATCCGACTGTTTGGGTCAGAGGTGGTCAAAGTACTCACATTCTGTACAGCTACTTGTGTGAAAAAAGTAGAAGTACTGATTCAACTCATTTACTTAAGTAGAAGTTAAAAAAAAAGTAACATTTCTCAATTGTAATAAAGTAAAAAGTAAAACTGCAGTTTTTTTTTTTTTGCCATGGATGAAATAATACTTAAATTATTTAACCAGGAAAAATCAGAAAAGGATCTAAAATAAAGCCTTTAAAAGTGAGTTACTGTGTGGATAATGTGTTTGATAGGGTCACTGTACTCAGTTTTGTGGGTGTGGGCAGGAAATTTAGGAAAACATTTTTCTGGGGGGGGGCAGGTCACAATTGAGATAAAAAGTCAACACGAGATTTTAAAAAAATTACAAATGATATTTAAAAAAATGCATAATTTTAAGCAAAAACATCAAAATTAGGAGACAAAATTATGAGATAATAGTCATATAACAATAATATATAAAGTCACAGTTTCCACTGATTTTTCCTCTGGTGACTTATTTTTCGTACTGTCACATCTGTTTAGTTTGAAAAATTAACAAGTATTTTCTGAGAATATAAAGAGTATAAAGTACAGATATTTCTATAAAAATGTAGGGAGTAAAAGTAAAAAGTTTACAGAAAAATAAATACTCAAGTAAAGTACAGATACCTAAAAATTCTACATTAATGAAGTACTTTTACTCAGTTACTTTCCAGCTATCGTTCGGGTTAATATCAAACTTGTATCAAATTTGGGATCAGAGCATTTTTTTTCTGCGTCTGAAAAACCTCAACATCAGACTCTGTAGATATTTACGTCATAATCACGAACACTTCTTTAATTAGTTAGTAATTCTTTTTAAACACTAACATATAGTCAAACTATTGAACCGACACTCACAGCACTTTTACTAACTTTTTGTTTTTCAGGTTGTATTGTCAGTCAGATAGATTTGTGAATGACTGTAGTTTTTCCGATCGTGTCCAGGTCCTTGTGGAACATGTCGGCCGTTGGAAAACCGATGAGGATCCGCTGCCTTTGCTGGAGGTCTACACTGTGGCCATCCTCAGCTTCTCAAAGGCTGCCTCCTGTCTCTCCTCCGAATGTGAAAACGTACCACTCCTACTTGAAAAGTTAGCACTGTGAGTAAAAGCTTTAGTCTTTGACTTGTATTTTCACAGTTCCTCTGTAGTGAACATATGGATGATAGGAAGATGCTCCCTCGGTGCAAATAACTGGTTATTGGTGGATTAATGCAAAGCTACAAGTTAAAGATGCGGATATAATTACTTTGTTGTAGTGTGGCAGCTTAATCCGAATATTTGGAAGAATCGTTACAGAAATGATTAAAACACCTAAATTGGTAGAGATTAATTTTAAGACATACGCATCATTTCAGAAGGGGTGCCAAAAAAAATCTGGTTGCATGGTTTTATCTCAAAATATGATTTTTTGGGTTAATTAAATTTTTTAATAATTTTTTATATATAATTTTAACCTTTGGAAATTAGACATATGGATCCTATTAACTTTTTTTACGTATCTTAATTGAGCTAAATTACACATTACCATGGTAACAAGGATTTTGGTGTGAAAAATGCCTTTTTTTGAGTAAAAGTTAAAAACTTATCAGATATTAAAACAATCTCTCTGTCTCTCACAACAACAATGGAAATGTTTTGTTTTTTTGGGGGGGGGGGGTACCGTGCCCAGGAACCCTATTTTATACTTCCATTGTCATAAGTACGTGCTTCAAAGTGATCAGTAAACAGTGCATTTCTCACGATAACCAAGAAATGTGCCGCCTCAAAACATTATTCAAAACATGACTCAACACGTGTCCCTGGATATGGGTTTTTAGAAACACTGAGATTAGTAATTGCTAAGATCCTTCCATGTTACCTGTAATATACACTGGATTGTAAGAATAAAACACAGTCAAATGCCAAAGGAAATTAGAATATGAAGAATTTTTAAAGAACGCAGCCCATAGGAAGTACTTAACTGTTGGTTCTCTGTTGTCTTGATGTAGTTATGAAGGCAAAGTCCTTCAGGCTATATTACGGAGGACAAATGTAGGCTACCTCTTGGGGAGTGCCGACATATTTGGGATGAGAATGCATTTCTTGAAGTGGAACATTTACACAAAGGAAAGCAGTGTATGAGGATCGTTAATGTCAATGACACTAATGAATTACTAAAAACATAATCAAGCAGCTGCTTATTAATAGTTCTGTATGTGCATGATTGTTTTCTATTAATAGCTTCTGACAAACATAAGTGTCTGCTTTGGAAACACCTGCTCCGAGTTCTGTCCTGTTGATAAATCCCTTTTTTTTTTAAAATTCACAATCTGTTTCGTTTCCAAACTGACTAAACACCACCACAGGTTGTGACTATTTATTCTTAGCCTTAATTTGTTGAAGAGTGTGCCCATCCTTGACCTAAATCTGGCTTTTAACAAATGACTGTGTTGAATTCGCAGGAGCTGTGCGGAGCTGCTGCTCTTACTGCCCCAGCATGTCCCTGGTGCCTTATGGGAGGAGTTTCAGTCCTCCATGAAGGTCAGTATCCCCAGGGCTGTTCATAGACTTTTCCTGGCTTATCTTTGTAGTGATAAACATTGAAAAGTTTTGAAATGTACCGAGTTTCATTTCGCACTGAAATATCATCATATGGTTGTGAATGCTTACGCTTGTGGGTTCTCTCAACAAATGTGAAAAAGAATGCAATGTAAACTTTGCTGACGGATTTCACATTATCTGTTGCAGTTGGCACACGGCCTTTTGCAAGAAAGTGGGAGCACGCAGCTTTGTCTGCTCTCAGTTCTAGCACAGCAGGATGGCGTCTGGTCCAACACCACACTAAGCAGCATCTTATCCAATGAAAACCCTCAAACTGAGCAAGGTTGGTTCTGTGGATCGAGTGGATTGGTTTGAAGACACACACTAACCTGTTCAATTGTCTGATTGTGTGTCATCCTTTTGTTTTTAGTTCACGAATATCTTGAGTTTGAGGGTCCCACACTTCTCACCATGCGAATAAAGCACCTTATCAAAGTGGACAGCACTGACAAAGCTGCTGTCCTTGCAAAGACGTGCTCAGAGTATCCGGGATACGAAGGAAAAGGGAACTTTAAACAAACCTACTTACTTTGCATCTGCATGACAAAAAGTCAGGATCAGCTTATGGAAGAGGTAAGAAATGATGTGTTCTAAAACATTTGTTGTTCAGGGTCTTTCCATACTAACATGGACATTTTAAAAGATAGATATTTTATTCTCCATATTGACCTCTCATCCAAAAATAAATTAGATTTCATCACTGGTGCAACTTTTCTCTTTTTTTTTTTTTCAAAATTAAGTTTGTATGTAGAGATGCAAAACAGAGAGCTTAGGAAAGAATTACATCACCTCAATTCTCCAGTGTTGCTGTGTGTGATAAGCTTACAGCTACAATAGCAAACAGATATACACTGGCCTCTTAACATTTGACTGAGTTTAGTAAGTACAGGTTTACAATGTAACGCTTAATAACTAGTTCACTGACAATCACAAGGTCTGTTGCACTAGTACATAAGTAATAGTGTGTGTGTGCAAGAATTGTAACTGGAGATTCAGATTCAGATTTTTCAATCAATCAATCAAACTTTATTTCTGTAGCACTTTTCATACATGGTGCATGTAGCACAAAGGGCTTTACATCAGACCCCCCCATTATCCCGCAATTGTAGGAACAAGTTAAAAGATTTACAGAGTTAAAAAGAATAGAATAAATACATAACTAAATAATAGTAATAAAATAAAAGTTAATACATAAAATAGCAGAATAAAATAAAAATAAAATGTAACTAAATGCTAAGTTAAAAAGGTAGGTTTTCAGTTTACCCTTAAAAATATTACATTTTATTTGTTATTCACAGAAACTAAACATGTTTCTCAGGTCCTGGGTACTCCAATTGTAATCCATAATCTTTATACAAAAAAGGGTCAGAATACTAAGAATAAAATCAACACCCCCCCCCCCTAAAAAGTTACCTTAAATAGTTAAGATATATATATATATATATATATATATATATATATATATATATATATATATATATATATATATATATATATATATATATATATATATATATATATATATATTAAAAAAAAAGCAACAATAAAATTCCAGTTAAAAAAACCAAACATTAAAAGTACATTTAAAAAAAGACTGGTAGTGTTTTCTATAAAGGCTGGTAGAATAATGATTAGTTGACTGATATCAGTATCGCTGTAAATTCTGATCAGTTTCCACTATAATAGTTAGGGGTGTGCCATTAAATGAAATTAAAAAAAATATATTAGGACAATTAAAAAAAGAAAAAAAAGAGGGAATTGGCAAAATTATTTAATCTGTCGTGCTACTGTAGGCCTTTCACAGAAGTCCATGTAATGAGCACAGATGTTAAATCTGTGATGGAGTAGTGATACTAATATAAGCCATGGTCCACAAATGGATCCCCCAATTACAATATAACAGCATGGGATTATGAATCATACACTGTCCACAGGTCAGTATCATGCTTTTGTAGTTTTACCTAGAAATCAAGTTTTTAAGAGGACAAAAAAAATCTGGGATTTATTTTTGGCCAAAATCATGCAGCCCTAAAAAGTGTGATCAATTTCATCTATGAATTATTAGTATCAATTTACACTATAAGATACCAGATAAATGTAGAACTGAACATAAATTCAAATCATTGAATATGAAACTGTAAAATATCTTGGCATTTTGAGAGTTTTTTTCCCTTCAAATTCACTAATTCCATTTGAAAAACCTCATGTTAGCCTCGAGCAGAACTAAGATGCTGATCCCATAATTTGAAAAAACGTCCCATCAGCAACACTAATGAGCCTGTCAGTAGCTTAAACAAACAGTATGAAGTTGAAAAACATATTTGGTACAGCAAATCTTAAACTGGCTGTGATGTAATATAACAGTACTCTTAAGTTAAATACTTCCTTGCAACAAAAGGGCTATTGGACAAGACCCAAGTGATATCACACATTCTCCCATTATCTCCGTCTTACAGATTGCATCAATAGACTGTAAAGATGCTCTTGAGATGATCTGCAACTTAGAGTCAGAGGGAGATGAAAAAGGAGCACTCTGCTTATGTTCAGCTTTTCTCAAGCGACAGCTTCTCCAAGGAGATGTTTATTGTGCCTGGTAAGTGTTGGTGTTTACTTTGTCTCAGAACACTTAGGACATTTCGCTCACCACAGTTGTCATGGACAAATTAATTACCTTTACTTTTTTTTAGTTTTTTTCCTCTCAAACTAATAATGTTGTAAGCTCACATTTCTGCTTATACTTTTTTACGGCTGCAGATTTTGTGTGTTGAAATATGCTGTATGCATTTTGTTTCTCTTTCCAGGGAACTCACACTGTTCTGGAGTAAACTATTAATGCGTTTGGAGTCGTCTGCGGATGTATTTCTTGGCCACAGCAAAGACATGGCTCTTCTCAGCAGAAGTGTCTGTCACATACTATTTCTCATTAAAGTAATCCAAAATGAGGTAAACACCAGTCTCAGGCTGAAAGTACAACTGTTAGACCTTACTATTCATATCACTGGAACTCAAAGTTATCAATTCCTTAACGTGACTTTTTTTCTCCCTTCTCTCAGGTTGGAGAGGTGGGACTTCCAGTGTGTGTGGAGATGTGCATTCAGGCTCTGAAAATGACCTCTAGCGACCATAAGGAAAGCAAGTCGACTATTTGCAAGACCATTTCCTGCCTCTTGCCAACGGATCTTGAAGTTAAACGTGCATGCCAGTTGACCGAGTTTCTCCTGCAGCCTACAGTTGACTCTTATTATGCTGTGGAGTCTCTATACAATGAACCCGACCAGAAACCTGAGGAGGACGGAAGTCTACCAGTGCCCAATTCTTTACGCTGTGAGTTACTGCTGGCCTTGAAGACACAGTGGCCTTTTGATCCAGAATTCTGGGACTGGAAAACACTGAAACGCAACTGCTTGGCACTGATGGGTGACGAGGCAGCTATTGTGTCATCTATTGACACACTAAACGATGGAGATGAACAAGATGTGGAAAATGCACTTGGAAAACTCCCTGAATACAAAGACTTGGAGGATTTTCTCTTAACCACTACAAATGAACTCAATGAAATCACAGATGAAAGAGAAAAAAACAGAGAAGCTAAAAAACTTCGGGAGCAAGGTTTTGTTTCTGCACGCTTCAGAAACTGGCGAGCCTACATGCAGTATTGTGTTTTGTGTGACAAGGAGTTCTTGGGGCACAGAATTGTTCGCCACGCTCAGAAGCATTTCAAAGATGGAGTGTATCTATGTCCAATTTGTGCAGAAAGTTTTGAAAGTAGGGAGGTTTTAGAGCCACATGTAGCATCACACGTAAAGCAGTCTTGCAAAGAGAGACTAGCTGCAATGAAAGCTGCAAGAAAGGTAACCAAACCACCTCAGTCGCCTAAAAGCCCATCAAAAAATATAAAAGTTGCTGCCAAGATGAGCATGAGCCCAGACAAAATTGAATCTAAATTTGGCAACCAATCAGCTGACCCCACAGTTCAATTTGAACAAACTACATCTGACACACATATGAGTCAAGACTGTTTCTGCCCCGTTAAAAACTGTTCCAAAGCATTCAAATTTTTCCGTAACCTCATGGCTCATGTAAGATCTCACAAAGATGACGAAGAGGCCATGCGGTTTTTAGAGATACAGAAACAGAAAGTGGTGTGCCAGTACTGCAGGCGGCAATTTGTTAATGTCCAACATCTTAATGATCATTTGCAGATGCACTGTGGTACTAAACCATACATTTGCATACAGCTGGATTGCAAGGCCAACTTTAATTCAAATTCTGAATTGCTCATGCATAGAAAACTGCATCCAGAATTTAAGGCTCAGTGCATGTTCCCCAACTGTGGCAAAATTTTCAGTGAAGCCTACCTGTTGTATGATCACGAAGCTCAGCATTACCTTACCTACACCTGCCAAACAGATAACTGCGGCAAGGTATTCTACTCACAGTCTCACTTCTTGTCTCATCAACAGACTCATTGTATAAACAATACAGAGAACAGCTTGCCTCACACAAATCAAAACCCTCCTATCACTCCAAATGTGCAGCCATCAGTTGGCAGTACGCCAAGCAAAGAAGACTCACTTCCTGCAGTCACTTGCCTTGAAGAAATTAACACAGACACAAAGGAGGTATCAAAAGCAAACACCTCACCTTGCACATCACCCGAGGTTGCTATAGAACCCATTCCTGTGAGAGTAAAGCACTCGATTGAAAGTATGCTGAATCCTGCAGCAGACCCTGAAATCAAAGAACCAGAGAAATGTTACACTCCACTGACAAACCCCACTCCAGCACCAGTTGAGCTGAAACCAGCACCAGAAGCTCAGCGCGCAGACGATAACATGACAGAGGGAGGAGAGATTCCCCCCGTTTATTCTGTTCCAAGTGCAACAAATCCTGTGGAAAATCAACAGGAAGATATGCATAACAATGTGCAAGGTACTGAATTTCAGAAAGAAATTCCACAACTAATTTCTCCAGTTCAAATCAAGACAGAAGTTCCTTCTTCGTTGCAAGGATATCCTTCCAGCACACCGGCTGTAACTAGCAATGACGAGAACTTGCATTGCTGCCCATATAGCGAGTGTACAAGGGCTTACAGTACAAATAAAAGCCTGTCCAGGCATGTGAAGAAACAACATCCTGAAATATTTGAGGACTGGAAATTAGCAAAGAAATATAATAAAGTAGCCAAGATTACAGCAAAAAAGACACCGGCTGGACCATCTCCAGCTAATCAGCCACGGAATATAGGAAACAGGCAGCCAAATCAGCCAGGAATACTATGCAACAAACCTGGAATGCAGCAAATGGATTACCCAATGGGATGTTCAACCTCACCTGCCCAGTGTTATCCCGGCTCAATGGAACCTGTGCCTATCACTCCAATGGTTAACCCAACACTGTACCCATCGTGGGGAAGCCCAAACCATTGTGGCGGATTAATGCAGCCAGACATGTCCCAGTCATGGTCTTCACCTCCCATGAATAATTATCCAGATGCCTTCAACATGAATGAGTATCCCTCCCGCAGCTATCCTCCCTGGCAGGCAGACCCCTATCAAACCACAGCCCCCCTCCCAACTGAAAGAGATCATTCAATGGCAGCAGTGCAAGGCCCCGGTATGTCTCAAGCTCCTTCAGATTCAAGTTTAATGTCACAGTATGTATCCAGTTCCCTGATGCTTGACAATGGAGGGCAGATGCACAATGGAGGGCATCAGTATGGACTTATCCATCATGAGGGCAGCAGAGAGGGTGAGGATGTGAGAAAAGGCAGTGAAAGTATGACAGGGCAGCTAGATAATGGAAACAGTATTTCAACAATTGACAGCCTACCTGATGGAAGCTACCACACTCCATATGCTCAAAGTGAGAACTCTTGTCTTACCCAGAGCTCTTCAGTTGATATTCCTATGAAAAGTCTGAGCCCGGAAGCTCAAGCTCCATTAAAGGGCACAACTGATATAATTAAAACTGAGAATACGGCAACTTACGAACAGATGGACAACTCCATGGATGGTTTGATGAGTCCAACCAGTGTTATTCACACAGATATCCCTTATGAAGAGGACTGCCCAAATGCTGAATGCGAAGCCTCAGATGACAAGAACAGTGATCCTGACTCACAGAAAGGAAAACGCAGCCGGATGACCAAGCGAACCAAATGGCCAGCAATCATCAAAGATGGAAAGGTCATCTGTCGGAGATGCTTCAGAGAGTTCTCAAGCACCAAGTCTCTCGGAGGTCACCTGTCAAAACGTTCACAGTGCCGGCCGTTGGATGAAATTGACCTGACTGCAGATTTGCCGACATCGTTCCTTGATTTTCTTAATGATCCTCATGTCCCTGATACAAATGGAGTGATATATAATATGTCAAATGGTGATTTCTCACAAGAATCATGTAGCTTAACCACTTTGACTGCCCCTATGACATTGAAACAGGAACCTCAAAATACATACATAATGGACTTTTCAAACTCCTCCGTTTCTCCTGAAAACCAGCAAGAGAAAGAAGTACAGCTGGGTAATCCAGGTCTCCCTGTACAATATCAACAACAGGATCACTTGATGGAAATTTCACATGCCTTTCAGAGGTTGGATTTGATTGAGGCTCAACAAGAAAAGATGCAGAGTAATCTGAGTTTAGGACAAATGGTTAATCAGTGTAATACAACTCCTGGCATTGATAAAAGAAAGTCACTGATTAAAAGTGATGAGAGGACCATTGAAAAGGTGCCTAAACCTTTTAAATGTGAGCAGGAAGATTGTGAGTATTCATTTATGACAAAGGAAGCCTTATTCAAGCACTTGACTAAAATGCATGATTTTTCAAATGAGATGATTGAAGAACTAAAAAGAATGCCATCCAAACTTTCTCCATATCCTTGCCAGATTTGCCCCAAGACTTTTACCAGAACAACAGGTTTAAGAATCCACTATGAAAAAGTCCATAAATTATCAAAACCAGAGATACAGAAATTAAAAATCAGTGCCCGAAACAGGTGCGCATTCAGACTTAACAAAGATCAAGGTGTCCCAGCCTGTGTTAGCAGTGATCCCAATGCTAGTCACGTGGCACAATCAGGACCTACTATAAAACAAGAACCAGTTGACATTGCCATTGCACCTCAAACAGGCAATGAAAGCACCTCAGAGATTTCTGAAATGACAACACCAAGCGAAGCAATAGGACAAAGCTTCACACATGAGGTGTCAACTGTTACTCGGCTACCATCACCGCCAAACTATTTGACTGATGCTCCTGTGGGTGAAGTGGCACCATCAATTCCTGAAAACCCTCTAGAGCAGCCTAAAGCAGCTGATGTGAACAAGAGTCCAAATGTGAAATCCAGCTTGAAAGAAAAACTCAGCCCAGGCACAAAGGACAAGCGAGGAAAGGCAGACGCATCAGCAGGCAAAGTAAAAGAGCCAAAGTCCAGCCCTCCATCTGCATCTATATCCATGTCCCCGGAGAAACCAGGCAGCTCCAAAAACACACCAACAAAGGATGACCCTCAGAAGAAAGAAAAAACTCAGAAAAGGTCAGGGCTCAAAATGTGTGAGACAGATAACGCCTACAGTCCATATAGACCATATCGCTGTGTTCATGAAGGGTGCACTGCTGCTTTTACCATTCAGCAAAATCTGATTCTACATTACAGGGCTATGCATCAGGCAACCCTGCCGCCCAGTAAACCAGAAATTGAGGTTGAAAAGCCTAGTGTTACAAATGGAGAGGAGACTATGAGTATTAGTATAAGTAAAGACAATGAAGTAAGGTGTCAAGTGAAAAACTGTTCAAGAGTTTTCATGGGAATCACAAGGTTAGTTCAGCATTACCTCTTACTCCACAAGTTTACGCGTGACAAAGCCACGGCAATGATGGCTAGCATGAGTATAGGGCCTTTCAACTGTGACCGGCCAGAGTGTGGCCTCCCCTTCAATTCGGTAGAAAATTACATTGAGCACATTAAGAATTACCACAAAGAAATTGCCATCTCTGAAAGTGGTTCGGTCGACACCACTTTCAAGTGCGAATATGATGGATGTGACCGTGTTTACACTACAAAATCAAACCTCCTCCGTCACTTGATAAAAAAGCATGAATATGTTTATGATCCTAAAGCTAGTGATGGAAGAAGGACTAAATCAGTGGGACTTTTCCCAGGTGTTAATAATGGAAAAGAGAATGTTGAAAACAAGTTTAAAATGAAAAAGAAAAACACTAAAAAGAAAGACGGGAAGTCCATTGAGCATTGGACTAGTTTTGGAAAGCCAACTCTAAAATCCCACGAGGAGGCATCAGCTATGTGCACCAAGAAGTCTGCCTTGCAGTATCCATGCATGATAATAGGATGTGATGCAGTGGAGCGGGCAGAAAGAAGCATATTTAAACATTACACCACTCATGGCCTCACAGAAAGATACATTGAAGACCAGAGGAGCCAGTTTATTTTTTGCAAAAAGTACCCCCGCGCAAGATTCAAAGAAGCAAACAAATCAGAGGGTGTGCCAAGTTCTTCATCAGAGGAGACGGAACCAGAACCTGACCCTGAACCTGAAGCAGAACCTGAAGCAGAACCTGAAGATGAAGATGTCGAAAACTCTAATGACCTGAAACTAGATGAACTGATGGAGCGAATGAGTCAAGAGGACGCTAAGCACTCCAGTGATGAGAATGCAGAATCTCAAGCTTCCACCTGTCCTGGAACAGAAACAGGACCTAAAAGAGGCCGTCCTAGAAAACCTGCACACCCCACACCAGCTTGTCCACAGCGGATGCAGACTCTTAGGAATCGTTCTATGGTCAACTCAACAGAGAACTCAAATCCTGGGACTCCTACAGCCCAAGAACAACGTGAGGAAACTGTTGCACCAGGGTCTTTCAAGCCATTAGGACTTGAAGACTCTTTCCTTAAGTTCTTGGAAACGTCAGAGTCAAGCCACACTTCCAAACGCAAATTAAATGACAAATCTAGTTCTGAACTGCCGTCCAAAAGACAACCATCTCTCAGACAGAAATCTACGAGATCTAAATTAATTTCTGAATCTAGAGGCTATGAAAGTGTAGTTGACTTCAGAAATCCCCTTAATCTCAAATCAGTGAGTAATGTCAAGATTGTTATGGATAAAAGATTTTCAGACGGTGCTGATCTTTTGCTAAAGCAGCTACAAGATATGAAGCCCATGATCCTAATAAAAAGGTGGCTTTATAGTGGATCATAGCCCGAGTCTTTTTCAACTTAATCTCACTCAGGATTTGAGAAGTATGCTGCAGAATGGTTCATTTGTTAATGCATCAAATTTCCAACTGTTAACACTCACAGTCACAGTTAACAATGAAATGGCCTATTTTATACTCTAAAAAATGTCTTGGATGATTTTAAGTATGTATGTTAGTTATAATAACCAGGTAATCTATAGGGCATAGATTTTAGACCACGTTTGTATTTATGCTTAGTACTGAAGATGTTTTTTTTCTTTTGCTAAATGGAGACTTTTAAAAGAAAACTATGTTTTTATATATCCCTATGGGATTTCAAGTTCTGTTTGTATTTATTTCATCCTTTTTCAACACTAGTAGACCTATCTGTAATATTTACATGTCTTCCACAAAGTGTTCAATAAAATGTTACTGGTTCTTTTGTAAAATGTCTAGATTGTTTTTCTATCAGTACTGTTTGCACCAACAACCTGTAAAAGGGCTTGCATGGAGAGAAAAAAAAAGCTTGGTATTTTTTGTACAGTATAATATTCTATAGAAATTTTATATTCAGTTTTGATCTTATTTGTATAACTATGAATTAGAGCAATACAGTAAAGTTAAGTTACTGATTGTATTCTGCAGTATAACATCAATTAGAACAGCTTATATTGTTCAGTGTATTTAATACAGACATGAAGACATTAAAATTCTGAACATGAAAAAGCATAACCTCCCAACTTTTTACTCGTGTCATTATCTATGAAGAAGTGTTTGCAAATATAAGACATTGTAATTAATCTGAGTGGGTTTTTAGCACTGGAAAAGTCAAAATTATGAAAAAAGTGAAGTAAGAAAAAAACATACATGGGGAAAAAAGGAGAATTCTGAAAGTAGAAGGTATTTTGACACTGCAGTATGTTTATACCTTTTCCCTTTATCAACACCAGATATATCCAAAGATATAACGTTGGAAGAGCTTATTTGCAAATGTTTTACTTGACCTTTTGCAGTCTTTTCCTTGTACATTTGTTCTACAATTGTTTCTGAATTATTTTCACAGTATATGATAACACATTTGAATTCATGTGTTTGATATTGGCTTTTTGTAGTGTTAATACTATTTGAGTAATCATATATGTATGGACTTGACACATTAGAAAACAGGTATATCTCAGTGTTCAAATTGAAAACTATAAATCTGGAGTGATTTGTATCTCAGTTTTGTGTTTAACAAGGAAAAAAACTGTTGCAGAACAGCAGACACGTTGTGATGCTGCCGAAATGGGTCGTTCAACGGCGTAATGTTCAACAACGCTATCGCTGAAAACTAAAGAAACAACATAAACCGCTTTTTCTTTTTACACTTGAATAAATACATAGCAGTTAGCGTTGTTCTCGGGGTGGCTCTGATAGTTCTTATACTTTTCCATCGGTGGTAACTGTCATAAATTGAAAGGACACACCCGGTTTACAGCATTTTTAAACACACTTTTGAGTTGGTTTGTTGAACGCCGCTTTTTCCGGTGACGTCAGACTGGCGGGAAGTGAGTCTGCTTCACAACGGAGCACAAATTTTTACCCCGAAACATTTTTAATGTCATCTAAAGGGTTGAATAAAACAAATACTGACATGTCTACATCATCTGTGTCGAAGGTACTGTTTTATTTATGTGACAGGTTGCATGTTAACACAATTTATTCACAAACACGACCATGTGGAGGTTGTGTTTTTCTGTGAAGTTTTAGTAATAGTTTTTATTTTTGTGGATATTTTCAGGGCTGTTTTGTGTTTAAACCAAGCGCGAAAAAGAAGAAGCGCCTCGGACTGGGTGAGTAGTGTTTATTTACGGTCAGTTTGGTGTCAGATAAGGTTATACTAAGTCCCACCTGTTGTCATTCCCCCACAGAGGATCACTTTACCGGCGGCTGTGAAGGAGCAGAGAACAGTGAAAAACGATACAAACTGTTCCAGGATCTGTGGCACCAAATAAAAACAGACACAGAGGTGAGAGATAACTGAGCAGGTTCTGGATGCATGTAAAAAGGCTTTTACTGCAGCATCCATGTGCGAATGGACACTGTGGACATGGACCAATATTTGGATGGGAAATTACATGACATTTGAAAAACAAAAGGTTAATGTAAAAACCACAGAGCTCCTTATATATGGATTAATTCTGGTTGTGTTTAGTGACTGGGAATTTAGACTTTTTAACTAATGATTTTGACTTTTTATCTCATAATTTAGATTTTTTTCCTCTCATGATTTTGATTTTTTACCTCAGTTTTGAAAAAAATTCTCTTATAATTTAAAATGTTTTCCTCATGATTTTGAAAACATTTCCCTCATAATTTGGAATTTTTTTTAATCTCATAATTTAGACTTCACTTCATGCACTTTACTTGACTTGTATGAAGAATCTAAAAAATAAACAATTCATTGACAGTGTGCCTTATAGTGACTAAATATTGTCATCAATAAACCTTTGTCACGTGACAAAAAACGAGACCAAACTAGACGTAAATGTGGGTGTTGTGATGCTAAAAATATGAACCCCTGAACCATCTCTCCAGCTCCCATTGTGTGTGATATCTATTTGATCTCGGGTACTCCTTTTAACCTTTTTTTATTTATTGCTTTTGTATACTATTTATGTATGTATGTGTATATAGCATAAGTGGATTGCACTTTCAATTTCATGGTACTTGTACAATGACAGTAAAGACATTGTAATTCTATTCACTCACCTACCTTCACTTGCATATGAACATTTACACTCCATAGGTAATCTGTACAGTTTAATCTGATGTGGGTTCACCCTTTGGAGCTATAATGGCTTCAGATCTTCTGGGAACGTTTTCCACAAGGTTTAGGTGTTTATGGGAATTTTTGACCATTCCTCTCAGAAGCATTAGTGAGATCGAACACTGGCATTGAACAGAAGGCCTGGCTCTCAGTCTGCGCTCTAATTCATCTCAAAAGTTTTTCTATGGAAATGAGGTCAGGACTATGTTCATCCACATGTCAGGCTCTTGTCCATATCTTTATGGATCTTACTTAGTGAACTGATGCACAGTCATGTTGGAACAAGAAGGGGGCATCCCTAAACTGTTCCCAAAAAGTTGAGAGCATGGAAATGTCCAAAGTCTCTTTGTCCAAAATGCCATATGAAAGTCTATGGATTAAGAATGGGATGTCAGTTTAGTATAGTTTAAGGCAGGTGAGTCAAATAGAAAGCACTGTTTTACTGTACAATGACTATTTATACTCTCTGCTTATAGTTTTTGCATATTTAATTTTTTAGCTGAATTTATACAGTATATATTAACTCAAATGAAGGGAATTATTACCTCTTTCACTGCTGTCTGAAGTCCCTGCAGGATGAACTCAACAGGAGCATCCTGGACAGTTTGCTGGACTTCACCAGGAAGTGCTCATCCACCCGTCAACACGCCGACTGGGCTTCACGGATGCGAGCCAGTGAGATTCCCACAGCGGCTCTCGTGCTTGGTATGTTGGTGATGACAACACACCAACACCTACATTTGAATCATTTTCTGGTTCTCTGAATAATCTGGTCAAGTGTCTTAGTCCCTTCTTTCCATATCCTCTTCAGGGGTGAACGTTCCAGACCATGACATGACCTTCCAGAGTCTGTCTGAGCTCCTGCAACAGTCAGTTACTCCTTATGTGGCTTCTCTGCAGGCGAAAGAGAGTGGAGGTAAGAAAGGAATCTGGGTTATTTTATTTAATTTTTTAAAGGAAAAAAGCAGATCAGAACATTGGTTGGGAGAGATTATTGTAATCAGTGTGTGTGTGTGTGTGTGTGTATGTGTGTGTGTGTGTGTGTCCGCAGAGACATATCATGCTATAACTCAATCAATACTTGAGATATCACCATAAAATGACATGGACAGATACATATAGCTAATGCACATCAGATGCATTGATCCATTTGTGTAAAGGTCAAAATCACAAATACATTATATATAACTCAAGAACAGAGGGTCACAAAACTTTCAGATTGGTACCAAACGATGCAGAATGAAGAATTCTACAATTCTTATAATTGGTGTTACCACCTATGACCAATAGTTTTTGAGATCTCTGGGGGTCAAAGGTGACATGTTACAAAATTAACTTCTAACACTGTGTGTGTCAAGCATAGACTTATCACGCTATAATTTAATCAATACTGGATATATCATAATATTACACGCACTAACACATATATACAGATAACAAGATTATCAATATTGCAAAGGGTCAAAAGTCAATGTTGCATTTAGCAGAAAGTCACATTATTGGCTCTAATTCAAGAATGGGTTGTCATGGAAACTTGAGATTGGCACAAAATAGGGATGAGATTAGGCATCCTCTGGAAACTAGTAACAGTTTATGCTTTAATGTTAATGTGTGATCATTACAAAAATAAATATACAACTTAGAGTTTGGGTCTCTGGACATTAGACCATCAGAATAAATGTGTCATCTTCTATTGCAGTGGTTCCCAACTCTGGTCCTCAAGGACCCCTGTCCTGCATGTGTTAGATGTTAACTTCTTCCAACACACCTGACAGTCATAATCCATCTTCTACAAAGTTAGATGATCGACTTATCATTTGAATCAAGTGGGTCAAAAGAAGTACGCATCAAAAATATGCAGTACAGGGGTACTCTAGGACCAGGGTTGGGAACAACTGTTCAATTAGGTCCAAATTGGTCCAGAGCATCTACCCCAAACCATGGTCTGTAACTGCTCAGATATGCAGATTAAATGTTAGTATCAGGACACGTGTTATTTCCAGCAGTGGTTTATCAACAATGACCCTGTTTACATAACCATAAAAAACAGATCATTTTAATAATTACATCTGACACCTTTACCTACACTGAAGAAAAGTTATGATCAATACACTCTGGTTTAGATGCTCCCGCCCATTTATTGGTTTATTTTGGACTATTTGATTGTGTAACTTCCAATTTCTACAATTTTGATTTGTGTTTAAATATGTGCACAGTTGTAAAAGAACAAAATAAATCAGATTAACCTGTATATATGAGGAGAGATATTAGAGCAGGGGTCTTCAATCCTGGTCCTTGAGGGCTACATGTTTTAGATGTGTTCCTCTTCAAACACACCTGGTTTAAATGATCAGCCTGTCACCCAGCTGATAACTGTCAGGTGTGTTGGAAGAGGGAACGATCTAAAACAGGGATGTCCAAATCCAGTCCCCAAGGGCCGGTGTCCTACATGTTTTAGATGTTTCCCTCTTCCACGTGATTCAGTTTAACCCTTTAACTCCTGAAACTTTGGCAGTTCCACAGTAAAAAATAATTAAAATAAGCAACTAAATGAACAAAAATGGCCAAAGTCATCAATAAAATTAACAAAAATGAATAATAAAGTGACGAAATAATTAGTAACATGAAGAAAGTACGACACAAATGGAGCAAAATGAAAGAAAAAACTAAAAAAACTAAAAAGTAAAATGTAGAAAAATAAACAATGAGCAACAAAATGAACAAAAACTTTGTTCATGTTACTAATTATTTTTATTCATTTTATTGATGACTTTGGTTCATGTTGTTGCTTATTAATTTTTTTTTTTACTGTAGAACTTGTAAAGTTTCAGGAGTTAAAGGGTTAAACTGAATCATGTGCAAGAGGGAACTATCTAAAACACAGGTGTCAAACTCCAGTCCTCGAGGGCCGGTGTCCTGCATGTTTTAGATATTTCCCTCTTCCATGTGATTCAGTTTAACCCTTTAACTCCTGAGAACTAACAAAATAACTGGTAACATGAGCAAAGTAAGACACAAATGGCAGAAACTCAAAAAAAAAATTAAAAGAACCAAAATGTAGAAAAATGAACAAAACGTAATAAATATTTACAAAATGACAAATAATGTGGAAAATTTTGGGGAAAAAATTACTAAAGAAGAAAACTAGTATTGACATTTGGTCACAGTAATTAAAAAAAAAAAATGGTGAAATAAAATAATAAAAAAAAAAAAAAAAAAACCTCCTGCCTTTTGGCACCTTTTCCATGCACAAAATAAAGTAAAACAATTGAATTTTTCTGAATATTTAAACAAAATAATCCATTCAGAATGCATCAGCGCTGACACTTAAAGAGTTAATAATCAGCTCCTCATCAGACTGATAATGATGTAATGGCCTCCAGGTGGAATGGAAGAAGGAAACATCTAAAACATACAGGACCCCGGCCCTCGAGGACCGCAGTTTGACACCCCTGATCTAAAACATGCAGGGTACCGGCCCTCAAGGACTGGATTTGGACAGTCCTATATTCAAGTATTGAGGAGAACCACATGTGTTTTACTGATTCTCATAATCAGACTATTATCATTATGTCACATCATCCTGTTCATTTGAATAATCTGATAACTCCAGAAATGGGAGTATTTGTGCTACTTGTGTTACTAGTAATCTAAATTCAGATGACTTTCAAGGTTTTCTATTCAGTCATAGAACTTGTGCATGCAGTGGGAAAACAGCAGTTCTGACCCAAACTGATGAACTCTGATGTTCAGTCGACTTCCCTGGGACTGAAATTCATACAAAACTAGATGTAAATTTGACTAATTCAACACATAACTTCAAATTGTGAAAGCACAATGAAAGGCAGTGGCTGAAAGTCTAAAATATGTGTTGATTTGACATGTTCACATCATTTAAAATACTGATGAATGTGAAACTGGGTCCAGTATCCATCAAAAACATCCACTGAACTGACATGTGTATTACCTATTGATCCACTATTAATACTATCAATACATGTGAATAACTGGTGTAAAATACCATTTGTTGTTTTTTAATGGTCATCAGATTTAACCCATTTTAATGTTCAGGGGCTCTGTAATCAATATGGAAAAACCATGATCTTCTACAGAACTGATTCACCTGTAAAACAAATGGAGTTGGATCAATAAAAGTGGATGGTCACGCTTCTTTTTAGGTTCTCTTATTGATATCTCTGCTGAAAAAGTTAGTTTTTTTTCAGCTTTCTCTGTTTTGATGTAATAACTTTTGAATTAACTCTTGAGTTTTCATGAACATCGAAATCAGAGGTGTCAAACATAAGGCCCGGGGACCAAATCTGGCCCGCCAAAGGGTTCAATTCGGCCCTTGGGATGAATTTGTGAAATGCAAAAATAGATATGAAGATATTAATCATTTTAGATCAATTCAATCTGAAGTGGGTCACACCAGTAAAAATACTATCACAATACTCTATAAATAATCTCTTTGTAAATGTAAATATTTTCACATATTTACACTAAAACAAAGTCTAATTAATAAAATATTTGAGTAATCTTGAACAAATATATGTAGAAGTGTGTTTTCAAGAGAAGAATAATCTGCCTGATGATCCACTATGATCTGTAAGTTATAATGAACATGTGGAAATGATTAACAAAAGCATAATTGTTAAAATTAGACTTATTCTTTCATTTGTTTTTCATGTTATTCACATTGTTTAAAATAATAGTTTGTTACTGTAAACATTTTCATGATTTAATTTTACGTTTTTCACTCTAAAATATATAGAAATATTCGGAGTTGACATTATTTATGTATTATTATATTATTATTATTTCACTGTTTAAGTTTAGCTACATGTGGCCCCTGAACTAAAATGAGTTTGACACCCCTGATCTAAACCAAACATGGTAAATTAAATATAGGAAAACATGAATTCCAGTGAAAAATGCAAGATACAAAGAACATTATGATAAATTGTGAGAAGTCACTTAAATAGAGAGAGAAATTAACTTGGAAAGTGACACGAAACTAACACTGGGTCTTTATGGGTTAAAATGATTTTTGTTTTATCAATATAGCTTTGAAGCACCTGATGAAGAGAGTCCTGGAGAGGCTGATGGACACGACTGTGGACGACGATGATGATGATGAAGAACCAGAACAGACCAGTACTGAAACACACAAGAGTGTTCACTGCTCCCTCACTTTACTCTGTGACTGGTACAAGTCAAAAACAAGGGTAGGACATGAGTCACAACATATGGATTTGTATGGATGCATTTCAGATTGACATATAAAACAAACTTTTTATTTATTTATTACATTTTTTTTATCTGTAATTTCAGAAACCCAGCACAGATACTCCTGGAAAGAAGCGTAGTTCACCAGTGAAGGATGAATTACAGCAGCCTCCTGTTGTGGTTATATTCAAGGATCTGGAGGCTTTTAATCACAGAGTTTTGCAGGATTTCATTCTCATCTGCAGGTAACAAGAGGTTAATCTTTTAACGCTTTAACTCCTGAGGCTTAAACAATGCCACAGTAAAAAATAAAATAAGCAACAAAATGAAAGTGATCAGTAAAATGAACAAAAATGAATATTAAAGTAACAAAATAATATGTAACATGAACAAAGTAAGACACTAACAGAACACAATTGAAGAAAAATAATAAAATGAAGAAAGAAAATGTAGAAAAAATAAGCAACATCATCAACAGAAACTAATAAATATTCACAAAATAACAAATAACATGAAAAAATGCACCAAACAAAGACATTTAAAAAAGCAATCAATGACTAGAGTTGTAATTTGGTTCCAGTAGTTTTAGTTTGGGCTTTTTGGTTTTTCGACACCTGTACATCAGTTCCATGAACAAAAATATCAGTAAAATAACAAAAAAAAACCTTGAATTATTCAGAATTTTTAAAGTGCCAGCACTCAAAACCACCTTCCTGGTGAAAAAATAGGTTTGAAGATGGATCCGTGGAGTTGAATTAATGCAGAATTAAACCCAAGCAGAATATTTACTGTTCATGTCAACCACAGGAAAATGGTTTAAAATGAATAATTAAAAAAAATATCACTCCTTTAATGCTTTTGGTGTTGTTGAGCTAAAATTCCATAATCACATTTTAGCATATATTTGATCAAATGGTTTGAAAGCACAAAATAATTCTATTTATCCTGTTCTTCCACAGAAATAATTCTACCACACAACACAAACTTGTGAAAAGTTAAAAAAAAAAAAAAAAAAAAATCCCCTCTTTTCTAATATGATCATTTCATTTGCACCAAAAAAAGAGACCCTGACATGTCGTATATTTACTCTCAGATATTAGAATATAACTTTAATATCGTTATTCATGAATAAATCCCATTTCATAAACCTTTCCTCATTAATTTTCCTAAACACCTTCATGTTTATTAACATTCTTCTACAGGTTTTATTTAAAGCTCGTGCTGCATATTTTCCTCTTTTCACATTTGTTTTTATTTTCCATCCATTCAGACTGAGGTTATAATAATAATAATAATAATAATAATAATAATAATAATAATAATGGATTACATTTCTATAGTGCTTTTCAAGGCACCCAAAGTGCTTCACATTAGTGTTCCATTATTCATTCACTCTCACATGCTCCCTCTGGTGGTGGTAAACTACATATGTAGTCACAGTTGCCCTGGGGCAGACTGACAGAAGTGTGGCTGCCTACGGCCCCTCTGACCACCACCCAACATTCATACTCATTCATACACTAGTGTGAGTGACACTGGAGGGTGAAGCGTCTTGCCCAAGGACACAACAGAGCGGGAATTGAACTGCCAACCCTTTGGTTAATGCTCTACCAACTGAGCCATGGCTGCCCCAATGTTCTGCAGTGTCTGTGTTTGTTCCCCACTCAGCGTGAACATAATTTGTGTTCCACAGCCGTTACATTGAACGTCTTCCGCTGATGTTCATCTTTGGCATCGCTACATCACCCAGCACCATCCGGAACATGCTGCCTCACTCTGTGTCCTCCCTGCTGTGCATCGAGCTCTTCCAGTCTCTGTCCTGCACGCAGCATCTGGCCACCGTCCTAGACAAGGTACAACGATGGATAGATAGAAAATTATTTATTTTTCTAAAAGAGTAGTACTGATATTACAGGTATGGGTTTTCCACTAATTCATATATATGATGTTGCAGACATTATACTCTATATAGATAGTTAGATATAAAAAAAGGGAAAAAATAGACAAACATGAGCATTAAAATAAGTAAAAAAAAAAAAAAAGCAAACATATTTGCTCCAATATTTGTGAAAAATTAACAAAATGAGAAAATAATTAATAAAAATGTAAGAAAATTTGACAAAAATAAGTAGCACAATGAACAAAAAGATAGATAGATAGATAGATAGATAGATAGATAGATAGATAGATAGATAGATAGATAGATAGATAGATAGATAGATAGATAGATAGATAGATAGATAGATAGATAGATAGATAGATAATCCACCTTTCCTTGAAAAAAGTCTTCACTTATAAAATTCTACCATTAATCTCAGTTGGTCATAATGTATACGTCTAATAAATATACAAGGGAGAGTCAAAAAGTTCTCAAATAAATGTAATAAAGAACGTATTTATCAACATAATAAAATAATTGTTCTACATAACCTTCATTATTAGAGTCTAGACACTTTTGTCTATATTTCCATTGGTAGATTCTTTCTTTGTAGAATTTCTGGGGCTGTTTTTACTACGGTCTTTGTTTGATAATGTTTTGACTCTCCCTCATATCATTCATTCATTCCATCCAATCTAAATTATTTGAAAGACACAGAGTGAAGAACACTTATTATAAAACATCTGCTTACATCAGATAAGTTGCCATGACAGCAATTAGTTGAAAAAAAAAACAGTTGAGAAGACAGTCAATGAAAATAAAAAAAAATCCAAAATCCATTAGTAAAACTATTTCATTACATATTTGTAACAAAGCTTCTAGTGTTATTATTGTTTGTGTCGTGTCAGTAGTAAAAAGCATGTGGGCGCATGTGCACGACTTCTTCTATTGTTCTTTTGTATCCGGTAGGACTGGTTTACAGCGCTCATACTGGTGTCATGTGAATTACATCATTTTCAGCAAGTGTTTCGCCTCCATGCTGAAGCAGACCTTTACTGAAACAGTTCCATTTTTACGTAATATCTTTTTGACATAAATAAACCCGTATGGAACTCGTCTGGACGTAGCCTTAGTTAGTTTACCCACACTCACCACCAATAGAATTTAAGATTCATAAAAATTTAAGTGGAATCATTAAAAACAAACCAAACAATGTGACACGGAATCATTTTATTTTAATGTAATTCAAAAAGTGCTTGAGATATGACTATA
This sequence comes from Siphamia tubifer, assembly GCA_020466265.1. NCBI lineage: Eukaryota > Metazoa > Chordata > Actinopteri > Kurtiformes > Apogonidae > Siphamia > Siphamia tubifer. Next base: position 46,749,529 of record CM035804.1, read on the forward strand.
TTTTTTTGGTCTTCGTCTGTTTCCAGCTGATCCTGACTTCACACTTCCCGTTTAAACTCAACGGTAAAGTCATGCAGGTGCTGATCAGCATCTTCCTCTACCACGACTTCTCTGTGAGGAACGTCATCAAGGGCGTGCAGGTACAGAGCGCATTCTCCTCGCTCCGTCTATCATTTGCTTATCAGCGTTTATGCCCCCCCCCCCCCCATTGTCTGCAGATAGAGGTCAGATATGCGTATTGTTTTGAGTAGAATCTCTGTTCTGTGTGTCGTCAGTTGGCGTTGCAGGAGCACTTTTACTCCCAGCCTCTCAGTGTTCTCTGCTGTTCAAAGACCGAAGCCTTGGCCAACGTAACGCAGCTCAGTCAGAAGGACCTGGAGAGGATAAGGCAGCTCCCGTCATTCAGGAGGTACATACAAGCACAATGTAGTTTTAACATGAGGTTTATCTATTTATTTATTCTGTTTATTAGATAAAAGAAAAGAAAATCTGTTTTTAAATGTCAGAAAATGGACCAAATTATGAATGAAAAGGAGCAGAAAGAACAATCTTATGTTTTCTGACTTGGTTATGTGTACATTTATGAGTTTTATTATGCATTTTATTATGTGTTTTTTAGTTTACAGCCCTTTACTCTTTCACCTTAAGTGACTCTAGTCTCCTAAAAGGCCGTCATTGTAAATAACAATCTGTTCTTAATGACTTGCATGGTTAAATAAAGGTGAAATTAAAAAATACATGGTAGACATGTCAAACAGAATTGTTTGAAATGCCTTGATTTTATTAGAACTGAACCAAAAAAATAAAAATAAACATAATCAAAAATAATATTTTAGATAATTTCAAACAAGTAAAAACACCAGGTTTTCACATAACAAAAAGTAGTGTGACATGGTTTATTTAAGAAATCTAGTTAGCCAGGTCTCAGTTTGTAGCATGAGACAGATAAAGAATAAAATATGAAATGGAATATATATAAATGGTAACTAGGGTAGAATAAAACTACCATCAAATATACAAGAAAAATCTTAATATGTACAAAATATTTTCCATTTCCTTACATTGTCAGAAACACTACGCACCTTCATGGACCATTCTATTTTTTTGGAATATCAATGTAAATAATTTCTTAGTCTTACCTGCATTTAAATCCACTTCCAATATAAAACACAGCCTGATGTTTCCCAGGTACATAGAGACGCAGGACGCCCAGGAAAAGGTCAATTTGATGACTGATGACACCCACTTAAAGGTAGAGTTTTTGTTTTACGTCCATTAGTTACACACAAGCGCACGTATCGGGACATAATTAGAATAAATCCTTTCTTTTAGGAGGTGTGTCGGAAGCTGATAAAGAACCTTTGTAAATATCACAAGAATTATTACCCCGTCCTGAGGTGTCTGCACACGCTGACCTCGTCATTACCTCGGTACCCCCCTCGGAAAACAGGCAAGAACTCCTTGTATTTTATCATTACCAGACAAAAGAACACCTGGATTGTTTTCCCCAGAAAGTGTCTGGGATGTGACATAACGTACCTGTGTGTTCCAGATCAGGGAGCTGCACTTAATATGTCTGGAGAAGACTGTGTGGGAGACGGAGGAGTACCAGTCCGCCATGAAGCTGCTCAGGTAAGGGTACCGTAATAAAACTGTAACCTGTGAACACACGGGGCAGATACAGACGTGATAATGGAACGTTCCCTTCAGGATGTTGGCTAAAGACGAGCTGATCGCCTCCATCCAGACGTGTTGTGGAACTCTGAAGCTCTACAAATCAAAGAAGATGAAGAACGCTCTCGTCCAGATGGAGGAGATATTAATGAAAATACAGCAGTTGGATGGTAATTAACCTGGCACGTGCAGAGATGTTCCAGTTTTTAAGTTTTATTTCACTTTAAATTCCTCCATATTCACTAAAACACCTCATGTATTTACTACAACAACCTTGTTTTCTTCAATTTCTTGTTCATTTTAATGCCTGGTCCAACTAAAGGTACATTTGTTTAGAAAAATATGTTACCAATAAAAAAAAAAAAATATCTTTAATGTCAGAGCTGAAAACTATTAATTTAACATGTTTTCTTGATAATAACTAAAATCAGTTAAGTTCTTATGTTAATATTCATGCCACTGTACTGACAAAAATAGAGCTTTTATTCACTCCATGTTTTCTTTTCTGTCTTTTAGTCACATGATTCACACAGGTTAGTGTTTGGATTCACCTCATTTGTCCTAACTATTATCACTACAAAAAACACATTTTTAGGTGACCTTAACTTTTGACCTACATTCAGTATTATTTTTTAAATACATATATTTATATTGTATGCGATTTGCTGGGGAGGATATGGGTTTTAAATGCAGTTGTTTTGACTTTTAATTACTGCTGTGTTGGTAATGTTAGTTTTAGGGTTGTCACGATACTAAAATTTCCAACTCGATACCGATACTAAGGATAATACTCTATACTCGATACTAATTTCGATACTGGAGATGTGAGGGATTCCTTTTAAAAGTTCCTCCATGGACCATATGTGCGCGCCAGTGTGCGTACCAGAGCGCGTTCTGTAACGTGATATAATAAAGACAACGCGTGGCTATGTGAACACTTTGGCTTGCCATACGGGACTAGCAGCGAGCACGTCAAAAATGATAGGCTGACATGCTCACGGTGGCCTCCGTGGTGGTAACGTGATACTATGCGCTACCGCCTGGCTGCCGCCCGCGCGCATAAACGTTCGACTATATCGAGGCCTTTAAAAGCAAAGTTGTATCGGATGGTCCAATCACAGACCTATAGAAATAGTGTATAGGTCTGTGGTCGCACTGGCGTCATCCCGTGTGCTGTCAGAGGCAGCTGGAGAAAAAAAGAGACTTTAATTTACACGCCGGCATTACGGCTGTGCCAGAGCTGACCGCGTTGATGCCTGTTTAGAATTCTTAACGTTACCCGCTACAAAAAAGCGGCGACGCGACATAAAAACAAAAATCGATTTTCCAGCAACTTAGTATCTAATTAGATACCAAGGGTCAATATCGATTTAGTATCTAAAATCGATTTTTTTGACAACCCTAGTTTGCATATTCTTTGTTGCCTCCGCCCGTGTTGGTTTGTTTGTTGGTTTGTTTGTTTACAAGATAACTTAAAAACTTGTTGATGGATTTTAATGACATTTTCAGGGTAGGTTGGTAACGGGGAGATCTGGAAATGATTAGATTGTGATGGTGATATTCTGCTCCCACTGCCTGGAATAACCTACAGAAGGATGTTAAACTAAAGCAATTAGTTTCTTATCATGCATTCAGTCATTTTAAATTAATGGGAAAAGGACAAATGTGGATGTAGATGTTTTTGTGATTGAAACAAACTCTGGCAAAAACATAACCTCGTTGGCGAAGGTAACAATGCATTTATTTTTTTAAGGTAAGATATACTTTATTGATGACTTGAGATCATATTGGCCTTAACTAAAATGATCTTAACATCCTTGATTTCTTTAGTATTTTACAAATTCACACCACAGGCTGAATCAGGACACTTTTAATGGACCAGGTTTGGCAGAATCTACTATAGAAAGTCTTTTCCTTCTGTTGCTTATTTTAAAAATATAATGTATGTCCTTGTCACGGTCCCGTAGCCTTGGCAGAAAACGCCCCCCCTGTTGACGACAGCATCACCTCCCCAGTGAAGAGTCTGAGTCAGAAGAAAACCGACCTGTTCCAGCTGCAGAAGGTAGAGTTGACACATTCCTCACCTCACTAATGTGGTCGTGTTCTAACACAAATACATAAACCACCTGCTGCCGTGTCGTAGACGCTGCTGGAGATGAACCAGACCCGCAGAACAAAGAAACTGAGCCCGTTTGAGATGGTTCGAAATGAGGCGCTGGAGCTTATCGACGGTTTAGTGAAGTGAGTTGAACTGGTGGCTCAGCTGGAAAAACAAATAAACAAACGTTGTCATTCATGTGGCTTCTCTTCCCCCTCAGGAGTCATTTATCTCCCCCAGAAGCTCAGACGCTCTACGAGGTCTGTTACTATACCTCCTCCACCACCGTGAGACGCCACCTCAACGCTACGCCTCGCACCTCCATTCAGGCTGCACTCAGTAACCCTTACCACTACCTACAGGTACCAGAGTCACAGCAAAACAATACATTAACTGTCTTATCTTTACTAGACACACAGACAGACAGATTGTCTGGTCCATATATATATAAAAACTGAAATTCTTTGTCACAGCTGCTACAACAAACACTCCTCGTCACTAAAAACGCATAAATAAAAATGAATTAAAATCACAGTCTACCTCTGTGCTCTGAGTGCTTTTCTAGTTTCAATAAGTTTTTTTCCTGGTTAAATAAAGGTTATAATAATGATAATGGTAAAACACACAGTTGCTTCTACACATCTCTGGTAGAAATAAAGCCATTGAATTAAATTGTTTCAGACACAAACTTAATACAGATTATAGCCACGGTTCTCAAACTGGGGTCCGCAGACCCCTAGGGGGACGTGGCGCATGTCCAGGGGGTACGCAAAGTTATTCAGGTTTTTTTTGGGTTTTTTTTGCTGTTTTATTTTGAAATGCGGAAGTTTTATTTTGTAGCGAGCGGGCGGAAGTAACAGCGTTGTTTGACGCCAGCTTGACTAAATTGAGACGCAGTGAGTCACAGGCTATTTTTAGCCACCCTGCAGCGAACATGGTTCGATTTTTGTGTCCGCCAAGTTCCTCAAGAAGTGGTAAAGGAAATGAAAATGACAAAAACAAACGCCCTAACCCTAAAAAGAGAAAGTACATTGATAGTTATATTGAGTTTGGCTTCATTGAGAACAATGATGGGAGACCAAAATGCATCCTGTGTCTGAAGTGCCCTGCAATGGAGGCTATGAAGCCAGCCAACCTTAAGAGACACTTGTAAAGCAGACACAAAGAATATGCTGAGAAACCAAAAGAGTTCTTTGTTCGACAGAGCCAAAAATACACCAATCAGAGAGAAAAAAATTTCCACAGTCCTTGAGCGAGTGTTCCGTTTATTATTTTAAAATTATTTAAAATTGTTGTTTCTGAAGTGCTCATTTATATTATAATACCTGAAATTTTCGCTGGTTTGCACAAAAGCACTATTAAAAAAGGTTATCATTGTTTCATAATAATCATTGTTTCATAATAATCATTGTTTCATAATAATCATTGTTTCATAATAATCATTGTTGAAGTGGTTTTTTATCATTTTCAGTATCGCGGGGATGAGGGGGGACATGGACATGGATCTGGGCCAAAAAAGTTTGAGAACCCCTGGATTATAGAACAAAAAACAAAACAATACAAACAGAAAATGGTGCTGTTGTGTCTGAAAGAGAGTAGGAAGAAGCCACTGCGTATCTAGTCCTAACACACATATGGTGTATAATTATTTAATATAAAACATAAGACTGTGATTATCCACAAACATATATACAGTCCAACAATACTCCACCAAATTATGTCTACATCTGTACACCAACCACATCCACACACTCATTATATAAACACCAGGGTTTCTGCAGGTCATTAAAAAGCATTTAAAAATCTTGTGAAAATTAAAACCTTAAATGACATTAAAAAAGGATTAAAGTCGATGCCTAGAGGCATTCAAAAATTAAATACACGAGATGGAAAAAAAAAAAAAAGCATTGTTTTCCATGATTTATTTAGATGATATAAACATTTAATCATTTTGATGGGAAGTATCGTGTGATAATTGACAAGAAGAACCTTTTTAATTGGATATTGTTTATGGCCGATGCTTGAAGTCACAACATCAGATGCTTTGAAATGCAACATACTGTGAGTGTGCTCATGCTGTGATGAAAGAGCGAAGGGAATATTAGGAAATGTTGGGAAAAGGGGGATTTCAGCAGAAGTGATTGGAGGAGGAACTATTCAGAACCTGGTTAAAGCCTGTGGACGCTAAACTGACGTAACTATAAATGACACTGCATTTGTTTACAGTGACAATAAAAAAAACATTACATTAGATTTTCTGACACCTGCAGAAACCCTGCAACACAAAAAAAAATAACCTGACAATCCCACGTATGACCACACCCTTTCTTCAGTAATATTTTTTTGTACATTATTTTGAATTTTGCAATGTTTGGACACTACCTGAGGTCTACCCCCACAAACTGATAGAGAAAGTTTTCCTGGTTGTCAAGTAAAAGTGACAAATGTATAAAAAAAAACAAAAAAAAACGTAAAACATTTGAATGAACAGTTGTGAAATATTTGTATTTGTGTACTATTCTGTCCTACAAAGTAAGGCAGTAACTGCACAGACACAGTAGTTGTAGGTAGATTATTGGACATGAGGCAGTTATTGTTACTGTATATTAACTAGTTCTACAAAAACCACAGTGCATCTTACATATGGATTAATTCTGGTAGTGATTAGTGACTGGGAATTTAGACTTTATCTGATAATTTTGACTTTTTTCTGCACCTTATAGTGTGGAAAATACAGTGATTGACTGTAAACTATTGGTGCAGGGTCCTAAATGGACATTAATAAGAACACAGTAATGGTCTTTACTACCTTTTTGTTTTGTTTTATTAGTACTTTTTGCAGTTACTGTACAAACACTCACCAATTTTCTCCAAAATGACAGACATGTGAGATGAGATATTTTATTACATGACTAAGAATGATTTGAATGTTGAAAAAAAAAAACACAGTTACTGCCTTTTTGTTTTGTAGGACAGAATATTATTACTATACAGCTGTGGAAAAAAAGTTGTTCACCTCATGCACTTGTGATATATGTGACCCACCACCACGAAACCAGGCATAAGTCGCGCTGAGCCATTCAGAGCTACAGCCAAATTTAGGCTGGAAGGCGATTCTTTATGTGTTTACACCTTATCAAAAAACGGTACCTTAACACCTCTATGTTCAGTTCCTGTGGTCATTACATTGAAATCCAATCAATAAAGGTGTTTATTGAGTCAATTATTTAAGCAGCGACAAAAGTTCAGGTATTGCTGAGCAAAGACAAAGACGACTTCCACCTCTTTTCGCCGAACAAAACGATCTCCGTTCCGTGGGTAAACACCCAAGTGTTTGGTACGAGGTAAAAGCTTATATTGAATGTTCTGTCCAATGGTGTAAGCCAAATGATTATAATACGTCACACTTCTGTCCTATTATTATAATATATAAAACTTCTGTGACATGTCCATCAGAGTGTCCTTTAACATCTGTCAACAATTTGTGTCAATCGGATACAAATTATTATGCGTTGCTAAGGACTTCCTACCCCAAAACAGTCCAAAACTTTAACGGACAATTTCTAAAAATATGCAAATTGTAAAATATGTCCAAATGTGGATATTAAAATGACCATAACTTTGGTTCTACTTGTGATAGAAACATCATTTTTTCACCATCTTAAACCTTAGTTTCCACTCTACCAAGATACACACATAACTCTGTTTGGATTTACACACACTTATGCCTGGTTTACTGGTGGTGGGTCACATATTGCTTTAAGAAAAACTCTGACATCATTGAACGCTCAGTATTGTTCTATTCCCCAAACACACAGTCTCCTCTGCACATGCTCAGTTCCACTGACGTTTAAACTGGATGTTTCAGCAGATCATGACATGATGAAACTGTTGACAATTTAGTTTGGTTAAGTTTTTATTTTGAAAAATGCATCTTGATGCAGCCACACCTTTTGAAACACAAAAGGTATTTCCAAAAATATTTCATAATATTTGAGATAGTGTCAGACTCGAAGGGCGTCAGAACTTTTTTCCGCCACCATATATTAATCTAATGTGTATTTGTTATATTTGGTGAAAACCACTCTGTCTGTTCACTCTTTTTTTAGAATGAAAGTCTGAAGACGGAGGACGGCTCTGTTTCTAACGCTGCTCCTGATATCTGCATCACCTACAAACTCCACCTGGAGTGTGGCAGGCTCATCAACCTCTATGACTGGTTAGAAGTGAGTTCATGTGTTCATTAAACCCTGTGATTGGGATAGATACATACATGTAAATTATTCATCCCAAGTTGGGAAATGTAGTTGTTCCCAATCCGATATTGATATGGGAAATCAGTCCGATATCAGCCAAAAAAGTGAATATCGGATTTTATCGGACAGAATCTAAAAACTCTGATATAAACGCTCCGATATAAGCTGTCCATTTATCGCTGCAGCACTTCTATAATAGGTGACTCTGGTTTGATCACACTCCAACACAGTAGGTGGAGGTAACGCCCCTTAATTAACGTTGGTGCAGTCGTGGAAGAAGAGTCTGCAGTGAGGTGTAGTGATGTCGACTGTGTGGAGGTATTGTAACGTAAACTCTGACAAAGACGTTGCAGCTAAATGCAGACATTTGTCAGGCGCTAGTGTCCCGTGGAGGGACAGAACCAGGAAGGTTCAATACAAGGAACCTCATCGCACATTTGAAAAAACACCACAAAAAAGAACATGAAGATTTTAGCGAGAGCAGCGAGGCGAAGTAACAAACCTCGCTTCAGCAACCTACGCTGGCCCCGCCCACAGTTGTTTTCAACATATGCTGACAGTAAAAAAAATAAGTGGAGTGAACTTGAATTGTTTGCACTTTAAAATTGAATTTATTCTATTCAATTGTATAATGATGTTGGAAACCAGTGGTTATTTTACACTTTAAATATAACATTTAGTTTTTATTGGATTTGTTGAGATGTTGAAGGTTAAAAGTTATGTAACCAATTGGTTAATAATAAATGGGTCAGTTTTTCCTATAGCTACTGTTGTTAACTATTGTTTTGTGTTATATCACTACAACATCAGTAACAGTAACATCACTTCATCAAGCCTTTACTCACATTCCACACAACAAAATAAGGAATAAATATATGTATGATTCGTGCCTATATCGTATCGTATTGATATCGGTATCGGCCAATACTCAAGGCTACAATATCGGTATCGTATCGGAAGTGAAAAAGTCGTATCGGGACATCCCTAGACAATAATACAATGAGTAGCACAACAGTGCAAAAATGATGTGTAGCTTATATATACAATTTTTATATATACAAAAATAGTGCAAATTTTTCACTTCCTACAGTCACTCATTGTCATCGTCGACACAGTGGTGATGAGTCGAACAGCTTTATTATTTACTGTGAAGTGAGTTAATGTTTGGTTAATTAATCATATGTTTGTGTCACGTTTCTACCTTTTCCTTCCAAACCTGCACTGTTTTTTCTGTCTGTAATTGATCCTCCATTGATTCAGAGGATGTCTCTCGTCTCATTGATCTGCAGATAAAACACTGACCTGTTTTTCTTTGTTTTTTTTTTAGGCTTATACCACAGTGGCGTCTGCAGCCGAGGGGAACGATCCAGATGAAGACAGTTTTGGCAAAGTGGATGAAGTCAAACAGTATCTTTTCATAACTTTATAACTTATATAATGTTTTTGCTTCGTTTTAATGTATAATGCATGTTTTGTTCACATCTGCAGCTAATTTCCAGCAAACTACAGTAAAAAAAAAAAAAGTAATTATATCTGAGCCGCTGCCGGGATGAAAAATTAAAGTCATTCCAAATTTAGTTATTTAATCATATAAAGATGTGGGGTTGATTTCCAATCAGAGTTGTTTAGTTTTATTTATTGAGTTTCATTTTTCAGCTTGATTTTTTATTTTTTTTTTAAAACATGGACAAAAAGTATTGAGACACATTAAGTTCTGCTGCTAACATGACTGGGATACAAAATAATGTCATCGTATAATTTACATCGCAATAAATCTTGGTGCAATTATAGCAGTGGTTTTCAAATCCAGTCCTCACGGCCCAGTGTCCTGTATGTTTTAGATATCTACCTGTTCTTCTTCTTTCTTTTTTATACAAAAAAATCTAAATAAGTAAATACAAATTTAAAAAATTACATTTAAAAACTAATAATAAAACAATACAAATAAAAAAATGACATTGTCAGGCTTCTGAAGAGCTGATCAATAATTTAACCAGATGTGACAGAAGAGACAAATAGCAAAAACCGCCAGGACTAGTGTTGAGAACCACTGATTTATAGGTGATTATTATTATTATTATTTCTCAATTGTTTTAAATTAAGAAAAATCAGTCTTTGAACTGAAAAAATATTTTTATTGTGATAATTATTGAGCTGACATGAAGGATAACATACTATTTCTAATCAATAAGAATGGGAGGTCTGACGATGGTATATATATCTATGATGTGTGTCATTATTTAGTCATTTTATTTGTACAATTTCAGTTTTTATTTTTATTTATTTAACCAGGAAGTCCTGGCCAAGATGGACAGCAGCAATAATTGATAAATGATGATATTTAGTGTTTTATAGTTGTTGTAAATTGGGGAAGTGAGAAAGTTAAGATGAATGTATATTTAACAATTAATTAAAGCTCCAATCTAGTACAAAGACATGATATTGTAAACAGAAAAGCATTTTTTATGCATTAGTGTGTGTTTTAGTTCCTTTTTTTTTTTTTTTTAAGTTTAGTTTATTTTAGTTTTTGAGAACCACCATTTCAATGTTAGTTTGCTTTATGTTTTTATAATGTTTTGAAGTTCACTCCAACATGATTGAATATTCCTTAGCTTGTTTTCTAGCGCTCGTTTCATTCAGGCTGTGTCAGAGCTGGAGTTTCTGGGCTTCATTAAATCGACAAAGCAGAAAACGGATCATGTGGCCCGACTCACATGGGGTGGCTGTTGAACCAAAGTAACCAAGAGGAAAAACTGACCCATACCTGGGTATTTATATGTAGTACTGGATGTGTGTAAATATAATGTATAATACTGTGTTTTGTAATGATTCACAGCTGGAGAATAAATGCACCATGGGTTGGGAGGAAGAAATAAATCAAAATACGAATGAGTGGTCATGCTTTTAGTAGACTTCAACTTTAGATCTTCACAACTATTAATTAAAAATTAACCTTTTAATGTAGGAAAATCTGGGTCATTTTAGTTCAGGGGTCACTACAGACCAATATGATCTCAGGTGAAATAATAGCATAATGTGTAAACACAATCCTATCAACACATGTAAATATTTGGTGTAAAATGCAGTTTGAATTATATTCATGTTCATCAGATATGACCTATGTAGGTGTTCAGAGGCTCCGTAGTTACTGTGCAACCACCACCACCTTCCCCAACAGTAAATTAATGACAGTGGACGGACACACTTTATAATAAGTTGATATGTTTTTGATAGAAGCGCTGATTTGTTGTTTTTTTTTAACCTGATCTTCAAAGAACATCCTCATGATCTGCCAATTAAATGCAGGAAAATACCTTTATACAGATGAAATGCACAATGTAGATCATTTTATAATAAATGGTTATAAATCACTTAAAGGGGAAAAAAATATTCTGCAAGGCACTCAAAACTAACCCCTCACTGTAAAAAGTGACTCTTTGGATCAAATTTTAAAAATTGCATCAACTTGTCACATGTAATTTTTTTTTTGTTTCTCTCAAATTCAAAAAAAATAAAGTAAAACAATGTAGTATTGTTAATAAATACAATTTAAACCAAGTTTTCAAATACCATGATATCATAATTTCAACTTGTAATTTGCAATTTATGTTTTGCCTTAACTTATATTTTAACCCATCACTGGTACGCACATAAACAAGTCACACACATTTCTTACCATTTTTTCTCGTGTCCCCGTTGGAGGTCCAAGCTTGTTGTTGTTGAAGAAAATGGCGGATTCAAAGTTCAGTTCAAGTTTGGTTGTGGCGTGACGTCACTATGTACGCACGACACGTGACGTGAAACGTTTTCACTTGAATGGAAAATTATTATTTGATTGTCAGTCTGCCAATTATTTTGAACCAATGAGGCTTTGGTTTACATTGAATGAATGTAATATAATAAATTAAACAAAAAAAAAAAAACAGAAACAGTGATAATAGGTCAGTTCACATAGAAATTAATCCTTCCTTGCATCAAAGTTTTCCCATGTTCACTTTTTTCAGTGTTCATAAAATGAACCAGTGCTCTGACCCTCTGTCAAACTACAATAAAGAGTATAAAGTAAAGATATCTATACAAAAATGTAGGTGGTAAAAGCAAAAAGTTGGAGTAAAAATACTCAAGTACAGATACCTAAACATAGTACTTAAGTACAGTAAAGGAAGTACTTCTACTTAGTTACTTCCACCTCTAGTAGACAGTTCTATTTTATCCTAAAACTGGTTAATTTAAGACGTGCCAGTTCCACAAACACCAAATCCAAGACCAATTCTTTAAAGGTTTTATTGTTTTGTCCAATAAGTACATTGGTTTCAAATAATACCAGCAAAACAAAAGTCAAAATAAATACAAACTTGTTGGGAAGAAAAGAAAAGCTCCAATCAGATCTGCTTAAAAAAAAAAAAAAAAAAAAAGAGCAATAAACGAGGACAAACTGCAAATATGTCCTCATTGTTTCTTCTTTACAGATTGACCAGCAAACCTTATGTAAAAGTCTACAGTGCTTTATCATATTTACATGTAACAAACAAAACGTGACAAAGCCTGGAATGCTGGGAAATCGTTAAAAAAGTGAGATAGCTGTAGATACACATACGGCAGGAAGAACAGAGGCCACTGGTAGAGAAAGGGTCCATTCATTTACATCAGGAAGCACTTAGCTGCTTACAACAGAGTGGTAACAATTGACAACAGCTTCATATAAACCTTTGCCCAAAAGACAGAAATATGGCACGGTAAGAAAAGTTCCATTTAAACTAGCTAAACTGAATGAGCTTCTTTTTGTTTGTTTTTTTCCTTCTTTCTGGAGATATCGCTTGATAGCTTGCAGCAAGAGAAGGCCGTCTTGCAAAGACTCCCGTGCCACACTCAGGAAACATCTGGAGAAGATGAGAGATGAAATAAAAGATACAAACCAGACTTGTTACTTTGAACTTCAAAAGGTGGAGCTTTAACTGAGATCTTGGACTTTTTTTCACATCAGTTATGCCAATAAAACAGGAATGTGGAGATAAGATAAAATGAAAACTTAAAAAAATAAAAACTCACAGCTTGCAGGTTGCTCCCCGAATCGTCGCATTAACTGATCATGTGTGAACTTCACAAAGGTGTCGTATTGTTCTGAAATATACAGGAAATGAATGTCCATTATTTTCTTCTTAATCAACAGTTCACATCATCATTTGTGTTGAAGAATGAATCCACTCCTGTAGACCAACAATAGAACATAAGGTAAGGTAGTACTCTATTATCATACAACTGTCACCCATCCTTCTAGGGAGCAGTGGGCAGCCATGGGCGGCACCCGGGGACCCATCTCCAGACGTGGAGCCAGGCTCATGGTCAGTTACCTGGCTGGAGGATTTTTACCCTAATGATGGGTGATGGGGGAAACCGGAGCACCAGGAGGAAACCCATCCAGGCACGGGGAGAGAAACATGCAAACTCCACACGTGGTCCGGGAATCGAACCCGGGTCTTCTTGCTGTGAGGCAAGATCAATAACCGCTCAACCACCGTGCCGCCACGTGACAACATTGGGGCTTAATAATGAGTACAAGGCTGGGTGATGTGGTCAGAAGGTCATGTGACCAGTTATTGAGGTAGAATTACCATCCACTTCCTGTTGTAAAATGAAGGTGTGTTATATCCAAACAGCTTATTTCCCCATTTGCTCTGTTTTTGAAAAGGTAAAGTTGTGGTACAGTCACATTTACATCCTTATTAGACTTCTTTTGTTCATATCTGTGCCATTACAAAGGGACATTATTGCCATATTTAAATAATAGCAGCAAAGAACCATCATCCTGGGCTTTTGTTTGTTTAAAACTAGAACAAAAGTTCTGATGGTGATTACTTCCAAAAAAAACATGACAAGTTCTGATCACAAATTAAATTGTGGTGATAATAGTCAGTGTTTATTATTTTGCTGATTAATTTACAAGGTGTTTGAGCTATAACTGACAGGAAAGTTACCTTTTGAGTTGCCTGTTCATTTCATCATTTATTTGACTTTTTTTTCCATTTTGTCTTCTTGACATGAACACAATGTATTAATTGACATAAAAGTAACAAATATAAAGAGAGGTTTATGATTTTCTTGACAAATCTAGATAAAAATATGTCCACCTTCACACATTATCTCATACATTGTATTTGCTGCTTTTGTAATTTAGGTTTTATATCACTTTCCCATTATTGCTAGACCTTTACTTTCTCAAACCTACTGTAGAACAATAATGATTATTTTCAATTTAAATTTTATCTCATGATTTGCCTCTGCAAGCAGTAGCTGATTATCTAAATAAAATGTAATATCATACCTACTGATGTTCTTTTTCTCTTCAGTTCATGTAACTCACATTTTAAGCTACGTCACAAAAAGTGTTTCAAGAGTTTGTATCAATATCCTTCATTTTGATGTTGAAAAATAGTTTTTATTATGATATACATTTTGAATAACGCCTTTGCAAAAACTGATCAGGACTATATAATAAAAGGCTGAGTTTTTCTCCAGTTTCACCTCATATCATCTTGCTGTAATAGATCACAAAAACACATACATTTCACTCAGGCCCCAAAATCAGCCTTTAAAGAGAAGATAATTTGATATGTAATGTGATAATATTCATGTCTACCCTAACCTACACAGGGGCTACGATGAAAATGAGCTCAACAGATACTATAACTCTTAATCGGTTTACAGTATTATTATTATTATTTGCAGTAATAAAACTGCCTCTTAAAGTCTTACAAACCTGCCAATTTTGACGTCATGGTTTCTTCATATTCCTCTCGCACCTTCTCTTCCCTTTCTTTGAGCAGACGTTCACAGATCATTCCAACTTGTCTGAGGGTGAATAATGGCTGTTCTTTTCTAGTTGGAGAAACGCCTCCAGAAGATGTTCCTGTATAAATCACATCAACGTGTCAAGAGTGTCTAGGTTGGTGGTAGTTATGCATCATATAATACATGAACGCACCATTCTTTTTTTCTTTTTGATACTCAACCCACCTGGCATACTGGAAACATTCATAGTAGATGACTGGGATGGGGACTCTGGAGAATAGCAGCACTCTGACTGTTGGTAACCTCCATCTAGATGCTTCCTCTTTTGAATGCGTTTGTACTCCTGCTTAATGCTGTTGAGGATTTGTTCTAGTGAGGGAGAAAAGAAGGACAAACAATGAGAGACAAGGTACCAACAAGCAGACACTTTCAGGAAACAGAAACCATAGTGTTATTGCATGACTGGTTATGTTCAACATGTTGCTAATACAACTTAAGTCAGAGGATGGTAATCAAACACACCAACATTTGTCACATTACCTGCGCTAAGTCTTGACGAGGATTCTCCAAATGGCGAGGGCTCCATGTTAAGGTACTTCCTGGGGGATGAGGACGACGGGGAAACTGGGATGCATCTTCGTCTTTTAGGGGAAGCAGGACTCATCAGCGGATCGAAATCCATGGTCCTCTTCAGGGTGGCTCCACACGCCATGACTTCAGTTTGTTAAATACACAAACAAGCAAATAATGAGCTGATAACATCAGTTACTGAAAACAACTGCTAGCAAGTGAAACTCATCAACACACAATGTCGCTTTCACTGTCATTTGTTGCGTTAAAAATCGGTTTTCTTGGCCAGGGAAAACATGCCAACCACAGTGCGCAGGAGAGGCTTTAAATATTTGCTAGCGAGCTAACGTTAGCAGCGCTGGCTAGCCAATAATCAAAAAGAAAACAAAGCTAACGTTAGCTTTGGCTACCTTAGTGGGTCAGTGCGCGGTGGTGTACATTTCAATAAAGCCGTTTCTTACCTTTTGGGGGGAGATTTGGTCTGTGTTACTTCGCCGGGCAACTTGTTTTGTTCTAAAAGTTGCTTCCAAAAAGTTGAAGTGACGATCAGTCAGCTGCTGTTAGATAGGGGAGCTAGCTAACGCAACTTAGCTGCTTGTTTTTGATATGAAGCTGTCGGCTTCTCCGGCTCATGACGTCACGTGTGAAATACAATAAAATGCATGCTGGGATATGTAGTAGAACCCTGTGTACACGATAAATAATACGCTGCCAAATCGAAAGATAAAAATGTATAATTAAAATTCACGTCATGTACGTACTGATATCTGCATTTTTGCCTTCGGCATTACACAATCTGCTTTTCACACATGCATTTATTTATTTATTTATTTTAACCACAGTCGGTCACCGCCACATGTTAAGTAAATAGAAATTGTCACCATGACCACTAGAGGGCAGTGTTATATCTATATTAAAAAAACCTGAAGATGATGAGGGTAATGGGTTCCAATCTGGGGTCCTATTGCAAAGTCTCATGCTGATTAATACATTCTTTGTTACGTGGACTATGTCTACTATGACTCTGAAACTACCTTCAATAACACATATTCATACATTTATTCCTTGTGGCACTAATATAGTCACATCTTATCTTTCTCTTCTATCTTTAGACAAAAGAAACACATTTCCAGTAAACCATCAGGTATGTTGTGTTTTTTTTTTTCTTCTGAGGTTTCACATTTTTATTGGAAAAAAAATGAAGTGGAATGAAGTATGATGTGTTGACAAAAAATATGATAAAATTTCATTCATTTATTTAAGTCACGTCCTCGTTTATACACAGCTCCGAGTACAATGGCACAATGGATGCTTCATAGGAATCCAGCAGTATCGCACAAAATGTTCTAGAAGCACATACGTTAGCTTATAAGCAGTATGTAACATTTCCAAGTTACTACACAGAAAAGGAAAATTTTGCCATCCAAAGCCATTCAAACCATAAAATTAAAAACACAATAAATAAAACGCTGTATACCCTGACATTTAACACAGGCCCAGCTTCACAATATCATGGCCTTACAAAATCATTAGTAGTTGATCTCAAATCACAGATGAGTTGCTAATTTTACTTACAGGCAGTGTGCTGTTGCTTAGAACAGACATTTTGCATGAAAGTAGACAGTTTTACCTTTCACTGCTGCCACAATATTGCTATGATATGATGTGAGGAAACCAAGGGGGAAAAAAAATTACACTTTTTCCCTCCTTAAAGCTGAAATCTGCAAATTTGTCGCACATTAAAAACAACACAAAACACAAACAGAGCATACATAGTTGCAGTTACAAATCATTTTAACTGTTACACTTGCACAAATCCAACTATATTATTATACATGGGATGGAATTAAATGATCATATTGTTGCAAAAATACTCTGATCATTTGCATTCATTTGAGTACGTTCTTCACTTTGAATGTGTATCTATGTGTATAACATTACAGATTTCAGCTTTAAAGCAACAGGAACCTATTCAGCTCTGTCGGGCCGACCTTATGATTTGGCACATTTCACAGTCACATGGCAGTGCACTAGTAGAGTTTAGGACTATTCTACATGATGTTTACTTCACAGTTGTAACAGAACCTCACAGCCTGTCTTTTAGACTGGCTCTGCGGTCGAAGTGTCAGTCACCCCAGAAACCGTAACCTGGGCTACTTTCATTCTAGTCTTTCTGGAGCCGACTCCATCTGTACCCGCCCCGCTCACTGTGCTTCTCATGCTCCGGATGTTCCAGTCGCTCTCGCCGCTGTTGTCCAGAGGCTGAGTCATTCCCCGGCACATATGGCAGAGGTTGAGGAAGGCTCTGCGCAGGTCTTTGCTCCTCATGGCATAGATGACCGGGTTGACTGTGGAGTTCAGCAGGGTGAGCATACTGCAAAAGGCAAATATGGTCTTGATGAAGTCGTTCACCTTTCCAAAAAGGTCGTAAACCATAATGGTTAGGAGTGGGCCCCAGCAGATGATGAGAGCCACTAGGATCAGAACCAAGGTTTTGGCCAAACGGAGGTCCATCCTGGCCTGCTCGGGTCTCACAGTCTGAACCTTTGTGCCTTCAGCCGTGTAGACAATGACACTCCGCTGGGAGCTGCGACTCAGCATGCGGACAGCGTGGTGATGGGACTTCCAGAGAATAAACATGTAGGCGTAGATAATAAAAAGGACTAAAATACTCGTCATCCCGATCCAGAACATCAAGTACTTCTGGTCGATTAGTGGGAAAATGTCCGAGCAGACCGAGTTTAGACGCTTGCAGTTCCAGCCCAAGAGTGGGAGTAGTGAGATGATGATTGAGATGGTCCACATCAAACTGAAGGCTATGACTGCTTTGGTCTTTGTGACTATACGTTTGTACGCCATAGGCCTGTGGATGGAAATGTAGCGATCGATGGCAGTCAGGAACAGACTCCCAACAGAAGCAGTGAAAGAGCCGATGACGCCTGCCAGCTTGAAGAGGAAAATATTAGGACTGTCCTTCCTGTGGAGAACGTGGAAGTCCAGGAAGCTGTAGACAAAAATGATGCTTCCTATCAGGTCGGCCACAGCCAAACTGCCTATGAAGTGGTAAGAAGGCCTGGACCGTAGAGTCTGGGAGTGCAGGATCACGCACAGCACCATGAGGTTCTCTAGGACTGTGAAAGTCCCTAAGGTGAGGGCGAGGATGGCGATTGCAAGCTGCTGACCCGGAGTCAGGATCATAAAACACTCCATGTTATCTACCAGGTTCTCCCCACAGTGGGCGACCCCTTCACTTTCCAGAGAAGTCCCATTGGCCAGAAGAATGTCTGAAATATTTGTGGGGAAAATGGGAAGGCCACCGTAAATGACCTCCTTATTTCCTGGGAATGAGTTACTGATTGAGGCAGAGTGAGTTTTCTCAAAGTGAAATCCATTTTTATTCAGACTGGAGTCAATGATGGGGTCGTCATAGCTGGCGTCGTTGGAACCCAGATACTGCACACCTGTTGTTAATGTAGTCATTGCTGTGGCCGTTACCCGGTGCAGGGCCACCTTCATGGTTTTAGTGGCTGCAGGGATGCTCAGCGGAGAGGTGTGGTAGCATTAGAGGGACACAAAAGGACATCTAAGAAGGGGGAGGAGGAAAAAAAAGCACAAAACCTGTCCTTGTAAATGCATTTGAAAAACAAATACAGTTAAATCTGGTTAAATTGACTTGTCAAAGGGAAATAACATCAGTGCTTATTGATACCTACTACAGTGAAATGGAGTTATTGAGGGAATCTGTGCATCAGCCAGCTGACTCCATAACAGATGCATCCCAGACAATAGTGGGAAACTGAACAGTTGATGATAAACCTGTGATGCCTCAGGGGAAATCGTTGCATTAAGTATGTAGGACAGTCGGGCTTTCTTATTAATTAAAGAAGGTCATTAGGCATTAAGCTGCTTTTCACCAATAATCATTACATTAATTAGGCATCATGGGAGAAACATGATAAAGAGAGCTTCTATCTGTTCAGTCAACCATTGTGTGATATTCTAATCATTATAATCATTGGCAGTAGACATATCATTTTAACTGAGAGTGCAGTTGTTGTTTTTTTACTTTACAGTATGGCTTGTAAATATGGCTGCAGATTAAACATTACAAATCTAGTACAAATGAAATAGTTTGCAAGATTAAACATATTTCTTGTAAACCTTTTGGATTCAAGTACATGTCCTGCAGATATAAAATAAATGTGCTCTCCAGTGCCAATAATACTCGCAATAAAAAAAGAGAAAATAAACAATAAATAATAAATATTAAATAGTGGGGAAAATTATAAATACATACCTTTTGTTTCTGATCATTTTGTCACGTTTTCCCGGTCCATTACGCATAAAAAATCAGAACTTATTTCCGATTCGGTCTCTTATTCGCACTTAACAGCAACTCCAGGGGAAAAAATGCAAAAGCCAGTTTGACATGTGAGTTTTAGTTGTTTTGGGTCTGATCCTCTACCGACAGTGCGAGTGTCAGGAGAGTAAGGTGCAGCAGCCGGTGGGGTGTGTTGTGTGTGGGAGCGGGCGGTTATAAGGCTCCGCTTTGTGCGCCTGGTCACGTGGTCTGAGGTGTTCGAGCGCGGAAGTGCATCCCTGAGCTAAGCATCCACACCTATTTATGAAGAACAAAACATCTGCTGCAGACATGCACTGGGATACTTGCTTCATAATCTCACATTATAATCTGACTGTCAAAAACAAGGGAATAAAAGAAAACAATCAAACGCGCGCGTGCACACAACCACGTGTTTAATTCTGCACAGACAGTTGTAATGCATTCTTCTAAAAGTCTATTCTTGGGGGAAGTGGGGTGGTGGTAGTGCATTTTTTATTTTTTTTATTTATTGCAAATGTGGGGGTCACATGCACTCACTAAAAGAGTCCTTTTCCTGTCCTTTGCAGCTGCGCAATTATTTCCACTATGCACTCCCAGCAGAGCTATCTCCCAAATTACATGTATCTTGTTGTGGAAAATACATGGCATTTGGCGATGCAACATCATGGGAAAACAATGAAAGGCATTTGCACATGATGCCAATGCCTCCAGTTTTGGCAGAACAGAAGAGGCAGAGGAGTCATCCAACTAATTACTGAACACTTGTTAGGCTGTGCTTGAAGCAGATCTGAGCAGCCATTGATCACTTTGTGGCAGAACAGTATATCCAATATGTGCTTTTTTTTATGAAGACAGTTTACACAGGCAGACAGTGGGAAACATCTTATTAATGTGTTTGTCAAAGTCATTAGCTGCAGATCAGATAATGTTTTTTTTTGTGGTTTGGGCTTGAAAGCAGCAGCATCTATCATGTTTCAAAGCAGGGGGCACAAAACCACAGCTCACATCCACCATAAAAATCACTGTCAGCGCTTTAGTGTGATTTTCACAAAAGTAAAATGAAAGAGAAATATCTCAGAGATGAAACTATGTCTGTGTCGAGAGAAGATGTGTCACTGCAACTTGGAGATTGTGTGGAGTTTTTGTATGGTTTTTTTTCTTTTTTTTTTAATGGAGGTTTGCTGCATTAGTTTTAGGCTCTGACTATTGTAAGAAATTTACAGATGTAGTTTTTAGGACTGTCAATATAAACACATTAATTTGGATTTACCTTTCATTATAATTAATCTGGCTAAAAATTGAATGCAATTAAATGGAACAGGTGTTTTGTTCAAACTCTTGAAGGGGTTGAATAAACATCTTACTTTATATATTCATATATTTAATATATTTTTGGATATTTTATAAAAAATTTTGACGTTTTTTCCCCCCTTATACATTTTACAAGAGATATCTATTTTATTAATTTATTTATTTATTTTAATTTTTTTAAAAGAGATATTGATATGTTTGGGATTTTTCAGTGCTTTTTGTGTTTGTTTATTTTTATGTAAATTTTTGTGGATTTTAGCATATTTTGTCTATTACTTCTCCACATTTTTTTGTTTCTTATAGGATTTTTTTTTTTGTATATTTCATGGGAATATACCCCACCCCCAAGACATGACAGTCGACCGACATGAAGTGTTTTAATCATGATTAATCCAAAGTAACCCTGTGATCAATCGTATTAATGAATTACCATTACGTCATTTGCAGACAGAGTTTGTCTTCAGTCATAACTTCATCCACACGGACGTAGAGCTGTTTGTCACATAACACTATCAACACCTTCTGTGAATCCTCAGTGTACAGTGCATCATAAAGAACATGCCTTTTTAATAAGTATAAAAAGTGCCAGTAATAGACATTATGATGGATTAAACCAATAAAAATCCAGTGTTACTTTTCTGGTAGTCCCCAAGTGAAAATGTTCTCTCTATTCAACATTTCTTAAGCAATTCATCACCATTTATTTCAATACAAATCTCTGTATTTTGCATTTCTTCAATAAAAATCTGGTATTTTCCTTATATTTAATTAATATATTATGAATCTGTTCATAAAAGCTCAGATTTAACTTCATTGTCATAAAATCAGAAACATGGAACCTGACTTTTTCCACTAAAATGTATCATTAACTCAACATAAACCAAGTGTTTCCATCCACTGTCACTGATCCAATCAGTGTTGTAAAAGATGACAGTGTTTCCATGGTAACTAAAGAGCCTCCTGAACGTCCAAATGGGTCATATCTGATGACAAACTGCATTTTACATCAATTATTTACAGGTATTGATAGAATTAGTGGATCAACATGTATTAAATATTTTATATCTGTAAATTATTACATTTGCCGGTGGATGTTTGAGTCGTTATAGGTTAAGGTAAGTGAAAAAATATGATTAAATCAGTGCGGGAACAACACAAGCCACTGTCATATTCATTCTAGCAGGCACTTTTGATGATGGACACATAATGTATGTTCAGTGTAGAGTTACGAGTGTCAGAATGAGGGGTTTTTTGGGTTTGTTTTTACCTTGTCTTGTCCAGCATCATAACAGCAGAATGGTAGTCTGGCTGCTTTTTGATGCTGAATAAATTTGCTTTGCCAATTGGGAGATTTTATAAAGTACACAAGTCTCCCTTTGATATTCTACTGTCTTTATTATGAGATTTATTGAACCACATTTCAATGCTGGACCTGACGTGGTAGGGAGGGTGATAATTAAAGTGGTAACAATAACAACTACAACAGTTATGATTATTGTTGTAAGTGATTAGCAAATGCCATGGGTGTTTTAGGACTCATTATAAATGTGCTGGAAACTCATTTTAGTTCAGGGGCCACATTCAGTCCAATTTGAGTTCCACTGAGCTGAACCAGTAAAATAAAGCACAGTAACATGTAAATAATAATGACAACTTCCATTTTCCCCTCTTTGTTTAATTGCAATAAAAACATGAAAGTATGAAAATATTTATATTTACAACAAACCAAAGAAATTGTTTTTAAATAACCTGAAAAACGTGTGTGTTTCGTAGCAAGATAAGTGAAAAAGTTATGGCTGGATTTGGTGGAAACTTTAAGGAAATGTTGATACTGGTACAAGGAACAAATTATTACATTTTGGGGTCTATTCTGGACCACCCTGCACCTTCCCTGAAAATGTCATGGAAATTGATCCATTAGTTTTTGCGCAACCCTGCTTACAAATAAACAAACAAACAAACAAACAGACAGACAGACAGACAGACAGACAGACAGACAGACAGACAGACAGACAGACAAGTGGTGCCTGGTACAACAAGCCCCGCCCCCTCACACACACATTTGACCTGATTTGCTCCATCTCTTATCATTGCAGAAAGCACGTTTTTGGTTACTGTTACCTTGACCTTTGACCTACATTCACCAAAATTTAATGGGATCTATTGTGGACCATTGCACACCTTTCTTGAAAATTTCATGTAAATTGGTCCATTAGTTTTTGCACAAACCTGCTTACAAACAAACAAATGGTGCCTGGTACAACAAGCCCCGCCCCCTCAAACACATTTTACCTGATTTTCTCCATATCCTATCATTGCAGAAAGCACGTTATTGGTGACTGTGACCTTTGACCTACATTGACCAAAATTTAATGAGATCTATTGTGGACAACCTCACACCTTTCCTGAAAATTTCATGGATATCAGTCCAGTAGTTTTTGCATAAAGCTGTTTACAAACAAACTGACTCAAACACAATAACCCTCTCCTCCTCTTTTTTTTTTTTTTTTTTGGGGGGGGGGGGGGTAGCAAAGAAGAACCTAAAGTGTAAAATCCCCATCTAGTTCCCCTTTAATATCAGTGTAAATTTAAATACAAATATTCACAGTAGTGGATTGGAAAGGCTTGTTTCTAGCCCTCAGGCCGACTGTTTGACACCTGTGCATTAGAGAGTTGGGCTTCGACGTAAGCAGTTCCAAGTTATATTTTTTTTAAAAATATTTGTGGGGGTTTTTTTTCTCTTCACATCCACAAGGGATATTACATATTTAGTGAAATCCAAGAGCCAGAAGCGTTTGGGGCGCTCCTAAGAGGACAGCATGTTACCAGACGAGACTCTGAAACAGGCCGTCTGTCTCTGATGCGCCGGTGTCGAGGGGCCGGAACATGGGAGAGCGTGGGGGTGGGGGGTGGGGGGTGGGGGGGGGTAGGAGGAAGGTCGGGTGAGGAGGAAAAGACGCATATGGGGAGGAGGAGGAGGAGGAGGTGGTTATGGCTGAACACTAAACAGCTCTTAACCATTTCCTAATCTGCCACTTCTATCATCTGTTCCTGCCCAGATGGAGACACTTCATATTGTAAAGAGCAGGAAAAAAAAAAAAAAAAACACCCAGAAATCAATCCAGAGAGATCAGTGCACAGCAAAAACATTAGCTTCAGCACATTCCCTCAGTTTAGTTAAAACATTTATTTATATTGTCAAGCAGATTCTCAGTCTCACGCACGTCCTCACCTATCATCAGTCATCAGCCGCGTCTAATTATTCACTTCATCAGGCAATTATATTTATCAACCTGGACTCATTAGAAAACTCAAAGCAGTTTGTCAAAACATTTTCCACAGGCTTTTCATTTAACATTTCCATGCCCGGGGAAAAAAAAAAAAAAAAAAAAAAAAAAAGAATCACAGAAGTAAACAGACAGCGTGAAAGTGTTGTCATGTTTCTATCAGCTTTTTAGGACAGATTCTCCTCGCACAGAAAAAGTTGTGATTTAATGCCTTCTGTGACTATTTTTCTGGGTAAGAAAACCATCTATCACTCACTAGCTATGAAAAAAATATAACAAATCAAACTTAAGGCCATGGAAAAAATTTAACAAATCTCTAAAAACACCAAATAGAGATTGAATTTGATTATGTATTTATTATTATTTTGTTGTATTTTCTTACCATGCATGACTGACATAGTGTTGAAACAGTGGTAGATTTTTTTTTTCTTTTTATTCTGCAGGTTTACAGTGTAATGGTGAGTGGATAGGATCCCCTTCATGCACCATTTAGCCACATAAATACCTTTTTTTATCTCTGAAAAACACAGTGGTAATCACAAAGACTTAGCAGGTGGTTCAGTGGATGCTCACTTGTGCAAACGAATGCAAATGAATGCTACAGGCCTATGAGTGACTGGGGCAGCGGTGTGGAGCTTCACATGTTTCTCCCAGTGCCTTTGCTCACAGATTACAGCGCAGGTGTCAAACATGTGGAGCGGGGACCAAATCTAGCTCATCCAAAGGTCCAGTCTGGCCCTTGGCATGAATTTGTGAAATGCAAAAATAGTTATTAGGGTATTAATAATTATTTTAGTTCATCCACATTCAGACCAATTCAATGTGAAGTGGGTCAGACCAGTAAAATACTGTCATAATAATCTATAAATACTCACAATTCCAAACTTTTCTCTTTGTAAATGTTAAAATTTTCCACATATCTACACTGAAACAAGTTATAATTTTGTCAAAAATCTAAATGATCAGAAGAAATATGATGAATTTTCGTTCTTTTCTCTGACTTTAATGACAATAAACCTTCCTTGAATCGTTCAGTCCTTGATAAAAATGAGGTCACAATTCTATGACCCTATTCTTTATATTTTGTCTGTAATCAAATCTTAATGTATTTCCTTTTTATTTTATTGAAATGTAATGTGTGTATAATCAGTTTATCTTGTACTTTTGTAATTTTATAATTTTGTGCAATCAAATTTTAATATATTTCTTATTTCACCCTTGTTTTAAAATTGTATTTTCATTTTTAATCACTGTGAAGCACTTTGGGCTACAGTTTTTGTATGAAATGTGCTCTAAAAATAAAGTTTATTATTATTATTATTGAGTCCTTGAATCCTTGAACCTAAATATTTTAAGATAAGTCAGTGCAATTTTAACAATATTCTGCCTGATATTAAATGTTGTGTGTATTTCCAGACCTACTGTGATCTGTAAGTTATAATGGACATGTAGAAATGATAAACAACAGCAGAATAATGTTCAAATTCTGCTTATTTTCTCACTTTGTTCATGTTATTCATGTTGATATAAACATTTCCATTGTTCAATTTACTCTAAAATAAAGAGAAAAGATTGCAGTTGACATTATTTATGCATTATTATGTTATTATTCCAAAAGCTTGGCCCACTTCAGATCAAATTTAGCCGACTGCGGTTCCTGAACTAAAAGGAGTTGGACTCCCCTGGTTTAGAGGAAGAACACTGATATGGTAGGTACCTTGATGCTCTGCAGCCTCAGGTGGAACGTCTGCGTCTGTCATTTTGCCGACTGAAGATACACTCATAAGACGCTCATGCAACTCCAGCATCGTACTATCTGAGAGGAAGGCTAAAAGAAAAAAGAAAAAAAAAAAAGGAAGGCTCATAATCTGGGATCACCTTGCAGTGCCACCAGCTGATTCACAGCCAGAGAATAAATCATTTGCCCAACACCCAGCTGTGGAGCAGCAGAGACTGACAAGAAACTCAAATGAAGCTGACGGCCATGACACCAACAGTCAGTTTACCTGTGATCATGGAGGGGTTTTTTTCTGTCAACGCAGAGGAATTGTGAAATTGAGCTTATTTTTAGCTATTTGCACCTATTTCCACAATTAGTTTTTCAGTTCAGCTGTGGCTTTACAATTTATAATTTAGAAAAATATAATCAGAGCTATAAGACTGTCAGTTATAGTTTCTTTAACAATGTCATAATTTAGCAAAGTCAAACCTGCACATACCTTCAGTTTTAAAACATTAAATGAACAACATTGGAAAGATCAATAAAAAAATATTATTAGATCATCCTTGTTTTCTTCAATCTCTTAATCATTTTAATGTTTGGTCCAACTAAAGAACAAATATAATGAATGTTCAGATACATACAAAACAACATAGTTAGCCTAGCCATGCTCGACACCCCTAGCGACAGCAAATCTAATTTTCTACTGTGGATCAGCTAGTGATCATCAGTGTAACTTGTGCTTAGTTTTCCCTGCGACTGGCTGACCAATCACAGTGAAGTATAGAGTCAGAGGGCGGGCGTAACAAAGTGACGACAAAGCTACAATGATTTGGAAAGAAACAACCGGAAACAGCCATAAAAGAAGAACAATGACGAAAGATGGCTGCTGACTGGGTGTAGATTTCCTTTTATCAAAATGAGTGAAAATTGTGAGAAAATGTCAGAAATCTTTAAAATATTTTTACAGAAGCAACAACAGTCGTTAAGCTCCATAATCCACCATTTTGTTTAGTCATTCCTAACTTTCCCACAGACGACTCCGTCAAATTTCCAGCGCTCAAACTACGTCATCCTAAAGATTGTGCTGATTGGTTGTAGTACCGTCCTATTGTATACAGAGGACAATCTTTTAGTCCCGCCTCCCCTGACTATGAAGCAACACTAGACCCATACATGAAATTAATGGGGATAGCACGGCTGGGCTAGCTCATAGTACTTTAATTTTGGAGCCGATATCTATCCATTTAACATGTTTTCTGGATAATAAGTAGAATCACTTCAGTTCTTCCATCAATATTTATGTGATTGTAATCACAAAAACAGTTTTCCTTTTCTGTCAACTGTGTGTGTGTGTGTGTATATATATATATATATATATATATATATATATATATATATATATACACATACATACATACACACATTAATATACATTTTTTACTCATTATATTGAAAGGAAAAGCTATTCTCAAGTCTGTAGTTTGACTTTTATTTGTTGCTTCGTGGTCCTGGAAGAGACCATTTTTGGACAAACGGGGCGGAGCTAATCTTACATGCTATCTTATTAATGCAGTAAAATGTTCATCTTTATCATGCACTGCACACCTGGAAAAAACATATTTAACTTAGTGTTTCTGGTCTAATTTTTTTTTTCCGTAGCTGGAGTTATTCTAAATAATTTGTTCTCACATCTACCTTGTAAATGAGATAAGATCAGACGTATGTGTCATGTGAATAGGTGTACATAGGACAATGTACAGCCTAGTGTATTGTTTTACCTGCATCCAAAAGAAGACATGAAGCATTCAAAGTTTATATTAGCAGAATATGAACATTTCTAATTGCAGATGAACAGATATAATGTTGTTGGACCAACAGCTGTAAAATAAAATCAAACAAAAAGGCCAATAAACATCATCATACATACATTAACCTAATGCACACAAATGCAACAACAAACTCGCTGAACCCTTGCACATAGAATAGAAAACAATTATGCAAATTGTCCAATGCCCATAATGCAATGCAGTAAACAACACCACAGTATATGTGTAGGTATATATATATATATATATATATATATATATATATATATATATATAGGTAATTCATAAACATACAGCTATGGAAAAAAATAAGAGCACTACAATTTTCTCTGGATTCATCGTGTGTGTGTGTGTGTGTGTGTGTGTGTGTGTGTGTGTGTGTGTGTGTGTGTGTGTGTGTGTGTGTGTGTGTGTGTGTGTGTGTGTGTGTGTGTGTGTGTGTGTGTGTGTGTATGATAGCCATTCCATTCCTGGATCTGTTAAATTCCAAAACAAACAACTGAATAAACATCTGATCCATGTTTTATTTAAGGAGAAGTTTAATAAACACTAGTATTGTGTCCATCACTATCTTCTTAGAATAGGTAAAAACAGTGCCATTAGTACTGTACTAGTAATAGAAATATAAAAATACCTTTTGAAAACGACTGGACTTCTGCCCTGACAATGTTCCCAAACTCTGAGTTTGACTGTTTTTTTCTCTCAGTTACATCAGTAAAGGTGTGGATGACAGAGCAGCCGACGCTGACCCTGTCATGTTCAGCCCAAACTGCAGACCTGAACCCACTTTGAGAACTTCTGCAAGAACATGGATGATCACAAACCATCTAACATTACTGAGCTTTTTTAATTTTTCTGACACAGGTGAGACACATTGGGATAAATGAACAGGGTGGAGACACACACTGTGACCAGAAGAAAAGTAGGGAAAAGGTGAACACAAACACACATGTCAAATTAAAAGCCCAGAACTCCAACAAAGATTAAAAAAAACTCAGACTTATAAAAATAAGACAGAAACAAGACACTAGATACTTATGACAGTAGTGGTGTCTTTTTTTTTTTTTTTTTAACAGAGCTGTAGATAGCAGAACAATATGCTGCATATGTACATGTGCTGAATAAATTAGGAAAAAAATGAGTAAAATAAAATACTGGAATTAAAACTACATTAAATTGTAATTAGTAACAGTTTATGGCTTTCTCTGTCCCACCTCACACTTGAGTAAAATTATTTCATGCCAACTTCCGTACTTATCTATTGTCATTCTGCTCACTCCATCATGTTTATTCAGCCATTACTGGCAAATGCATCCAGCAAACAATTTCAGAGTGATCTCACATCCCGGAAAAGATGCCAGCTTTTAGCTTTATCACAAGATGAAGAAACTCCAGCACAAATTAGTTGACACTCAAGAACAAACACTTTGAAATTGGTTTGAGACGTGTCGTCTCGTGTTGCTTGGTCAGTGCACACATGAATTTCATTAGTAACAAGTTGCACATAATAAATTCATTGAAATTCTCGTCGCACCCTTCGGTGCACAGAGAGATATTTAAATCTACGGGATATCACAGAAAGTTTTGTTGGAATAAACGGTGAAAATATGGCTCAATCCTGGCAGAAGCAAACATTTGCTTATGTGTTGGAGGGAGAAAATCAGCAGAGTAAATTAAATAATTAAAGAGAAAATGCATCTGTGGTAAAGAAGTTTAGGTGCTTTGTCTTCATGGAGGCTGTGTTGTGTGTCATGTCATATGTGGGCCACCGTATTTAAAGATTTAAAGAGCAAAAAGCATTTAACTTTTGCATTATCACTTCTTGACAATCTCCCGTGAGACGTATCTGACAAAGAGACGCAGTTAATTATTATTCAGTTCAGAGAAAACCCTTTAATCCGACACTCACTGAATATTTCATGTGCAATCCTCTGTCGTACCTCTCAGTAAATCACACGACATTGAGATAAGTTTGCGGGTCATTCTATAATATCATCTCAACAAGCAAGATCTTTTTTTATTTTTGCACTAAAGGTTGGAGCTGGAGATTAACATGACTGACAGATGGCATTTCTAAATGACATTTTGACGACAATATGAGGTGAAAGCTGACATCAAACTACAGATGTAAAACAGTGGGGGTTGCACTCATCAGGTAAATACTCTGTCATTATCATCACAATCATGACAATTTGTTTTACAAGTACCCGTGCTTCAGTATTCAATCTGGTTTTTCCCCTTAAGTGGTTAAAGGTTCAATCTGGTTGTTAAATCTGACGCCATGGAAACATAAAACTCATTTCAGGTCCAAACAAATGTAAAACAGCAGTTTGTTTATTATAATGTCTCACTATAATGAGGCGTGACAGTTCAGAGGAAATTATTTAACTTAATTATGATACTTTTTAATTACACTTTTTTCACAATCAGTGTTTTCCCTGCAATCAATTGTAATTTTAACCCATAAAGACTCAAACTGGTCTAATACTGAGCTCAAATGTTTGATAACTTGTGAACTAGGGCTGTCCCAATTTGATTACATGATCAGAAATCGGGGACAACATGTGATTTCAGACATGATTGGAATTGGTTATTAAATCCCAATCAGCAATATTAAATAATATATTTATTTGAATCTGTAATATCTTAAAACAAATGGTAACAATAACAGTCTAGTCATACAGAGTGAGAGTGTGTGAACCAGACTGACACACACACACACACACACACACACACACACACACAGGTATTGTTTGTTTGTCCTTCTGTTTGTTTGTCCACATTTGTCAGCAACTACCACTGGACCAATTTACATAAAATTTTGAGGAAAGGTGCGGGGGCAGTCTGGAATAGATCCCATTAAATTTTGGTGAATGTTGGTCAAAGGTCAAGGTCACACAAAATGTTTTCCCAATAATAACAGAAAGGGCAAATCAGAAATGTCCTTTTCAGCCCTGTATACTTAGATTAGCATATAGCTTCTTTTTGCTCTCACTGTCAATGCTCTAACTTCGCTAGTTTCACACAACCATCTGAGTATCGTGCAGTTCAGGCTTTCTGAAAAACAAAGGAGCCAATCAGTGTCGTTGGGTGGGATGTTCCCATGACTGGGTGGTGTTGCGTCTGTGCCACGGCTGATGTCTCTGTGGTCTGTTCGGCACTGGGTTCCTCTTCAGCTCTTTGCCATTCCCTTAGTGTCCACAGTACTCTGGTGTGTCCCTATCCAGGAAAAAAACATTTCAGACATATGCCAGAGGATTTTTCTGGAACATCTGACATGTTAAGACCAAGTTCTACAAGCCGCTGGTCTACCCGTTTTCCATAGAAAAGTTCAAGGAATATCTGCTGGCTGTTGCTGATGGTGCCTTTTTTTCCTGCACATATGACAATGGTCATTTACAGACAACGCAGCGGTGCGTTTAGGTGCAGCCATACTGTGGTGTTTGTTTTGATGATGGTCGGTTTCCAGTATGGCTCCTCTCACAGCTTGAGTTCAACATGACTGGCTGAAGCATCAGTCAAGATGATGGACAGATTCTTCATCTAATCACATGCAAACATTTTAGATAAGGCCCCTCCTTTGAAAACTGACTGGTTGTAAAATGGTGCCAGATGGTACCGTGACACCATCTGGCGACAGACAGGTTACTGATGATGTGCATTGACATCAGAGCCTTGAAGGACAAATTTGAAGACTCTAGGTCAAAGGTCACAATAAAATTTTGGATATAACTTTTGAACTGTTCCATCTTATAAACTTCCAATCAGCACCAAATGCTGATCTTTTAAATCTGCATCTCTTATGTATAGATTTTTACCTATTGTTGACCCAAGAGGTCAGGGTTCACTGGGTCCATACCTAAAAAACTCAAATGAACTATAATGGAAAAAGCAGTGAAGATCGAGACTAACTTCATGTTATTGACCGATAGAAAACTTGGCATGGGCTTCACAATGATGTCATGGCCTTTGACCTTAAAAGGTCAAAGTCAAGTTCACATGATTTTAAATGGTCATAACTCCAAAAAGAGTGGTGAGAAGTACTCATTTGAATTTGTTGACAGATAAGGCTCTATGACCTTTGACCTTGAACAACCTTGAAAGGTCACACCCATAGTCTCATATTTTAAGAGGGAGATGTCCATAAATACGTAAAATATTTGCTAGAGGCGTGGCTTGTTGTGCCTGACACCTCTTATTTTTTTGTTGTTTTTGTGTTTTGTGCTTGTGTGGTTCTTTTTCAATAAAATAAATAATAAATAAATGACACATTTACATAATTAATTTGGGAACTGCCACAAAAGTAGCTCTAGGTCTTTAAGGGTTAAGTCCTAGTTTTATAGATCCTGGTCCTTTTACACCAGTGCATCGCTTCACTTTGTGCTCAGCTCTGTGTCAGCATAAATCTTCTCTTTGTTGACCTTCCTCTGATCTGGACAGCATATATTAAACCAAGATTAAATGAAAAATCAAGTGTAAGGAAGTACAAAATCTCATAAAAGCTTTATTCGCTATCAGGGGAATCATGAAGATCCAGTACAGCAGATGTAGTGGAACCTTAGTAACACATTAATTAGCAACACACTTGATATTTTTCTCCTTTGATTAAGACTTGTAACTTTTTATAGCACAATTCCCTTCTGTTCTTTATTATCACAATGAAAGTGGTAGAATGAGAACTGGGTATGTTTTATGGATGCAATGACACAGTACAGCAGCAAACTGAATACATGGGCAAATATGTAAGATGGAAGTGATAATTTAGTGCCAATAGTATGTTTAGTCATTTTACCTGTAGTTTTGATGATATAAAGAAGAATAAAAAAAAGATAGATAAAAAAGAAAATGTGTTTTCCCCTGTGGTTTGGTTTCATATCAGACTTGCAGAGCTGCTGTAAATGTGCCTCCACTGTTGAAACAATTTGATTGAATCCATTTTATAATGTGCACGTAAATATATAATGAACACAGGTCTCTTGCAAATGATATTGTGATTTCAATGTGACATCCTGATGAGAAAAAGAAAAAAAAAATTCAAACTCTCAAAATGCCTCTCAAAATTAGCTTTTTTTTATGTTTAATGTAATGATCTTATCAAGTGGGACTTCAATTTGCTGGTCTTTTATATAAGATGTTAACGTTGTTACGGACCCAAGATTTTTCCTTAATTAGTTGTTTATTCAGGGAACGGTGGCACATTTCCCTAAGGACTCTGTCCAAACAGATCAGACTGTCTCTGTTGAAGACCTCCAGGTCAGACATGGTCTCATCTATAGACTGGAATCATGCATTTATCGTCTAATTATCATTGGCAAAATGATCCACTTCATGAAACAGTAAGGAAAACTATTAACCCTCTTCTTACTTATTCCACGCACCCCCAGAGACGCACAGATACTGTTTTTCATTCTTTTTTGTTTTGTTTGATTTTCATAAATTTTACACAAAAACTACTTGGGCAAATTCAATAAAATTTTCAGGAAAGGTACAAGGTGGTTCAGAATGGATCCCATTAAATTTTAGTGAATTTAGGTCAAAGTTCAAGGTCATAAAAATGTGTTTCCAGAATGATTATGTTCAGGAAAATCAGGTAAAATGTTTGTGAAAGGTGGAACCGTGACTCAGAGCTTGCTTCTTTGGTTCCATGAAGTAATAAAGACCTCATGTTGGGCAACGGTGGGGAACCCTGGTCCTCGAGGACCAGGATCCTGCATGTTTTAGATATTTCCTTCTTCCATCACAGCTGATTCAACTGATGATCAGCTCATCATCCAGCTCTGCAGAAGCCTAACAATGATTTAATGGCCTCCTGCTGTGATGGAAAAGGGAAAACTCTAAAACATACCGGACCCCGGCCCTCGAGGACCAGGATTCCCCACCCCTGATGTAAGGAATGATGTTTAAAGGGATCATGTGGATGTGGACAGAGATCTGGATCTGCACTGATATTGGATTATTGTTCTAAAATACATGTTAATTTCACTTTCTTTGTATTTTTCCTATATTTTATTTATTGTATTTAATTTTTTTGCCACTTACAGGGTAAAAACCAAATACGGTAACTTCGCTGACCTCGATTTTCTACATAAAATCAAAACATTTTGAAACATTTCACAAAAGTAAAGTCTTTTCATATCCTGCAATAACACACTTAGGTAAAATTTTGGAATTTCAGAGTTCTTCTATTCATGAACTATAAAGGGTCAGTCCCGGCAGGATGGGCGGGCCTTAGGGGGCCGGTCCCGCCCTATTGTGGGTCCACCCATGCTGTCATAGGCTGAGGTCAACAGCTTCGCACTTTATTTTTTTAAATGAATGATGAATACATAAATCCAAGGCTACAACAATTTAACATTTAAAGGGCATGAAAAGAAAAAAAGTCCTTAATTTAAAAAGTGTTAAAAACTACTTGTCATCATCTGATTGATTGTTTTGTATTGATCCGCTATAAATGGAAGTGGTGTAGCATTTTAGCTACTGCCAACAGAAAGAAGCATGAACGCACCTTGGCAGTTACTACTACGAGCAAAAAAAAAAAACACATTTCAAAGTCAACAAAAACCAAAGGAAAATAAGATGGACATATGGTGATTCTTCAGACAATCTGAGGAGGACAAAATTTAAGACAAGTCTTATAATCATCACTGATCCAGACTGTTGTGCCACCATCTGACAGAGGAGGGTCTGACTCAAGCGCTGGTACTGATAAACCAGCCCCGGTGACCCTTAAAATCCATCTTAAACGCCTTTTCACAGTAAAAAAAAAAAAAAAGATATCGTTCAGTAGTAAGTGGTACAGAAACAGAGAGTGGCCGTCATTGTTTCGATGCCTTGTGCTGCATCTGCCGCAGCATCAACCAAACTCCTGATTGATTAAAATGCAGGAAATTGAATCAAAGAACTACAACATTTTCTGGGGCAGGAGTTGAAAATATATCCCTAGTGCCCGTCCCCAGGTAGTGCAAAGCCCACCCAACAGCCTGATTCGGCCGCTGGGTCTGTAAAGGGTTAACGATACTTCCACACTGGTATGACCTTTAAGCTGCCTGTCTTACCCCCTGGAGAGGAGAGGTTTTTCTTTTTGTTTTTAATATTTAAATTTGTACCCAGTTGTTCAACACCTCCTGTTGTAAAGGCAAGACAAAAATATGCAATAGTCGAACATATTCAACCTTTTAACCACGAGTCGTGTATCGCATTTGACCAGGGAGAGAAGGGATGAAGAGGTCAGCAGTATGTTAGGACGTGAACTGTATCCATATTTGATCATGTTTATTCAGAAAAAAATGATGATGTGTCAATGTCTGTGATGTTCAAAACATAACGGCACACCAAGACAGATTTGATTATAATCCTTGTCAGGTAGTGCTCCTCTCATATCTCCCCCTCCTTAAGCAATCACAGCCATCTGGGCTGGAAAATGGATCGATGGCTGCAGAGCATAAACAACTTGCTGGCAGCCAGACACCAAACTGGTGATCACACACACCATTCCTTCACTTCACACCTTTAACCCTCCAACTCTCACTACTTCACAGCTCGTGAAGCTAATTGACTTCAGGCTGTATGTGGGCTAAACTTAGAATCAGAGGTTCCATTTGACAGAAAATTACATGGCTGGACCAGTGACTATTAAATACAGAGAATGTTTTTTTTTTTTTTTCCCTCCACCCTGATTCTCCAAAACAAACATTTATTTTGATGTCGATTCTCTCTTTTCACATTTTTCTCTGCTGCTTTGCTCCACGATATGCATCGAATTCACTTGTCTTTTAAAGGATCCCTGCGGAAAGCTATTCCTTTATATCCAGACGTGAACAATTATCCCATTTTACCACTGAGTTATAAGCCACAAAGACATTGAAAGCTGCATCGCGTCTTGTTAGCATTTCAGGTGCATCACCATGGAGACTGCTGTACCACAAGAGCACAAGGTCACCTGCTTTCACTACAGTGGTCGTGTATGTGTGTCTGTTTCCAAGCGGATTCATTTACGTCTTTAACTCAGCCAAGGTAATACAAAAGAAATAACCTTGTTGTGTTCAGTTAGTTCTGCCTTCCTCTGGGCTCAAGCAAATACAGACAGGATTGTTTTGATCCTTTGTGCCAGATGGTTCTTTCTTAGTCGATATCATGTGCCAGTTGGTCTGTCATCCACACAACATCACCCACCTATCTGCCTTTGGCCACAGCCTTACATATTCAGCATCACTCTCTTAATATTTTTTTATTATATTTAAATTGACAGTTTAAAGGTGCATATTAATACACATTCCTGTAAACAGGCCAGTTAAGATAAACTGGCTAATTTAAAGCGATAGTCTCCGGGTAGATGTCATGCCAATCACAGAATCCACATAAAAACACATTTTAGCTTTTGTTCATAAACGTTGACTTTGACTAAATGAAGCTTGTGTTGGGGTCTGTTTTGAATTGAAAGGTGGTCACATTTTTATTTTTACTTTTTTATTTTTTTTTCACTGACTGTATTGTTCTGTTAAGTACATTTGTTTATATTTTCATTGTCTTTTATTTGTATTTTGAATCTGTATGGATTATTTATTTTTTATGTATTCATGCATTTGCCAGATTCTTTTATGCAAAGTGACTTACAGGGGAAAGTGAGCAAACAGGCTATCAAATTATCAGAAGTCTCACAACTTCCAGAATATTTATGTATTAGGTGGAGGTCTTTAAACAAGCTGGTCTAGGCTTCCTGTCTCTCCCCGCATTTTTACAGTTTTTTTTACCCCGCCCCCCAAAAGGGGAGAGGGGTATTGTCTTTGAGTTTTGTCTGTTTGTTCTTTTTCTCTGTCTGTCAGCAACTTTATGCAAAAACTACTGAATCAATTTCCATGAAATTTTCAGAAAAGATACGAGGTAGTCCAGAATAGATTCCATTAAATTTTGGTGAATGTAGGTCAAAGGTCAAGGTTACAGTAACGAAAAATGTGTTTTGCCATGATAAGAGATTGGGCAAATCAGGTTAAATGTTTGTGAGGGGACAGTGTTTGTGGTGCCTGGCACCACTTGCTCTTTTATTATGACTTTAATCAATGTTATTTTATGTGTAAAATGTCAATAAATCAAATCAGAGTGAACTTCAATTACATTTTATTTGTAGAGCCCCAAATCACAACAAGGTAATCTCATAGGGCCTTACAGAGGTGGTTTTAAATGAAATACGCAGCAGATGAAAGCAACATATAATGCCCCAGGTATCGCCCGTCCTTACACCCTCCTCCTCAGAAGGAGAAACCACAGTGAAGGACAGATCCACTCTCATGGACAGACACACCACAGATAAAAGTCTATTTGCAGATGAAAGGGAACATTTCGTAACACCTTTCATGTGAAGTCCAACTCATGTGATCTAGATGGAGATCAGTGTATTGTGACTAGGGATGGGAAGTGAAAACTCTAACCTGTCTGTCCAGCATCCTTAACAGCACAATATTAATCTGGCTGCCTTTTGGTCCTGAGCAAATTTGCTTTGCCAAGGTAGACTTTATAACGTGTATGAGGCTCAGCTTGGTACTCACTTTGTCATGAGTTTTGATTAAACCACATTTTGATGCCGGATCCAACCAGGAAGGACCAGGGATCACTCAGTTCCTTGGAATACTTTGCCTGCCTACTTAAAGATTCTGCTTATAGAGTCCATTTTTGTTGCATATGTGTGATGACATCACAGGTACGCTGCATTGTTTGTGTGTAGAACGTAGCCAACATGGTGTCGAGGCAGAAATGCTCCAACGTATGGCAATATTTCACATGAAACCACGACACCAGGGCCACTCGTAACACTGTCAAAGCTTCGATTACTTCGAAGGAGGAAAACACCTTTTCAGTGGACAGAGACTTTCCTAAAATGAATGAAACTATGAGAACAGGCTCTGCTGTTGAAACGGTCTTTTCAACTGTCGGATAAAATAGAATCAGGGCAACACTGGTGACATACAAACTGAAGTTTGTCCCTGACCTCCTCTGAAAGAGAACTTCGTGAATATGAACTGCAATAAAATAACATAAGCTTCTTTCTTTTCATCACTATTATCACCAAAAATAAGATCATATTACCTGTTGCTTGTTCCTGTCTTTTCATGCAATGCGAGGCACAGTTTGTCTTATTGACTGTTATAAATGAGAGCAGAACATGAGCCAATGACAGTGCAGCATCACAGAATGTCAGCCAATGAAAGTGCAGCAACATGATGAAACATCAACCAATGAGAGTACACTGTCATGGAATGTCAGCCAATGGGAGCGCAGCGTCACCAAACGTCTGCCTATGAGAGAGCATCATCCAAAAGTGTTAGCCAATGAGAGAGGAGAACAGAACGTCAACCAATGAGAGCACAGGTACACAACTCAGCCAATGAGAGCACAGCTATCCATCGGAAGCAAAGCACTTTATTGGTTTGACTCTTTTTCATGGTTTTGGGGCAAGTTTGTTTTGTTACTTGTCTAATTTGCTACCTCTGTCCATGACACGTGTGTGTGTGTGTGTGTGTGTGTGTGTGTGTGTGTGTGTGTGAGAAATGTCATACATCACCTTAAGCTTCTTAATATTGTTCATGCAAATTGCAAATTCAGCCGCTAGTCTTATGTGATTTGTAAATTTAAATGATGAAAAACAGAATAATTCATCTGATCCTTTTTTTTTTTTTTCGCTTTTCTGCTGTCTTTTCAGTTACAACAAACATTTTTGTAATAAATAACTTATACAAATGCAATGTAGAACAACATAACTTCCTTTCAAGTATATGCAGCACTTTATTTAGAAACAGCCCTTTTGGTATTATTTCTTAATTTTACAATGCACCTCACCA
The DNA here is from genome assembly GCA_020466265.1 of Siphamia tubifer. Lineage (NCBI taxonomy): Eukaryota > Metazoa > Chordata > Actinopteri > Kurtiformes > Apogonidae > Siphamia > Siphamia tubifer. The sequence goes on from CM035804.1 coordinate 46,788,237, forward strand.
CAAGTCCAGCAAGAAGAAAGCACACAGATTATATTTCCTTCAGGAAATGTGCATGTCTATTTTGGTTGTTATTGCTTTAGGTTGTGTTTACTGGTTATAGATGATGTTGCTGCCCTGTCTCTGTCTCTTCCTCTTTGTGTCTGTGGTCTATGTGGCTGCCACGACAGACGTGAGAAACTACTGCTATAACACTACTGAACACAGATGCCTTTATTGATTATCGTTAAATGATTAATGATGGCGTAGCTGTCAGGTGTGAGTCTGTAATTTAATAATGACAAACTTTTACATTTCAACAGTGTTAATCTGATGCTTTATAATGTTCTTTCATGGGACCTGTGCACTGTTACACTTAAACTACATGTAGAGTACTGTATACGTTATGAATATTTTTCTTAATTTATACTAATTCCTTAAACTGAACAGTATATGACAAAAGATGGATGTAGGCGTCTGATCCTTTAATAACTGATGTGGTGTTTTAGCCTGTTTTATTTGTTTTGACATTTCCTCTGAGCCCACCCACACTGTGGTTCCTGCCTCAACTACTGGCACAAAACAGACAGCAACACAAACTTCACATAAATACACAAATACCTCTTAGATGTATAACCTTGAAAACAGGAACAACAGTACTGTGCACACCGAATAGGAACCTATAATATACTTTAAACCACAGATGCCAATGCATGAAACAGAACCCATTTCAGGTGAAACAGAGCATGGCTTTTCTTTGAACTGTAACCCTTTCATGGACACTGGTCACTGCAGTAGACAACTTTCTTTAGCTGTTGTCTTGTATATTCACGAAATAGTAATAACAAATAACTACTATTCAGAGAATGCCTAATGTCAGCCATATTTTGTGCCAATCTCAAGTTGCTATGGCAACCTGTTCTTGAATTGGAGCCAATAATCTGTAAGGGTGTGACGAGACACTCAGCTCAGGAGACACGAGATTGGGTTCATGAGATGGAGACGAGACGACATTTTAAGAAAACTAAATTACAAATTATAAAAAATGGGCAGACTAAACTGAGTTGCACATGGATTTTATTACTCTGTAAGCATTAATTTTTAATGAACTTCTTCCTTTTAATAAACGTCATCCTCTACAAATTGAAACTAAAATAAAATGTGATAAAAGTAAAAACTAAAATACAAATTATTTCTCTTTTTTTTCCCCAAGTGCAGACAATATGTGCAAAACAAAAAAAAGTTCTTCTCTGTCAATACAGACTGAAAATAGTGCAAACAGAGTCTGACCAAGTAGGTCACTGACAAAAACCTATGTCACTTCTTCCTCTACAAATTGAAACCAAAATAAAATGTTATAAAAAAATTTAATAAAATTAATCAAATTATGTTTGTCCTTTTTTCAAAATGAAATGTGGCACTTGACTGTGGAAGTAGAGGGGTGAATATGTTTGTCAGCTTCGCCTGGTTTGTTGTTGTTTTCTTGTTGATTTGAGTACTGAGCTGTGGTGCTGCTGGAAATGTCTGTGTTGTGCTGGTATTAGTCACGCTGTGTAGAGCCTTTTCTGTTAGTAAAACTTTAAAACCAATGCAGATATTTTTTCATCATTCTTGTCCTAAAAGCATCAGTAAATTTTTTGTCACTATGAAGTCGAATAGATAGCTTCATAATATGGAAATTTTGGTGTAAAATGACCGTTCTTGCAGTTGAAATTGCAGATTTTCAGCTGAAATTAATGTTTTGCTTCATTAAAAGCTATTGATGATGCAAAAATACACCTGTATTGTTTGCGAGATAGATAGGAGACAGGAGTATTATTTTCTCAGTCCTTTAAAATACCTACATTCTCATGTGTTTTTACTGTTAATCTGTACACGAAGAAGAAGTTGTTTTGCCAGCATGTTTTAACTCTGGTGAATTCCCACTGGTGGGTTATAAATGAGAGCTCAGACTGTATTGGTTTGGGGTTTTATAAATGTATGTGCAAGGATAAAATGGTATCAGCACAAGAATAGATAAAAGTATGGAATAATTAAATGACAACCAATGTGAGTCTGTGGACAAACAAAGAAAAAGTGGAAAACTGTATCCAATATGTTTATTTACTGTTCAGGCTCATTCATGAACATGTAAACACACAAAAGGTTACGTTCTTGTTATTAAAACCACAGATCATGTTTATCACTGATTTTTTTACCAAATCTGTAGCATCAGGAATCTGTTAGTTTTTCCCCTGAGTACACTTAGAAGCTGTTCACCATGAAGCCAGTAATTTAAATGTGTAATCGCAGACAGACTGATGGATGTGTCATACTTATGATACCATTTGGGTTTTCCAGATCTGAAAACAAATTTATGACAAACATTATTCACAGCTTTACATTCAAATCAGCTAAAGTTACTTTTAACACCAGCTTTGTAATTTTGGTATCGTTATTCCTATTTAATTTCCTTTTTGTATTGAAATATTATTATATTTTCTTGTTGATGTAGTGACGGGTTACGGTTAGAGTTTAGGGTTATTTAGATGGGAGCGCAGTACATAACTAATATAACTAAAGCAAAACGACAGTGAAACTCCACATACCTTCAACATCCAACCCAAAAAAAGTATATATATATATATATATATATATATATATATATATATATATATATATATATATATATATATATATATATATATATACACATACATATGGTGCTGACAGTAATGTAAATGTTAAATGGACTGTACTTATATAGTTGTTTTCCACCTTCTGGGGCTCAAAGCGCTTTCCAGTAGCCTCACATTCACTCATTCACACACACAATCATACACCAGTAGGTTTCTAAGGTTCTGCCAGACCTAAGTCAGAGTACAGTGTCTTGCCCAAGGACACTTCGACATGTGAAGAGTCAAAGCCGGGACACAAACTGCCGACCCTTCAGTCATTAGATGACCCACTCTACCAACTGAGCCACAGCCGCCCCTAATGTAGGATGTAATGTAGGATACAGGTATAAGAAAACTCAGCCACAACCAGCCTGTTATTTATACTGGTTGGTTTTAATGCAATGTAATCATATCTAATCCAAAATTGAAGATGAGTTTGTGGGAGGAGATGAAAAGTAGGTAACTGTTATCAGCACATAAATCAAAAACACCACTCAAAATATTTCACATATTATTAAAATAAATTGAGTACAACAGTGGTCCCAAACTGGATCTCTGTGGTACCTCTTTAGAAACAGAAAAGCACAAAAGAGGATAGAAGAGGAAGAAATAAATGGTAAACTCTGCCTGCGTGAATTATAAATTACTGTTTTAGAGAAGAAGATTTGAGTCTTAAAATAGCTCCAGATTTTATAAAAGTACTAAATAATTTTCTTTGAAAAACACCTGAGCAGTTTTCAGTCAAATTACCTGCCACAAGAGTCATGAGTGAATCGAATAGGGAAACAACCTTTACACACTTTGCAAACAAAGAGGAAATAATTGTGGTTTCCACTGAAAATAAACCATAGTGACCATGTTTAGTGCTGCAGCAACTAAACAGATCTGCACCCACGTCTGTCCGACTATAGGGAGGGTTCGGTGACAGTTTTGGCTCATTAAGATGCACTAAATTTGGTCCAGCAGGGTCCAGGTCTCATCAGTCTCTCTTAAATAGATGTTCATGGGTGAGGTCAGAGGTCATGACCAGCAACGCCAAGAGTTCATTGTTAAGTTTTGATTGATTAATGACGTGTCACAGAACGACACCTGTTCCCAAAATGAAATCAGCATATTATCGATGTTGTTGAGATTATTTTTTTAAAATCACTTTCTCTGAATGTTAATTAATCTGCGTATCATTGCGAAAATGTCAGTTTGCTTTTATCAAGTGTCTCTTTGTCTTGTGTGTGTGTGTGTGTGTGTGTGTGTGTGTGTGTGTGTGTGTTAATGTCTGACAGAGTTGTTTGAACGTCTGTGGTATCAAACATGGTGCCTCATTTATTTCTATGATGGATGAGCTTTGGGAGCTTGAGACAAACGGTCTAATACAACATTATTAAAACTGACGGGTAATTTTAATGTATTTCTTTAAAAAAAAAAAAAAAAAAAAAAAGGGAGAGATTCATGCGACACTAAAGTATAGGTGTCAAACATGTGGCCTAGGGGCCAAATCCAGCCCACCTAGGGTCCAATTTGGCCCTTTGGATGAATTTATGAAATACAAAAATGACACTAAGATATAAATAATTTAAATTCATGGTCCACCGTCTCATAATAACCTATAAATATTCACTAGTAAAAAAAAAATAGATCTTTGTAAATATCCTTTTTTCCATTTAGTGACACTAAAACAAAGTATAATTTCACAAAAAATCTCAATAATCAGAACAAATATGAAAAAATTGGAAATATCTTAAGAGAAATACAATTGTAATATTCCACCTAAATATTTTGTGTATACGTAGATCCAGTGTGATCTGTAAGTTAGAATGTATATGTGTAAATGATAAACTAAAGCCTAATATGTTTGTTTTCATGATGTCATTTTACTTTTTTCGCTCTAAAATGGAACTAAATTTTTGGAGTTGACATTATTTATATATAGTTTTTTTTCTGGTTCAGCCCACGAATTTAGTTGAATGTGGCCCCTGAACTAAAATGAGTTTAACACCTGTGCGATAGAGTATCCTGCAAATATGTTATATACAATGCATTTAATACCCGTTTTAACCATTTACAGTTTTTAACAATTTAATGCTTGAAGAGATGTAATAAAAGCTCAAAGAGTCACATATTTTAGTTTGTAATGTATGTACTTTTCAGGCACTTAAACAGATTGATTGTGAAGCACGTGTTTATGTATTAATTTAAATGATTTCTGCTTTGTTGGATGGAGTGAAAATGGTCCTTAGCGTGCTACTTCTGCTTCATCAAACCACTTTTCCTATCTGACTTGAGATGGAATTTCATTGAAAGCTTTTTGTGGCAGCACATCACCGACCATGTGCACAAAGGGGGCAAATAAATATGGAGAGGGACTTTGAGAAATGGCTTGAAAGGTGCATCAGTGTTATTTTTGTTTCATATCTGTTCAGTTCAGGGTGATGTTTTACCTTGAAGGTGGGTGCAAAAAAAACCCTCTGAAAATGCAAAAATTGCCCCTTTTTTTTTTAGCTGTGAATTCATCTATATACACTATGGTATAAAGATTTTACGAAATAAACAACAAACAGTGGTTTTCATTTTGTAGAGCCTTATTGAAACATAATAGAAATCACATAAAACACCATCTGCACAAATTTGGGATCACATAATGGTTTGAGAAGAGTCATTCTGAGCATCATGGCCATGCATCTGCTGGTAAAAAATAGATACAAAGCTGAGGATTTTCACTGGGCAGAGTTTTTTTTCTTCTCCTTTTTTTTTTTTTTTTTTGAATCAAGCTGTTATTAAGCTATTATTGGGAAAAGAGGGGGGTAATCAGTAATTTCCCAAAAGCAGGAAACAGTTTTCACAATAGGGTCCAAATCTGAAACTGCTGCTTCCCAGTTTAATCAAGCAGTGAATAGCATCCTGCGGCGACTAACCTCAGTGCTCGTCCTCTACGTGATGACTGTCTGATTGTTTATCTTTTCTTAAGTGAAGATGTGTGCGCAAAGTTCATTCATTAGGAATAATAATTTTTTCTTAAAGTTAATAAAGATGCAGGTGCTTCACACAGAGAAAAGACTCCGTGTCTTAGAAAGGGCAAACCATTTTTTGTATAACATTATAGTAACCCTTTGACGCATGAATTATGAGAACCTTTTTATTTGTCTTTTGGCATGAAAAAAGCAATGTGAATGAAATCTTTTTAATCAACCTATTTTTTAATGGAGTTACAAAAATGTCCCCTCAGCTGGACAACATGTGTTTCTTTGAAGCAAAGAAACGTTAGCCTAGCTGTGCTACTGTAGATGTCCCGAGTGTCAGCAAATATAATGTTCTACCACAGTAGTCTAGTTTTGGCTACATTTCCCTGAAACTGGTCGACCAATCACAGTGAAGTATAGAGTCAGAGGGCGGGCGTAACAAAGTGACGCTGCAACGATTCGGAGAGAAACAACCATAAAAGAAGAAGAACAAGTGGAGATTTCTTTTTATCATACATGAGTGAAGAACGTGAGAAAACGTCAACAATCTTTAAACTGTTTTTACAGAAGCGACAACAGTCGTTCAGCTCCATAATCCACCATTTTGTTTAGTCATTCCGAACTTTCTCCGGACTCCTCCGTGAACTTTCCAGCATCTAACTGCTTCATCCTAAAGATTACACTGATTGGTTGTAGTACCGTCCTATTGCATACAGAGGATTTGAAAGACAACCTTTTAGCCCCGCCTCCTCTGACTATGAAGCACCACTAGACCCATACATGTAATAAATAGGGATAAGCACAGCTAGGCTAAAGAAATGTGTATTTAAAACAATATCAGAACACTATGAAATAAAACCTTTTTAAAGCAGATTTTGTTTAAGAAGAGACTGTTAATTACAGTCTAATAACAAGCAATTGATTTACAGGTAAACATGTTAGTGCAGATCAGATATTAAGAACAGACCAGTTACAGTAATGATATGAACTAAACCCATGAATATACAAGAGAACAACTGTAGAACAACTGTCCACTGTAATGACCAGTATGTATCAATGGGTTAATTCTTTTAAGTGGATGCTTGAATTTCCAAGCATTTTATTTACTATCATTATAATATTTACAAATATTATAAAAGAAGAAGAAAAGGGGTAAAGACACACAGTCAGCTGTCCATTTAAAAATGTTCAAGCAAAAACAAGTAACTATATTAATATCATGGGCACACTTGTTTATAGGGTCCCCCTGCATCCACAATGGGGAGCTTAAGTCTCCACCCCTTCAGGGAGGCTCATGGGGCCTGGGATCAGAAAATTAATGAATGGTATTCAAGGGTAAATAAAATGCTAAAATCATATCTGGTTTGTCATGTGACCAGAATCACACACATGTTGTAGCTCATAATAAATGATAATTATTGATGTGTGATTCAACTGCCTCTGTTAACCAACGGCTGATTCATTTGTGAGTAAAACCCGTTAATAATTTGGACTACACGCCTGGAGAACATGTGACGTCACCACAGACTCCACAGCTTAGTGGAGTGTGACATCACATACGCGACGCATTATAGTCTCTTACTAAGGCCACATAAAAGCTAACATCACATTTGCTTCCCATCATAAACAGGTGGTCTGCCTATGACACATCAAATATTTCTTATAAACTGCTATCATAGGTGGATTTCAGAGCACTTGTCAAACAGAATCAGAAGTTAGCTTGACTCGCTGCATTTACTCCCATTCAAATTTTTTTGTGAGCTAAGCACTCATGAACATGCTTCACACACTGCTTAAGATGAAATTTTAAGTAGTTCCCCTGGTCATGCTATATTAACCCAGTGTCATATGGACTCATGAGGTCTTTCTGACTCATCCTGGACACACACACAGCTTATGTACTGTTCAGACTTCTGATTTCTGACTAGTGTCGTCCAGTGTTAACACCAGATATACAATGTGACAGTCATGAAGCCACATCAATGCAAATGCTGACCTTCAGGCTTCAAGTTGCTGTGACAAACAACCCTGAAAAATACAAAGTTAAAATGTTAAGTTCACCTGTGTGAGGAGAAGGTATAGAGCAGCGGTCATAAATCCAGGCAGTAAAGCCTTTTGTCATAAGAAAGGGTTTATTTCTTATGTGACATTTTACTCTTATTGACTTTTTAAAGGCACAGCGAGACCAGCTTGGTAGAACCTATATGTACATTCTGTTCAGACAGGGGGAGAAAACAGTCTTCTGAAATAACTGGACGGAAAAGGAGCATTTATTTTTCCTACCGCGACTCATCTGCTGGAGTCAATAGTGAAAATATTAAACTCTACACACAGACATTTTGAGTGTAACACTGATAATAATCTATGATGTACGTACCCTTTCATCTGGTTTCAAGCCTTTTTTTAATCCAGCAAAAAGCATTAACCTGTAAATTTGATGTATATAATTGTTAGGATCGCAGCTGGAGGGGATTTACTGGACCCCTTTTGTATTTATTTAAATCTGTTAGATTGACACTATAGGGGAAAAGGTACATTCATCAATTCATTCCCTGCATTGACCATCAAGCTCAAACTGCCATAAAGTTAAACCCTGCACATTTAAGAATAATGTCAAATTGTTGATCAGTAAAAAAAAAAAAAAACAGTTAAAAGTTAGTCAAATCAATATTGATTTAATGCCATAGCAACAACAAACTACATCATTTTCTTAACTTTTGTGTGTCTCATACACTTGTACAAAAATGGTAATAATGGTTGATGGCATAATTGTAATTACTGACCTTTTTCGAACATTTTGTTCTCATTTTTCACCCTTAACATAGAAAAAAATACATTTTTTCATCATATCTGCCAAGAACATTTCTATGTTGAGTCGATCGTCCTTGACAAAGCAATAGCATTCAGTGAATTTTTTCACAACATAGTCCTGCTGTAAAAAAGTCTGTGAAAATATGGAACTTTACAGAACAATATCACAAAACAAACCTTGAAAAAATGAAGGAATTTTTTGTTGACTAAAACACAAGGGAGCTTTGTGTTGTTTAGCATAAAGTTGTAACTTACAGAACAAGTTATGTCGTTTTGGATGCCATTGAGCGAAGTACAATACAATACAATAGCCTTAATTATAATTGTGTGCATAATGAACTTAGGGGCTACTCCAACAATATAATGAAAAAGGAAAAAAAAAAAATCTGAAAATTAGTATTCATTAAACTGCAGTTGAAAGAGGTGCTGACCCATGCCCTGGGACTTTTTAGAATATCTGACTCAATTAAAATGTACGGGCGCAGGTGGGAGACCCCTCCGACCTCTTTGACGTTCTTCAACACTGCCCTCAGTGCAGTTTTGTCAAGTAGATAATATGCACAGAGTCAAGTCAAAGTCAGAAATAAAGTAGAATTAAAGCAGCATGAAGTGTTTATTCATGTACAAAAGATACATGGAGCTGATAATCAAATAAAGTTCATTCATTCATTCAAACGACTGTCTTTTTTGCTCTGGTATTTTTATCTACTTAATAATAGGTTTTGTTTCAACTATAGAAAATCATTTTTAACCATAATTACAACATTATTCTAGTCACATTAGTTCCTGCCCTTTTGGCTTTTTCTCCTTCGATAGTGTACGTTTTTACTATTGTTTATCTATATTGGACAGCATATACATATGTAATATGTACATATGCAACTATTTCCCAGTATTAATTTATGACATTATAAATATGCAACTTTTTCATAGAATATGTAAATTATTTACAAGAACATCCAACATTTCCACTCATTTTGTACAGGAAAAAGTCAGCTACTCTGATACAATCTTCAAATTATACTAAAAATAATTAAATACTTTTTATTAAAATGCTGGTTTCTAACACCATATATATATATATATATATATATATATATATATATATATATATATATATATATATATATATATATATATATATATATATATATATATATATATATATATATATATATATATATATATTTATTTTTTCCAACCATATGAGAAGAAACTTACCAGGCTTTAAATGAGCAAGTGAATTTGAATAAGATATCATGTTTGTATAATAGTCTGTATCAGGTTGTATAATATTAACCAAATGATCCATTGATGTTCAAGTTAAACCTTTTGACCCTAAACCTTAACAAGTTAGGTCAGGTCAGGTCAGGTCAGGTCAGGGCCATCGTCTTAGCTCTATTTGATATCGAGTTATGGTGTGAACATAATCACACACACACACAAACCAATTTCATATCCCAGACAGTTATTTAATCCATATGTGTTCAAAGTTGAATAAATACATGCATACAAGGACAACTAACTTTAAAAAAACAAACAAACATATATAGATGTGAGATATAAGCACCAGAAATACACTTAAACTGAATTTTAGTACTGTTGGACGTGTAAAATTATATCAGCCCCTATTTATTATTCATTTTATTAATTTTAACCATTTGATTTTATTGTTTTATGGAGCGCAGTGACATGGGTACAGATTTATTGCTTTTAGTGCATTTCTTTTAATAACTTTATTGTTTTATTAATCTCGGTCAACATAGGTTGGGAGAGATTATTGTAATCAGTGTGTGTGTGTGTGTGTGTGTGTGTGTGTGCAAAGACATATCATGCTATAACTCAATGAATACTTGAGATATCACCATGAAATTACATGAGCATATACATATCACTAATGCTCATCAGATGCAATGATCCATTTGAGTAAAGGTCAAAGGTCAAGGTCGTATTTAGCAAAAAAGTTAAAAATCACATCATGGGCTCTAATTCAAGAACAGGTTGTCATAGAAACTTGACATTGACACAAAATAGGGGCAAAATTACACATTGTGTGAATACTTGTAGGGATGAAAAGGAAATTTGTGATTTGCAAACCTGGTCTGGAGACCACATTAGACCTCAGATATGGACCTTACAGACCCTGTAGACCACATTAGACCTCAGATATGGACCTTACAGACCCTGTAGACCACATTGGATGTAATATTGTTACTGCCACTGTCTTGTAATGTATTCGGAAATGACCACTTAGCAGATAAAGGGTTAAATGTAATCTACCTGTTCTACTCAACTCCCATAATCTTTCACTGAACTTTTCTTTTTTATACTGACCCACAATTTTCCTCCAGACCTCACTCTGGCCTCATTTACTTGATCTGGACTCTAAAAAAAATAAGTAGTGCTGAAAGTGCTTGTGTAAATTAGTTGGTTAACTGTTCAGTGTTTTCTATCTTTAGTTGGAAAAGAAAAGAAAAGAAAAGAAAAGAAAAGAAAAGAAAAGAAAAGAAAAGAAAAGAAAAGAAAAGAAAAGAAAAGAAAAGAAAAGAAAAGAAAAGAAAAGAAGGCACTCTATCCCATTTATGGATATACTACACTTTGATTTCTTTGATATGATTTTGTAACAATCTTGTAACATGCCTCAATAAAAAACATTTACAACAAAAACTGAGAGAAATATAATTTGTGCATTTCATAAATTCATCCCATTGGTCTGATTGTAGCCTTTGGCCAAAACATTTATATCCATTAATTATTAGGTAATCAAACCCTTTACAGAATGGAGTCAAAGGGTTACTTTTCATCTATTAAACCAGCACAAACTGGCAAAAGCAGACTGTATAGTATTGCAGATGTAAGGTAATTATCGTATTTGTACGATAGTTTTGCCCTCTGTGTGATGTACAATCAATAATGGAGAAAAAAAAATCCCAAATGTACGATAATTTCACTTGGTTGCCTAAACACGCATCTCTGTCTGACACCATGAATCATCTGGCATGTGTTGCAGACAGGTGGCATAAAAGACACACTGCACTGTTGCCATGACAACCAACAACATCTCCACAAGTGGCTGTGGCATTGGGTGACGACAGTGACCTCCACGTTGAATTAAGAGTCTTTCTAATCAGGTAATTTACACATTTTTGTGTCCCTTCACTGGAAAAATAAAATCTATCTAGTCTAGGTAGCAGCCTTGTGCATTTGTGTTTTATTTGTGCCATAGTTTACTCAGTAGCTACTACAGGGACATTGTAAATTAGTTAAAAATTTGACATGTATGACAATACTTTTCAAATTAAAATACCACAAAAATGGCTACATGTGTTCCTTCTGTGTACGATAGTTTTTTTGTTTTTTTTTTTATTTATTTTATCTCGGTCAAAATACAAAACAAAAAAAAACAAGCACAAGGTAGACACATTTTCACACATAATGAATATACTGCTTGACCGAAAAGGTTTAGGGCTGAAGCCGAAGCTTATTTAGCCCACCATTACCAGTACCTTACTGCAATATGTTCTGCAGGAAAAAAACAAACAAAACAACAACAACAAAGATCAAATACCCAGAATGCAAGAGTCAAATACAAAAACAAATGTCCGACATTTCCTATCTGGCAACACTGAGACTGTGCAGTGTTGATAGTTATTTACCATGTGATGTTCTGAAGACAGAGCGGTGTTAAAAGGTGAAACTCTCTGGTGGGCCTGAGCAGTGGGTGCTTTAACAAAAGAAGGAGATCAAGAATACAGCAAATTTACACCACAGGGTTGCTATGGGCTGCTCCATGGAGACAACATGAGGAGGTTGAACATGTCATTTGCCAGAGGGGTTGACTAGCATGACTAGCATGGGAATGCCTTGGGCAACCACCATAACTAAGATAAATGGAAGATAATGACAGATCTGTTAAACCTGCCTTTTCCATATGTAGGGTCATGAACCAAAATGTGATTATATTTGGTCCCAATTAATTAATTAAATATACTACAGTGACTTCAACACAAGAAGAGCACTAGTTTGTTCTGTTAAAGTCAGACGTGAAATAACACCAATTGCGACTCCCTCATTACTGATAATAATAATTATTATTATCATCGTAACCCCAAAAAGAGTAGTGATAAGTACTCCGTTACTTTTGTTGACAGATAGTAAACTACATATAGTCTCCAAAATGACATCATGACCTTTGACCTTGAATCTTGAAAGGTCAAATTCATAGTCTCACATGTTGAGAGGGAGATGTCCATTAAAGTCTAAAGCCTAATATATACTTCCGGGAATGGACAAAATTGGTCCGACGTTGTTCCCGGAGCTGGTATTCATGTGTTTGAAATACTCTAGGGGACGGTGACGAGTCGTATTACTGAGGGTTCAAGAAACATGGTGTCTATTAAAGCTGTGATTTTTATGTATTTACTGTGGAGGCATGAAAAACAGAATGCAAAATTTTGCCTTTTTTAAAAAACGTTTTATCTCAATTTTGACTTTTTAATCGCATAATTTTGAGTCATTTAATTTGGGTTTTTAATCTGGTATTTATGCCTTTGTCCGTATTATGGATGTTGTGTTTGAAAACCTCTAGGGGACGGTAACCAATTGAATTCAAGATGCATTTTGATGCATTTAATGTGGAGGCATGAAAAATGGACCAGAAATAGGCGACCAAGACGGTGGAGTGTGCACCCACTTAATACGAGGATAGTTGATGGTGAATTGGTTTCATTGGTGCTACCTATGTGTCACATGGATGAGGAGAAACATTTTCAGTGCTTCTGTGCCCAGGCACCGTCGCATCATAGAGATAGATATATTCCCTGACCAGCTCCTAGTGGGAACTTTCTTCGTGGGTGGAATTTCAAAATGTTACACTTTGGCCTCTCTACTGCCCCCACAACTTCCTGTGGTATTGCTCTGTTTATCGCCCGGAGATCACCGCATTGCTAAACTCATCAGACAAACTGACAAATGAAACTAACTCTGGAACCGGATGAAAACGTCTGTTTCTGTATTTAAAGGAGGGTATAAATTAGGTTTAAAATGTTTGTGAGGGGTGGGGTTTGTTTTGCCCGACACCACTTATTCATATCGGAATTTTTAAACCAGCAGTTTACCAAGTACAGCAGATAGTTTGAAAAAAATTAAATCAACTCAATTTAAGAGGATATAAATCCCCAAATCAGTGTTTTAAGTGAACATGAACATCCATGTTACGACACTGAACATGACACTGAAATAAAAATATGGGAAAGATAAAAGTAGGGTTCACTCAGATCAGTAAAGAATTATTAAAGAACATTGGAGCGGCCATGGCTCAGTTACCGAGGGGTTGGTGGTTTGAATCCTGCTCTGTCCTAGTCAGTCCGTCGTGTCCTTAGGCAAGACACGTCACCCTCCTGCCTCTAGTGTCACTCACACTGGTGTATGAATGTTTGGTGGTGGTCAGAGGGGCTGTGGGCGCACAATGGCTGCCACGCTTCTGTCAGTCTGCCCCAGGGCAACTGTGGATACATATGTAGTTTACCACCACCAGAGGGAGCATGTGAGAGTGAATGAATAACGGGTCACGAATGTAAAGCACTTTGAGTGGAAAAAAAACCAACAAAAACCGCAATATAAATCCAATCCATCATCATCATCATTAAAAGTGACAGCGCAGACGGTCATTATGGATGAACAGATGGATGGACGGATGGATGGAGGGATGGATGGGGTAGCTGCGGCTCAGTCGGTAGTGCAGGTTGTCCAATGACTGATGGGTTGGAGGATCAAATCCTGGCTTTAGCTGTCCATAGGATGAAGTGTCTTTGAGCAAGGCGAGACACTGAACCCTAAATGTCTCCCAGCATCCCCTGTGTGTGAATGCAAGGAATGTTAAAGCATTTTGAATGATGGATGGAAGGACAGGCGAAACCACGGTTTTGTAATGACCATCATTTCTAATTAAATCTCCTGTTGTTTTCTGTCCTGTTAGCAATAATTTGACATAATTCCATGCAGACTAATATGTATGAAGCATCAGTTGTTGCTGACAGAGTTCTTGTAAATGATTGCAGATCAATTTTACAGGTGTGGGCTGCATGCTAACATTATGTCTGACTGATAAATGTTATTGATTCATATTGTCTGAATAAACAACAGGCTGTGGAATAACTAATTATATTCATCTTCCAGCTGAAATCACATCACACAGTCAGTTCAAGGTGTGTTTAATTTCCATCAAACATGTCATCAAAACAAATTAAACATTCCACGACAAAGGATGAGTTTCTTATGGCAATATCATCCACCAAATCTTATTAGACAAAAAGTAATTTCATGAGCGAAACATTATCTCCCTCCAAATATTTGCTCTGTGTGTGACTCATGCATGGAAAGATTTTCTTTTTGGCTTCAAACATTTGACCGCTTGGCCTCAAGGCAGCCGTTGTATTAATAATGGATCTAAATAAAAGCTTTGTAGAGTGAAAATCATCTCATTTTTCAACTGTTACACTCCCACTACAAATCACACCACTGAGCTCAGCAGAACATTCAAGTCCAGACTGTAAGAACGTCGACTGAATTTGAGCTCAAATAGAATCTGTATCTGCACATGATGTTGTTTTCGAGAGTCGCTCTGAACCCTTTAAACTCTGAGCCAGAAAATGGGCCACCTGGAATTTTTTTTCTCTTGTTTTGACCAAATAAAAGTTTGAATGTAGTTGTGAAAACAGCTCTTTCCATTGCGGTTTTGTGTAATATACCATTCTATAAAATACCACCTCTTGCCAATGCAAATATATTCAATCGAAAATGAGGGTTTTATCAAAATTACTGTTTTTCCATTAGATACATTTTTCTGCACAAGTTACATTTTCACAATTTGTGAGTCAATGGAAAAGTGACTAGTGTTGTATAAACCCACGGTTCTCAAACTGGGGTCTGCGGACCCCTAGGGGGACGTGGCGCATGTCCAGGGGGTACGCGAAATTATTCACGGTTTTGTTTTATTTTTGTTTTATTTTTTATTTTTTTGCTGTTTTATTTTGAAATGCGGAAGTTTTATTTTGTAGCGAGCGGGCGGAAGTAACAGCGCTGTTTGACGCTAGCTTGACTAAATTGAGACGGAGCGAGTCACAGGCTATTTTTAGCCACTCTGCAGCGAACATGGATCGATTTTTGTGTCCGCCAAGTTCCTCAAGAAGTGGTAAAAGAAATGACAATGAAAATGACAATGACAAAAACAAACGCCCTAACCCTAAAAAGAGAAAGTACATTGATAGTTATATTGAGTTTGACAAGCTCATCCCTCTCATTAAGTCTCTGTCTGTCTGTCTGTCTGTCTGTCACACACACACACACACACACACACACGGTTTTGTGTGTCTTTTGTTCCGTTTATTATTTTAAAATTATTTAAAATTGTTGTTTCTGAAGTGCTCATTTATATTATAATACCTGAAAATGTGGCTGGTTTGCACAAAAGCACTATTAAAAAAGGTTATCATTGTTTCATAATAATCATTGTTGAAGTGGTTTTTATCATTTTCAGTATCGTGAGGATGAGGGGGGACATGGAAAAATTTCACCCCTCCAAGGGGGACCTGGGCCAAAAAAGTTTGAGAACCCCTGGTATAAACAGTTCCATACATCCAAACTGCACATGTGCAGGGTGCGTCAGTGATGATGCGTCCAGTTTTAAAGAGTTAAATATGTTCTATTGAATACATTCCTCTAGATTTCCACAACCCCACTGTTGTAGTAGAACAAAATCCACTTGTATCAGCTTAAGTTTAAGTGTTATTCATGCACAACAGGTCACGAGACTCTGTAAGGAATATTAATTGTGTTCATTATTCAGAAGTAGCTATGAATCCGACAGAACCGTAGCAATCACATTAGCCGATAAACACAGAGGACAAGGAAGACGCCTACGAGTTCCCGTGGGAGAGCTTCCAATTAACACTCAAGCTTTCTCCATGACATGTTGACTGGCTCAAGCATGTGAAAGGACGAAGAAACGACGAGGTTTATGGCATAAAAAAAAAAGGAAAAGGAAAAGCATATATTGTGTGTTAATTTACACATCATGAATTAAAATCTTTTCATAGAAACACAGACAGTTTACATGACATGTTTAACCTTAGTGTGATGTTAAGCAGTTTTTTCTCCACGCGTTCTTTCATGTTTGCATACATTCACAACAGCGTTACTTGTTTATTGCTTCATAATTAACTGTTCATTGTGACACAGTGGTTTCCCCACATCAGTCTGAAAACGTTATTACTTTCACAAGTTGTTCCACCTGTTAAATCAATCCCCTTTCCCCCTTTTTCTCACTTTCCATAACATGCTGACCTTTGTCTCATTATATATTCTGAGTTATTTAAATGGTTGGTGATTGTTTCCATTATCAAAGCACCAGGATCCTATACAGAGGACAGAAAGAATATTTCTTCTTTTAATACAGGACAAGAAAAAGAAATATGCCCCTGAGGACTTTTCTGAGAGGCTTTCAAAGACTATAAATTACACTTTCATTGTACCATAGAGAATATAATACAAAATACACATGTGTCAAATGAAAGTCGAGCTTATATGTGGTCAGCAATATGTCCAGGGTACACGGTCTCTATGTATCTTTAATACGTTTTCTCTTTTTTTCTGCAAGTCCCTTGATGATATAAAAAAAAAAAAATTGAAAATGAAAGGTTCAAACCCTCAAAAGTAAAGATTTCCAGACTTCTATACTATAGCCCATAAAGACCCAGTGCAACTTTTGTGACGGTAAATTAATTTTTAACATATTTAAGCAATTTATCTCCATTTCTTACAATAGATATTTGGGGGGGACAAAGCAAATTGAAAATACATGTAATGTCAGAGTTTGTGGTTTTATCCTTCAAAGGGGTATTTTTATTTTATTTTGTACTTTAAACCCATAAACACCCAAATATACACCAGTGTATAAAAGCATCGACTGATCTAAACTGTTTAATACTTGTTGATCCATGAGTCATGCAATAAGAATTACATAAGAGTACAATACATTCTATTATGGTGTGTGTACACACACACATACATATTACATTATATATATATAATATTACATATATATATATACATTTATATACATATATATATATAATATACATATATATATACTATATATACATATATTACATATACATATATATATATATATATATACATATATATACATATACATATATATATATATATAATATTACAGTATATACATATATATATACATATACTATATATATATATATATATATTATCATATATACATATATCTATATATATATATACTATATATATATATACTATTATATATATATATATTATATACATATATATATATATATATATACATATATATATATATTATATATATATATATAATATACATATATATAATATATATATAATATTATATATATATATATATACTATATATATATATATATATATATTATATATATATATATATAATATATATATACATATATATATATAATATATACATATATTATATATATATATATACATATATATATATATATATATATACATATATAATTATATAATACTATATATACATATATACATATATATATATATATATATATACATAATATACATATATACCATATATATATATATTAGTACTTATATACATAATATACAATATATACATATATACATATATAGATATACATATATATACAGATATATATATACATATATATATATATATATATATATATATATATATATATATATATATATATATACAAACATACACACAGTTTGTATATATATATATATATATATATATACAAACATACACACAGTTTGTTAGGTAGTCAAAATAGGATTCCAATGAACAAAGCCTGAAACCCAGACGTCTGTGTTAGTCACATTTCTGTTTTGATTTCCACTTCCATGTTAACAGATGGAGTTTTATGTCTAATGTCATGGAGCACCTCATCATTTATGCAATTAATTCAATGTAGAATGTAGGGCAGGAAGCAGCGCAGCAGCAGTAAACCTGCTGCTAGTGTATGAAAGCAACTCAAATCCTCATGGAGGTGATGCAGACAATGCAGCAGCATCAACACATGGCTAATTTGCATAACGGCATCCTTGATTAATTTCTATGACCCAGACAAGAATGAGGTTGTGGGTACAAGTGGCCCAATTGAGTTTCCTTCTCAGGGTGGGCGGGCCCAGCCTTGGAGATAAGGGGGGAGGGGCTCCGACATATATCTGGGAGAGTCTCTGCGTAGAGCCGCTGCTCCTCCATATCCAGAGGAACCAGCTGAGGTGGTTCAGGCATTTAGCGAGGGTGCCTCCTGGACGCTATGTCCATCCAGGAGGAGACCCAGGACATTCTGGAGGGATTATATCTTGCTCCTGGCCTGCACTGTAAAAAAAAAAATCCTGTTTTTTACAAGGGGGGGCAGCTGTGGTTGCCAGAACAGTGCTGTAAAATCACATGAAACTACTGTATAAACATTTTCAACATCCTAACTCCTGTGTGCATCATGTGCCTAAAAAAAGCAATAAATATAAATGCACTGCTTTTGTCAGTACAATGTACAACATATCATATATTACTACAACAAACAGTGTAAAACTGCAGTTTATTTCTTTGTACGCTTTTAAGGCCAACTCCATTACTTGCACTTGTTTTTTTTAACCTGCATGTTATGTCTTTTTACCAACTGTTCATTGCCAAATGTGTCAGATATACGTGTTGTAACTGTGCAATTTTACAAGTGTGTGTTGTATTTATATTTGTACTCATTAAAAACATAATTAAAAGGAGATTCTGAACTGTCTTTTGCCAAAAACTCTCCTACATATTTCATTATGTTCCGATAGTAAATATAACCAACCTTATCAAAAAGTAATATGAAAAACAAACAGATAAACAATACTTTGTTCTTAAATATCAAAGGTATCAGTTTATACTGTATGTGTTGTAACTGTACAATCTTATAACTGTGTGTAGGATTTACTTCTGTCTATCTTGGCCAAGGCTCACTTGTAAAAGAGGTGCTTAATCTCAGCGGGATATTTCCTGGTTAAATAATTTTAAAAAGTAATTAAGATAGACAACAGTACTACAACTGCTAATACCCTTTAGCTCCACTTTGTACATCCTGCTGACATTACCCTGCTCTGATTCTGCATATTCTTCCTGTACAACCGACTGCTCACAGAGGCTGATGTTATTCAGGCAGACAGCAGCCTTTTCAACGCTGTCAAACAAAGAAAGGGCAGGGGGTCTGAAACAGAGGGGGCAGCTCTGTGGAGTTCAAGGGAGGAGAAAAAGCAAGCCTCCAAACAAAAATATGTTCTGCTTCAACAGGAACCTGGCTTACGTTTTATGACACCTTTGACTTTGTGGTCATTGCTGTTTCTGTATGTATGCAGTAGTCAAATACATGCAAAACAACACTGCATTATGGGAAAACCATGTGATACCACTCAGTTCCCCTGCACGGTAATAATGCTTTCACTGCCGGTGTCGGGTTCCTTTTGTATCCATTACAAGCAATTCACTTGGCGTTTGATGGTGAAAAAAAAAAAGCACCAGTATCTGTGTCCACAAGGATTTTTCTCAGGAAATGTAAGCACTTTAAAGACCTGGATGTGAGCTGAAGCAGCGTTACATCAATTCAGAGATGCAGAGAATTAACATAAATGTGCATTTATATTAAAATGTGGATTATAGCTTTTTGAGAAGCACTATTTAGTTGTATTCACACACATGAGAAATCCCTTCCACCATAAACAGACAAAAAAAAGCAAAAAAAATAAAAATAAAAAATGCAAAATGGAACAAATGTTGTAGAGTGTAATCCCACCCCCACTCCACCCCCTGATGATGCAGGACGACTTGACAAACTGAGGTGTTAATGTATTCCAGCTTGGAGAACGCACAGGCACACTGTGTGCACTGATGACAGAAGCAGGACTGTCAACTTACACACATGCACAAACACATTTCACAAGCCCTCGGGGGAGATGTTCCAACTACCAAGCGGCTTGCTGTGCGATATCGATAACACTGCAGGGCTGGGTTTTCCGGTGACTCCTTTGAGAGAGAGTGCATTTTGTTTAGAAGTGATCCTGACAGGACAGAACAAGCATGACTGACACACTGTCACCTTCCTTCAATCAACTCCAAGCTCATGTTTATAAAATCAGCCTGATCAACAGGGTTTACGTTTGCCTGCAGGAAATCAAACGAACCAGCGGAGCCGAGGTTAAAACTGTACGACATTCGAAGCACAAACGCATTAATATGTGGACCGCACACACACTTGCAGCGGTCACACTCACACAGAGAATGGTGTTGTTTGTTTCATCTCCCCTTCCAGAGACATGCTGTCATCCGGAATACATCCATTCATTGGAGCTGTCGAACCAGCCTCCTTTTGCTTTGGGGAGTCCTGCTGTTATGACGCCTGCATGCATATATTATAACTCATGCATCGTTCTGGCTTGTTGTGATGGTGGCCTCACTTAAAATATAAAACACAGCTTGAAGTATTTAGAGCTTGCAGACTCATGTCTCGTGTTGTGATGGTATCAGACCGGACAGGGATATTTTATTTGTTGCATCATTCAGGTTTCCTCGTATTTCTGGGTCTAGTTGCCATTATCTTCTAAATCTCATGTGGTTTTATCAGCAGAGCCACTGTTTCATCATCTGTAATGCAGATGATAAAACAAAGCAATTGAACATTTAACCCTTTAAACTTCCAAAGGCCCACATACAGTTTAGGACGGAAGTAGTCGCTCAAAAAGGGTAAGCAAACGACCCAAACCTGTCCCGAATGGTCACATGACTGGAGATTCTCACACGTCGGAAGATATAAGACACTTTACGATATAATAACCACAGCAGGTATAATCACTCGTGTGTTCAAAATACAAATGTCTAACAGCAGATCTGTACCGTTATGTCTCATAATTATCCACAGAGAAACCATATTCCAACAAATGCAGTCATAGTCCAATAAAAACATCCAAAAACAAACAAAATGTTCCAAATGTAGTCCAGATGTTGCTCAAAACACATCAAAACTTTAATAAATATCTACAAATTGCTATTGCATAATTTAACAGGACCCGCCTCCAATATCCCATCTGAATATTTTCATTTATAATATAAGCAAACATCAATTGCATGTCATCAATTGATTTTATTAAGACATTTAGGTGAAATTGAGTGGGAGTTTAAAGGGTTAACGGAAATATAATTGAAATTCCAATACAGCCAAGTGCAATATGCATAATGCCAGAGCTGCATTTTTTTTTTTTTTTGGCTGAAGCTAAAACATGGCACGGCTTTATAAATGAAGCTGTGTACTAGAGCTACAGAGATTCCCAAGATTTAAAAAAATAAATAAATCACATTCTCCAGATGGAAGTGAAAGTGTTTGGTAAACACTTGAGCAACAGCACAGCGACAGCGAAATGCAAAAATTAACATTTTCCCACTAAAAGCGTGACTCATAATACAGTTGCAATTTCTGTCAAAGTAATTGCACTCTGGTTTGTTTGCATCTCATTCAGCCCAAGATAATAATGTAGAAAACATTTACACACCAGAATATTTGAGGTACAATGGTCTGTCTGGGTCTTTTTTTTCTGCTCATTCCTTCAGTAGTACATTAGAACTCAAATATAAAAGGCACAATGTGTGAAGTGTGATGGCGTGCAGGCTACGTGCTTTAATCACTTTTTCATCTCAACAAGGGGAGGGGACTGTAATATATCGTAAAGAAAGAGCGCCATCCCTGACATTCTTGGTTCCTGTGAAAACAGCCTGTAAACTGATTTTTAATCACAGACTACTTTATTGATCCCAAGTGGGCACTTGCTTGCAGCCATACACAATGTAAGCGTCAAAATGCGCAACAATCATATACACAATAGTCAGATAATATATGAATTAATGTTCCAAATTAAAATGGAATTAGAGAGTTATCTGGGAGGATTTCTTGAAGGAATAAAAAGCAGCAAATGTGACAAAATCTGCGACAACACAAAAACATCAAAGACAAATCAAATAAATTATGCAACAGATAGAGAGGACATGGCTTACGATAAATACAATTTTAAAAAGACTTTTTCACTCCATTCATTTCAGTTTTAGTTGCACTACTCATTTATCCAAGATCACAGTTATCTATATTGTCTATTTAGGCCTGTTACATCATTTATACTGATATTTACTGCTCTATTCACCAAGAAATAATGTTTTTTATTTTGATATTTCAGACCATGAAAGAGGTTACCAGTATTGATGGTAGATGATTATTGACAATCCCTCCTGGAGGCTTTAAAGGAATGATATTTAGCTTTTTTTTATTGAATTATTCATTTTCAAACATTTCCCTGTGCTCTACATAAACCGTAAATGCTCTGCTTTGGTCTGAATTCTTCATTAATTTAACTCCACAGATCCATCGTCAAACTTGTTTCCGAGTAATGACACCATTAAAGGCGGTTTGGAGCGCTGCCCCTTTAAATACACAGCCATTTTAGGCCCCGCCCCCTCCAGATTATTAGCTGCCTAAATCCAGTCCTGGAGGGCCAGTATCCTGCATGTTTTAGATATTTCCCTCTTCTAACACACCTGGTTCAATTAAACATCAGCTCATGCAGAAGCCTGATAATGATGTAACAGCTTCCAGGTGTCGAAAAAAAGGAACTATCTAAAACATGCAGGACACTGGCCCCTCGAGGACTGGATTTGGGCACTCTGGCATTAAACCAACAACTGAACATTTTAGGGAATCGACTTGAAGTCTGAACATATTTTCAGTTTTTCAATACAACTGCTGCTGCTGATTAAAAAAAAAAAAAATTATGTTGTACTCTGAGAAATGTTCATCAGAAGTCTGGACTTTATAAATGTAGAAACACAACACAACAATGGGTTGTAGAAATACACTTGAATTTCATCAAAATGAATGAAAAGATGGTTTTGTAGCACATGGATGGTTCAAATTCAAAGTTTTTGAACTATTAAAAGTCCAAGTACACAAATAAATGAACCAACAACTAACAAGTAATGCCAGGCACAACCCCCCCACCCCCCCACCCCCACCCCATGATCTAATTTACTCTTTCTCTTTAGCCTACTCACGCTATCCCTATTCATTATGTTTGGGTTTAGTCGTGTTTCATAGGCAGGGGAGGCGGGGCTAAAAGACTGTCATTCAAATCCCTTTATATGCAATAGGACGGTACTACAACCAATCAACGTAATCTTTACGATGACGTAGTTAGACGCCAGAAAGTTGACGAAGGAGCCCAGAGAAAGTTAGGAATGACTAAACAAAATGGTGGATTATGGACCTTAACGACTGTCGTCACTTCTGTAAAAATAATTTAATGTTGACGTTTTCTCACATTCTTCACTCATCTTTGATAAAAGGAAATCACCACCCATTATTCTTCTTCTATGGTTGGTTCCCACTTTGCAGAGTCACTTTGTTAGGCCCGCCCTCTGACTCTGTACTTCACTGTGATTCGTCGTCCAGTTTTAGGGAAATCTAACCAAAAGTTACACTGAGCGTAACTAGACTACTACGGTAGCACATAACAGTTACTGCCGTTACAGGGGTCTAGCGTGGCTAGGCTACTATCCCTTATTGCGAAAACACATTTTTAATGACGGACCTTGACCTTTGATCCACATTCACCAAAATGTAACCACCTTGCACTATTCCTGAATATGGTATGGAAATTGGTCCACAAGTTTTTGCGCAAATTTGCTGATATTCAGACAAACAGAAAAATGATCCAAAGCTAATACCCTTCACCCTTTTAGTTATTTATTTTTGTACTTTTTTTTGGGGGGGGGGGGTGTTAAGAGATTTAACTAAATATGAGCCCTTTAAAACTAAAGTTACAAATCTGTCATTAAAATGTAAAGAGTAGATGTTTTCTGTGACACTGTATATGCCATAATAATAATAATAATAATAATAATAATAATAATAATAATAATAATGATAAATGGACAGTACTTATATAACTTTTATACACCGGTGGGTCTCCAAAGCACTTTACAATTTCTCACATTCACCTATTCACACACACTCATACACCAGTAGATGACTGGCGCTGCCCGACCCTACTGGGAACAACTTAGGGTTCAGTGTCTTGCTCAAGGACAAGAACTACCAACTGAGCCACATCTGCCCGATAGCCAATAATGTTATTTATAAAGTTTAAATAGCATTTACAAAGAGCTTTGACAGCCAAGCAGAAGGGTACAACAGCAGAAATAACAGAACATGATGGTGTTAGAACCATGAAAAATGACGGAATGGAATAAAACAGCATCATGTGTGTCGACCATATAAGGTAAAAATTCAAATAAAATTTTTTTCGAATTAAACGTGTCATCACATCAAATCATACAAAAGTGACTCTAAAAAAACAACCTGTTTTAAGAAGTGATTTAAAACATAGCACCAACTACTCAAACCTGTATACATGGTTTATATAGTTTCATGGTAAATGCATCATTCATTTCCATTCACATTTTCTCCAAGTTCTTGATTGATGATAGAGACTGTTGGACCACTGCCTAAATTCTTCTCTATCACATCCCATAGATTCTCAGTGGGGTTCAGGTCTGGTTTCTGTGGTATCCAATAGTAAAATGATGTCTTGTGATTCATGACAAACTCTTTCACAAGAAGAGTTTGATATGTTTGTATCATCAGCAAAGAAAAAAATACACTGAAATTCAAACTGATTGTTTAGTTTATTCAGGTTCAGTTGATCTCATTTAACCCAACAGATAATGTTACTGAACTTAGACCGGACCAACTGGACCAACCCCAGATCCTAAGGCTACCCCCGCAGGTTTGGTCTGTAGACACCAGGCATGATGGGTAATCACATCATTCACCTTTAACTTTTATTTTCATTAGACCACTTGACCTTTTCCCACTGAATCACACTCCAGTTTGTATGAAGTAAATCAAAGCCTCACTTCCTCTTTTCTTCACCAATAGTTTTTTTTCCCAGGGTACATAGCGGTTATGTTTTAACCCATAAAGACAGAGTGCTACTTACCAAATACTTTTTATCACTATTTCAACCTTTCTTAAGTGATTTATCATCAATTATTACATTTTTATCCTCTGTATTTTAGTTTTTTCAAGTATACATCAGGTATTTTCCTACACTTAATTTACTGGTATAGAGCATGTTTTAGATGAAAAAAGGGTATTTTCCTGTATATATTTTACTGATCATGTCCTTGAATCATCATACTGAGATTATATTTAAGGGTTGTTATAACAAAAACAGAAAAAAAAACCCTGAGAAAAAGTCACTTCATCATGAAAATCTATTATCTGAACGTAAACCAAGTGTGTTCATCCACCTGTCATTGATCCAATTCCATGGGTTTTACTGGTGAATCAATGTTCTAGAAGATGACGGTGTTTCCACGGTAACTACGGAGCCTTTTAATGAAAAGACAGCAAACTATATTTTACACCAATTTATTTATAAATACAAAAGACGGTTTTTAATGGTTTGTTTTTATGAATGAAGTCTGTAATTATTGTAATGTTGCCCATGTTGGATAGGACACTCTTGGAAAAGAGATTTTTAACCTCAATGAGTTTTTCCTGGTGAAATAAAGGTTAAAAAAAAATCCAGTTTTAGTGATTTTTAACTTCTAATTTTTTGAAATGAGAATATACTTACTGCTTCAGTTGACGTTAAATAACTTGTTGCAGCTCAAACACATAAATCTCTGCTGTAATTATTATTTTTCACAGGCTGTGTACATGTGAATTTAATTACAAATAAAAAGATAGTTTTATTATCAAGTCAGGTCTGAAATATTTCCTGTATCTTAGGGGCTTTATTTAAAACGTCACAATGAAGTATTAATCCAGGACAGTTAAAGCAACTTTACATGACCAACATTTAAGACCCTTCACATTATATTTAACCAGATATTAAATTCCTTAATTATTTTGAGGATTGACTGTTGCACAATGAATTATTTCAGTCTAACATTATTAAAATATCGAGTCTCTGGTCTAACAGTTTAATATTAGATCAAATTCAATAAATCCAATTACAATTATATATTTATTTTTAGTTTGTATATTTTAGAAAAATATACAAACAAATGTACCCGATGTCAGCAGTTTGAGAGATCTAAATAAGAAGAGAAAAACTGCAGGTATGTTACAGATGTGGAAAAAATTATTAGACCATTAAAAGTCATCATGTAATCCAGTCCTATCATGTGACTAAAAATGATAGAAAGAAAAACATGGATTGTTTTCATTATGTTTGTCCAAACAAATGTACCTTTAGTTGGACCAGGCATTAAAATGAACCGGAAATTTAAGAAAACAAGGGTAGTTTAATACTTTTTCATTAGACTGCAAATATTTTTCTTACCAGTAACTTTAGTTCAGTTTGTTTATTTCTTTACAAAACATCTACATTGCATAATAATCCACAAAGTAAACTTATTATTTCATATTTGCAATAAAACATCAGTTTCATAATAATTATGATTGTTTCTCAAAATAAATGCATAAACTACATGATTAATAATAATAAAATAGGAATAAACTAAACTATTTTAGCATATTTCATTCCTAAAACATTTTCATATATTCAAATTCATAAAAACAAAGTCACAAAACTGTGTCTTATTGTTTTTTTTCCTTAGAGAGAGGATTGAAGGGACATTTAAGGAATAACCCAATAAGTTAATAGTGTGAAAATAAACATGTGTGGCAGGGCAAAGCCCTGAATAATACAATGGGTGACACATGGGTGCCTCCCTTCGTTGTCACTTAATTGATCCACAATAGAGAGTGTCAGCGTCATCAGCGGGGCGTAAAGTTGGCTGACAGACAGTTCATGTCAGGAGGCAGTGTCAGTGTCAGCTTTCTGAGCGCTGTTCAACATGTCTCCTCCTGTGACTGACAACCGCCTCCAATTAACCTCCAACTCAGATATAGACAGAAAGAACATACATGTACACCTGCTCTCTCTCACACACACACACACACTCATTTACATGTCTCATGAGGACTAAGTTTGTAATCATGTAAATAAACTAAAATAAGTTTGTTTTTTTTAAATGCTTTGCCAAGGCTGCTACCCCCACGACCCAGACCTGGATGAAGCAGGAAACGACAAATGAGTGAAAATTAAATACCAAATTAAAAAAAAAAACTCTTTAAAAAAATAAAATAAAAATACATAGAAAAAAATATATGAAAAAATAATAAATGTTAAAAATAAATGTAATTTTTTTTTGTTTGGTTGTTTTTTTAAGTAAACATGTCTTCAAACCTTTGAAAACTACATGTTTGGCTTTATAGCCACTTCCCCCAATACTTTATGGGGACATTCGGGGAAAAAAAATTTATATATAGGGCCATATCATTTCTAGTTTAGTAATTGGGAACTTTAATTATATTTCACCCTCGTGGGGACCTGAATTTTGGTCCCCATAGTGTCAGAGGTCCACATGGTGTGACTGTGTAAACAGATCAATGTCCCCATAAAGATAGAAATACAAGCACTCACACACACACACACACTACTCGTCAGGTCCATGACAGCTGCACTACTTCGTCTTTATTCAGTCATCACTAATTGACCTTGTTTTATAGGGACAGATCTCAGTTCAGCCAGAGCACAGTTTGGTTTCTGAATGTGTATGTGTGCATATACCTACAGGCACTGCATGAATATTTATGTGTAATAATCAAATAACCTCCTGATAGTGTTCAAGGTAAGCGTCTTCTGCCTTTTATATTTTATCTTTTTAATTGTCCAAGGTAAAACATCAATATCAGTCTGGTAGCATACTGATTTATTCATACTGCAGATCATGTCAAAAGTTAAAAATGAATGTAAATCCATGTGTCAAAGAAGACTTTTATACAAAAAAACATGTCACTCTGGGTCCCTCTAGTGTGGTAACAGAGAGAGAGAGGAATTTCAATGGTTCTGCTTGTTCTCATACCTGATGATGGACGGCTTTGGATTTTATTAAGATGGAGAAAAAGTGACAAAGGTTGACTTAGTACTTAAAAATAAATTTAATATTTATCTATTCAAGTTGAGTAAAACATAATAAATGTACTTTTTTTTATTACATTTGAACCAAGGTCAGGAGAAAACGTCTAGTTATATAACACATAGAAGGCTAAAGTAATGAAAGAGAGAAAAACATGAGTATGTTTGAATGATTTAAAGTCAGTGACTATGAATGGTGTCTAAAAATTCATTCTGTTTAGTTTGATTTACCAAGGATAATTTTCACATCAGGATATTTCTCTACTAAATTTCTTGATGAAATGTAGCTACATGTATGTTAATATTGTTTTTATATCAGAATTAAAGAAAAACATCTGTCAATGTAAGACAGATGACGATACGTCATATTATATTTTATATGTATATTTATATAACGCATTATATAAACTGGATATTGTGTAAAAATGCTAAATGAGTTGGAAAATTCATTGATGCATGCACTTTAAATCAGGACAATAAACCATTTCCACATTTAACTCCACTTAGTATTATGTCATTAGATATATTTTCTGCTGAAATTGGTTTGGAAGTGTTTAATTCAACAAATTCAAATAGATTTAGTCTGAATTAAAATTACATTATGAAGCAAATGTTTTTTTATTTATTAACAACTGACTCTTCCTATAGTCTCAGTACAGATATTAACACAACGTCCACCTAACATAACAAATATTGTATTCATCGACAGCCTTGTTAACTCAACATAATGTAAATACAGTGAGTAAATAAAACATTTAAGACAGATGCATTATTGTTGTATCATATATTCCACTGTTAATAAAAAAATAGAAGATATTGGAAGGAAAATCTGTTTCATTTAACATCAAGTTATTGTCTTTGACTCTTAGCATTTCATAAACAAAAATACTGATAATTCACCAAAACAAAACAGTTGGTAGAAGTCTGAATTTATGGCTGTGGGCCTAAAAAAATGTGCTAAAGTGCACAGAAATGCAGAGCAGAATGTAATTAGTACCAGCAGATGGCGATCCAGCTTCAGACAGACTCCTGTGGTATCAGGATTATACAGGGTAAGGATATATTTGATGTCAGTTTAAGTGAAGCTGGAATGATGACATGGATATTTCAGTAGGTGTTAAGTAGGTGCTAGGTATGCTTCAGTTCTCAGTTCATATGGTTTCAAGCTCTGTGTCTTATGTGTGTCGTTTTTCTCCAAAAACCTCATAGTCAGTATTTTACAGGGTGATGGTGAAGTACCACGGTAAAGCCTCTCATGCTTCTACGACCCCCTGGGAAGGCATCAATGCCCTGGATGCTGCTGTTTTAGCCAATAATGACCTGTCTGTACTGAGGCAGCAGCTGAAGCCAGAGAGGAGACTTCACTGTGAGGCTTTTTAACACCCTAGAAACAAGTGCTGCACAATTAATTGAACCGTAATCGCAATAGAGATGTGATGCTGCGCAATTATGTAAACGCATAAATGACTGCAATTTAATCTAAACAAATGTGCACATCTGCCTGTGAACATTCTCTCTCTCTTTTTTTAAAATGAAAGTCTTTATCTAACATTTTGAAAAACACAGATCTTTAACATCTGTCCTACATTAAAATAGTCATATCAGAACAGACATTCCAGTGAACAGGACTGTCCACCACATCCACATGCAAGTATAGTCACAGAACTAACTTTAGGAAGTAACAATAATGACATTGTGCTATTTGCAGAAACATGTTATAAACTATTTCAACTATCTGTCTTGTCTCTAATAGTCATGCAAGTAGATTCATGTAATCACAATATAGTCCACAATAATCACATTTGCACATTGTAGCTGCCACTATAAACAAGTGGTGGCAGGTTCAACAAACCCACTCCTCACAGTCGTGTGGCTTATTTTGATATCAATCCAACTGATGTCATCATGTCTAGTGATGTCAGCATAACAGTTTACTCCATATATGTGGCAAGTTTGAAGTAAATAGAAACAAAATTAGAGGTGTTAAAATGAACGTATTAATGCAAATTAATCCACTGTTATGGATTTATTAAAACTTTTAACACAATGAACCCATCTGCACCACAGAATGAGACTGAACGTCTCTGCTAATGCATTTCAGACAGTTTTTTTTAGCATTGTACATACGGAAATACACAGATGGAAGGTGCTAAATAGCAGGGCTTGGAGTACAAAAAAGCTAAAGTTGTTGAACTTACCATCAGATTGAAGTTTAAGTCTCTTTGGGGAAAAAGTTGTTTGTCCACTCGGTGACTCGTCGCCTCTTTAGTTGTGGGAAAAACCAGTGGATTTAAAAAAAAATCAACTTCTTCAACCAGGCCCATGATTCCGAGTCACCATCAGGTTCGCGTAAAATGAAAATACCGGAGAACAAGAACATTGCATCTTCTTCGTGGTAAGTTTGTGGTTAAAAAAACTCACTTCCGGTGTTTTCGCTTGTTTTTACAACCAACGACAGCACATGTA
The DNA here is from genome assembly GCA_020466265.1 of Siphamia tubifer. NCBI lineage: Eukaryota > Metazoa > Chordata > Actinopteri > Kurtiformes > Apogonidae > Siphamia > Siphamia tubifer. Next base: position 46,819,222 of record CM035804.1, read on the forward strand.
GGTCCTGAACCACTCTTCTTCTTGAAGTTGTCCATTATTTTTCTCAATGAATCACTGCGTTTATATCGGTATAACTAGCAAAACAAACCAGACACCACCAGAATGAAGTGAAAAGCATATGCGGAAGGAGTCCAGGAAGTAAAGCGGAAACGGGTCAAAAACATCAGGAGAAGGAACCACTGACTTTATCGGGGTCGTCAGTGGCAGTATCCGGGGCGGTTTGATCCCTCGATGGTTACCTGGTGGAACCTCAGACGTGCCTGGTAGTCTAGGCGATAACCAAGTAACATTCACTGTCTTCTCTTGTTAACCATAGTCTAGAACCACAGCTACATGGCTCTGCACTTCTCTTCTGATAACTAGCATAAACAAACACATTATGTGCTCTGCCTAAACTCAGCGTTCACCTATAATACCTACAGCTAACCACTGCACGATATCAAACCCGGTTAGCTTGCGTCATTAACAATAAGCTGTTGCTAATTATCAGTGACTGGGTAAACAATGAAGTATATTTCAAACTTTACACGTCTTCTCTTTTTTTCTTTTCAAGTCCCGTGATACCTTCTCTTAACATATAAGGAGCCTAAGTCTCCGCCCCTTCCGGTCGGTCCACTGGGCCTAAGTTCGGAAATATTTAACATGAGAGTGGATGAGGAGAATGAGGAGATTTACTTTATGCCCTGAATCACACATTTGCTGTACTTCAATTAAAATCATAACCAACGATGTGCGTTTGGAGTTTCTTTGATACGTGTTTGGTGATTTATTAGCGTGTAAAATATGTCATTATTTGGACTCTGTTTGGACTACATATCAGACGTCGCATAGGTGACGTCACAGCAGAATCTTTCCCTGCAAACTTTTCAAAACCGTATACCGCCTTTTCTATTTTTCATTTGAAAATGCCTGTGTGCTTTGTGTCCCGGTGTAATCACAACACCATTTCCACATGTTCCCTCTACCGCTTCCCGGCTGACGAGAGCTTGTCCCGCATGCTGGCTCTCACTCGACCAACTATCTCTCCCCCGGAGTAGCTGCCACTTTTCCACACGCCCCGATTTAAAGTGTTTTTTTTTCACGTTTGATGCTCTTGCCTTCGCCCTGAAAGAAGGAGGTGAAGCTCGCCAAAGTCACAGCCATTTTCAAAGAGTTTGATGGTGAAGCTTGGTGGTGACGTCATATTTGTGAGACGAACGTTGTAGTCCATTACTTACTCTGACATAAAACCTAACGTAACTTTTGATGCCTGTCCAAAGTGAGTGCTTTCTCAATGTGAAAATGTATCTTTAAAATTCACAGACATCACATTTCAAACGGGACCAGAAAATTACTTTTATCCTTCCATTGACTCGCGTTCATTTTTTATGGCACTTTGGTCCCATTGCCCGGAAATCGACCGGAAATAGAATTGCGTCACTTAGGCTCCCTATTTCCCCCTTTGCCTTCTGATGAGAAATCTGTCCTTATATCTACTGTGTTTTTTGAAACGTTTTTATTTATTTATGAAGAAATAAAACACCAATAAAAATATATTATTCGTCATACATTTTTACCAACTACTTATTACTGAAAATAAATTGACACGCTGAAAAGCAGTCACGTGACACAGATATTTTTCCGAGTTACAGAACAATTTTTTTTCAATTAGATGAATTTTTTTATATGAACAACAAATGGTATTTAATTTAAATGCAGTTATTTCACATCACTATTTTATATACAATGTTAAAAATGAAAATAAATGGAACCCAATTGCACAGTTTTAGCCTCCAATTACCATAACACACTTAAACACAGATGACAACTCCCCTCATATCATCTCTTGCACAGAACTTCTAGCACTCTCATCCTTTATGCACTGATTTTATGTTTTTAATCATTTTGTATTTATTTAAATTATTGATATTTATATTTAAAATGCACCCAGTCAAGCAGCACCCATAATTTCCTTGTACTGATGTATAATAACAATAAATACTTTATTGTTATTATTAGTCATAGTAGTAGTAGTAGTAGTAGTAGTAGTAGTAGTAGTAGTAGTAGTAGTAGTAGTATTACATTTCATCTGTCACTGTTTAGCATTAGCCTGTCTTTCAGTGCGCTCATTTTCTTCACCACAGGCATCATCAAACATGGAGGGGTGAGGCCTAACATAATCCCCGCCTACACTGAGTTAATGTTTGATCTGCGAACGCCGTTGGTTAAAGACCTTTTTGACCTGAAGGCCAAAGCTGAGGCTTGTTTCAAGGCAGCCGCTGCTGCAACTGGTTGCCAAGTAAGATAAAAGTTGTATTTAGCATTTGGCTTCCCACTCCAAACACCACAGGTCCTATTATAGCCCTCCATGTGGATTTACCCTTAAGATGCACAGATGTACAGACAATGTTTGGATGTTCATATAGAAAGAAGGAAGCAGTGTGTGAATTAACTGTGCTGTTATGTAACATTGTCCTTTTCAACATATTCCTGTAATTACGCTCAGAGGGCTGTTGGTGTTACGTAATTCAGTGCATCTTAGGGCAGCTTTTGTCCTATGTTTGCATTTACTTAAGCAGGTTTAACACCACAGAGCATGCATCATTTTACACATTGGTTAAAGATTATTGTATGTTTTCAGTTTCCTGTTTTTATAAATTAAAATCTTACAGGTTTATAATGTTTTTAGGTGGAGATAATCAAGCTGACCGATACCAATTATAACATCCTGCCTAATGACACACTGGCAAAGCTGTATGAAAATAATGGAAAAGCTGTGGGGATTGAGTTCCCAGAGCAGCCGTCCAACTTCTCTGGTGAGTAAAAGTAAAAATAAAGAAACATTTTTATTAATATAGAGTTGGGAAATCATCTCTTTTGTTTGTTGCCTGAAATCGGTGAAAGGAAAAAGTTAAATAAGTGTAACTATAACAAAGAGTTTTATTGAACAAAAAATAATCTTCAAATGGGACACACATATTCTGTTTGGCTAGACTTGTTAAAATTATAATAAATATAGAGGCAGTGAAATAGAATAATGGGTAAAAATGATCAAATAAAGAGAAAGTTACTTAAAATAACCTTAATATTCTTAAATAAAAAGTTTTGGAACTGGGTTCACACTTAAAATAACTAAAACATGGTTTAAGTTTGTTACTCATTAACTCTCGTTCATTATTAGTTGGAAGTAAGACACATTTTCTTCAAATGTGATGACTTCTGTCTGGAAAACGTTGCTTCAAAAGGTTAACTGTCTCTTTATAAAAACACATTTACCACAAACCAGGCTGTTCAACTTTTCATGAAATGATGTTTGTACTTTATTTCACTCTCCACCCTGTCTCTTGTCTAAACAGAAGAAGGTATAAAAACATTAAAGCTTATTTTTCATCTCCTTATTTGCTTTCATGTTGTTCACAGACAAAATTATTATTATCACAGTGAATTTATAATTATCTGGCAGGTTCCACAGACTTTGGCAACGTATCATTTGTACTCCCTGGTATCCATCCTTTCTTCTACATCGGCACTGAAGCACCTAACCACACAGAGGAATACACCCAAGCAGCAGGTACGGCATTTGGCCTCCACTGGGAAGCCATGTTATGTCTGCCCTCAGATCCCTTTTCCTCACTCTCATCTATTTCCAGGTCACATGTTTTATTTTTTCCATTTGATAGTTTGGTTTATGGTTTATTTTCCCTGCTCTGCTGCGTTTTCTTTTCCGTGCCAGGAGTTGAAAAGGCCCAGTTGTACACCCTGAGGACAGCCAAAGCCCTGGCCATGACAGCTGTGGATGTAGTGTGTTATATTCATAAAATCCCTCTCACATTCACACCTACTCATTAACCAATCAGTGCATTTCTTTGGATGGTGGGAGGAGCCAGAGTACCCAGACAGAACCAACACAGGCAGGGGGAGAATATGAGAACTTCAATAGATAGTATTGAAGTTACATACAGACCTATACATGACGACAACTCCAAAAGTTGCTCTTTATTTTAGTGTAAAAAATTTTACATGAAATTGTTTACATTTAGAAAATATTTCACAAAAAATGCAGATAACCTGAACAGACTGAAATGTCTTAAGAAACAGAAGTGCCATTTTAATCATTTTATGTTTGTTACTACATTTTTTTGTGTATTTGCAGATCCACTGTTGTAATGCTCATGTGTTTATGATAAACCCAGGCATAACATTGAACTTATTTTTCTTAAGACATTTCAGTTTGTTCATGTTTATATTTTTAAGGAACCTTTGCAGATGTCAATAATTCAAGCAGTCTATAATTCCAGTGGACATCAGGGAATGTCCTTCTTTAAATACTTTCAAGTATCAGGTTAAAGCATGTACGTACCCTAATTTACTCTCACACACACAAGATCCTATTCGAGGTCTTTTTTTTTTTTCCTCTTTCTACTAACATGATGATTATTATTTTTACTCATTGTATACCTGTGCTTTTATTTTCTCACTTTGTAAACGTTTAGCCTGCCTATTTGGACACCAGATGGAAATTAACCATTGTGCTATAATCTGACATATATGCATGTTCATTAATGTGCAATGTTCTGAAAATAAAGAATTAAAATAAATTCCATCATGTAATTTTCCTTTTTATTTCACTAATCCAGACCACTTGAGATCACATTGAACTGAATGTAATCCCTGAATGACACTCCTGTATTAGTGCGAGGAAGTTGGAGTACAGAGAGAGAACATGCAAACTGCACAGAAAAGTTCCTGTTGTCGGAATCGTGGAATTGAATTCAGGATGTGTACTTTCCAGTGAATGCTTTTCATCCATTAGACCCATGCCAGATAAAAAGAGAAACCCTGCAGCTGATAAGAATCCAATGTCTAATAATAACTATAGAAGCTCAACCTGGACCCATGCAACTCTGTTTATCCAAACTCAAAGAAGTTCACATTTTCCAAAGCAAAACATTTTTTTTCCTCTCAATTAGTGTTTGGGAGTTTACTAAACTTTATTTATACATTTGTATTTTTATTTATTTTCCTTAAACTTGTTCAAATCACATAAATTCAACGCAGACAGCAAAATAACTGCATTAATACAAAGATCACAAGAAAATATAACATACTGAATTATACGAACGTGCCGCAAAGAAAAACTAAAAAAAAACAAAAAAACCTGATTATCACTTTTTTTCCATATGTCGCTGATTGTCAAATCGAGTCGCAGAAGGAAGGATGTGTCTGAAGAGGGGCAGCGTTAAGGATCAGTTAGTGTCAGTGTTCAGGTGTTGTGTTTAGAGTCACTGCATCGAGAACTGACGACGTGAAGACCAGATGAGCAGTCGCATATTCCACCTCTGTGTGCATTGAACGCCACTCAGCTGTGGGAAACACCCATTAAGTCCACTAGTCCACTATAATAGATACAACATTAAACCAGTGAGGATGACTTGTTGCTTGAACATAATCGATAGCTCATCAGTTTTAAGTGGCTGGGTCAAAAAGGCAATGATCCCCATCTGTCAGCGCAGTTTCTCTGTAGTTTATCTCTTAAGCGTTAAGTGCAAAGCAATGTTCCCGCTCTTCCCTGATAAACCCAGAGTCCCATCGTGGACAGATCTCACACATGATATATACTAATCCATGGGGGGTTATGAGTAGATAGACCAGTAGATGATATTAAACAGGATGTACGCTCCAGGAAAGACCACCCTAGAGTACTTATCTATGGCGTGTGTGTCTATCCAAATGTTCACGTAGCCTCTGGAGGGCTTCACCTGGCCCGTGATCTGCGGGTCGTTCAGTGCCACCTGGGCCAGCATTCGCTCCTGGCGCCTGCCATTCTCCAACATCCTGTAATTCTCCATGGTGTTCACGTCCATTGACCCGTAGTCTGTGATCTGGGGGTCGATCATCATGTCGTCTGGGTTGCCTATGCCGCATGTGCACGGCAGCTACATGAGGTGGAAAGGAAAAAGAGTCATAAAAAGTACACATTCTGCACTCTAATATTAGTATAGATGATTTGGTACGAGCGTATGGAATGTTTCAAGTACCAGACGTCAGAGGTCAAAGTACACATTATTTCATCTAATACTAGTATAGATGATCTGGTATGAATGATTCAAGTATCAGAGGTGGAAGGAAGTGACACGAAAGTAAGAAAAGTCAGTTTTGAGAATAAGATTTTTTTGTTCCTGTGGTAAATTCAAGTCGAGACTAAGACAAGTCAAGTCTGTTCATCTTCAGCAAGTGTTGAATCAAAATCTGACCAAGTGTTGTTTTCTTGTCCAAATATCTCATCACACTTAAAATCAGACACAATCACCTAAAGAGGAACTTTTCAGTGTGATATATGAACGGATTAATAGACAATAGATCTGTAAAATCTTATTTCAAGAAATATAAATATATACTTCTCTGGTGTTTTGGAGTACACTGGAGTACTTTGTAATGTATGCAGTACTTGTGTGGTGTATGAAGTCTTCATTTTGCAGTACTTTTGGTGCTCTTACCTCCCAGCGGCCGTAGGTCATGTGGAACAGGGAGAAGGGGACAGGTCCCGGACATGGTGTGGACCACATGCTGTACTAGAGTCTCTACCTTGACCACGGGTGGAGGGGCGGGTCTGGACCACCATCCTTGGTGCACTGGCCCAGGTACATGGCCCACACCCACATCATGATGAACCTCTTGCCCATGAAGGGGTCCACGTCCCACATCACGAACGGGAAGAAAGTGATGTAGAAGAGCTCGTTTCCCAGCTCCTCTGAACGTGAACCGGTTCTAGATGAGGATCTCCTGACCCACATCACCAGTTACTGTTTACGACTTTACTGCCCACTGGGGCCGGGGTGTCACCGCTGGCCAGAGCTCCGTTCTGGGTCTGACTTGGGGTCTCTCTGTCCAGCCCAGTGATCTTCCTTCGAACACCGGTGTCCCCTACCCCGGCTCGGAACACAGCCGGGTCGTGGCCCCTCGGTGCAGAAGCGATGACGAGACAAGATCCATTGTCGCGCGAGTGGCTCCGGTCCTTACCGCCGCTGTTGCCGGTCATAAAAAACGTCCCATGGACCCCACTGACCTTCTGGGACCGGGTGACGAGGTGCGGGTCCTGGAGGTAATAGTACAACCGGGACAAACGCCCGCTTTTCTCCATGTTTAGCCGAGACTCGGACCGCGGACGCCGCTACTTTGCTCCAATGAATGCTAACTCTCCTGGGGCTAACGTTAGCTAGCAGAGCCGCGCATCATTACCGAAGACCAGCTTGGGTGAAAAACGTTAACTTTACAGTCCAAAAAGTGACTGAAAACAGCTGGTACGAGCTGCTCTGAAGCGAAGAGAGTCTTTTTCACAGAAGCTAACGACTTACGGAACAGCTCGTATCCATCCCGTCTCGTCTTCTATCCCCTGATGAGACCTGCATCTGACAGAGGGAGCGCGCCTTCAGGAACCGCGGGATATCTTATACTTTCTCACACAGTCTTACTTTCTTCATTTTTATCCCGTTTATCCACTCCACAATATAAATAAACAGTACTGTGTAAAATGTTATTCAAATAAAATTACTATAAAATTGTAATATTTACGATAGGAAGATTAATAAAAAACACTTTACTCAGAGCCTGGAACCACTTTATTGCACAAGCAACATTGCAAGGTATCATTACTGGACTACGTTTAGCTTATTATAGTTTAATAGTTTTTCTTGAACAGAATTTTACTCGTATGTCATCATTTTAACGTTGGATATCAATATTTTATTGAAACAGATAATCTAATCATGTTATTAGAGACGATGTGTTGAGAGAATCCTGAAGATTCCCAGTAGTACCTGAACGCCACAGGAAAACCGGCGCGACGTACAATACATTCAGTGTTGACGTAAAACACACCTGTCTCCTGTTTGTTGGAGCAAATATCACAACTAAAGCTAAACCAGAAACAGAAAGTACTTTTACTAGTGTGTTATATTTTAGAACAGATGTGTGTATTTGCATTTTACTTAAAATTCAACATTCTGAAAAAAGTACCATAATTGTAACTTTATATCTCATTATTATGCCTCATTATTTCTAGGTCAATTTGGTACATATAATTAACTTTTTAAAAAAGAAAATATTGATCAATCTTGACGTGTTGATATTATGTGGACGGACGGATAGACAGACAGACAGACAGGGAGGTAAATAAAATATCAAATGACAAAATGAAGAAAAATATGTGTCAAATTGGTTCGTTATTGTATTTTCTTTTCATAAAAAGCCTTGGTGTCATAAAATCATGGGTGTGTGTGTGTGTGTGTGTGTGTGTGTGTGTGTGTGTGTGTGTGTGTGTGTGTGTGTGTGTGTGTGTGTGTGTGTGTGTGTGAGTGTGTGTGAAACCTGAAGTCATCTACTGTTTTGGTTTAATTCAAAATTTTAGGACCTTCATTATTAAATTATATTGATGGGGTAGTTATATTAGTTCAATTACTTCCATTTTTTAAACTTCACATTGCAGTGAACTCTTTTTCTTTCACTTTCAACAGAATAAACACATACATTAGATATAAATAACTTCAAAATAGATGCATATGGAACTGATACTGATTAACACTGATGGTATTATCACATCAGATACTGTATTTGACTAAAAAAAATCACCTGAAAAGAAAATAGTTCAAAATAGTTTTAAATAAAGAATCTGCAATTTGATCAAAATATAAATTATTGTAAAATACTGAGTTTCTCTTCAATACATGCCCTCAGTTTGCTGTTGTTGTTTTTCACTGAAATGATTGTTATCAAGACAGAAACTGACGTGAAAACACAGACATAGAAACCAGAAAATAAGTATTCATTCATCTTCATATTCTTCAGTTTTAGGCAGAATTCAATAAAACATCTGAACACAGCTCAGTAAAAACGTGGCAGCTGCTGTTTTCAAAGACAACTATGTAAGAACATTCTGTTTGTTAAAATTCACTCACAATTTTGCCCTTTTAATTATTTTGTTAAAACTCAGAAAAGCCATTACCAATATCTGTTTTTATTGTAAGATTTTAAAACCGAAAATGTTTTATGGTTAATTCTTTACCAGCAGAGGGCGGCAAAACTCTGCAAAAATATGAATAATTACAGCATATTGAATGAACACTGGACATTAAATACAAAGATAGGATTCAAACTACCAACCCTTTGGTCATTGGATGACCAAGTGAACCTGAACCTACCAACGTCACCTGTTATTTAACATATTTAAAATCTGAAATTGTTAAATATTTACTTTTTTGTTTTATTTTATTTATAAAAAAAATCAAATAGGCTGTAATTTTATTTAATATTGTGTTTTTGCAATTTTACACTTTTCTAAAAACAAACATAATTTCTACATACAAACCTGTTTTTTTTCACATACTCTTCCTGTAAAAACTATAGTTACATTAAATATATCCAATTTTGGTTTAATCGTGAACATAAAAAGCTTATGAAATAAACAGCTTTACATTGTATTTTCATTTAGACTATAGTTTATTTTACAACTTTTTTTTCCCTGTTAATTCCACACTTATTCTTTAAAGTGTTGTACTTATTTTCAGTCGTTCATGTTTGTGAACTCCTCTCCAACACAAAATATAATGTGTTAAAACATTTTCATCAGTATATTTGAACACGTTTGCGATAGTAAGGATGTGGTTGTTAAATATGGTTTCAGAAAGTGTAAAAGCAGGAAGGATCAGAGGCACCAGTAGGCTGCATATGAACCTGTGAAGAACCACAGAACAAATAGTACAAGTAATGTGTAGGGTGTTTGTATTTTAGTTCTTTTTCCCAGTTCAGTTTAATTCATTTAAAATATGCAACAAACAAAACAATCACATTCTGTCCCCACTAGTGAAACAAACAAGACAAAATAATAAAAAAGAAGATATACACCAAAACAAAACAAAACAAAACAAAACAAAACAAAACAAAACAAAACAAAACAAAACAAAACAAAACAAAACAAAACAAAACAAAATAAAATAAAATAAAACAAAACAAAACAAAACAAAACAACTTCATTTGCATATTCAAACAGGAGTAGGAGGCCATAAAGAAATTTTAGATTGTAGATAAAGAAGCTCAGAACACTGATGTATTAGTTTTCAGGGAGGTGAAAGTCGATTAATGTTGAATTTATTCTGTAATAGTTTGTTTAGATGTGATCAAGTGACACTGTTCATCAATTAATAAAAACATTAATAAAGAGGTTTCTTTAAAAAAAAAAACATGTCCGTGCCTTAAAGTTGGCTCATTAATAGAAAATAAATAACTGTACAGTATAATAAATTAGGTTGCATTAGTATTCTGTTCACATATTCGTTATCTTCTCTACCTTTTGTTTCTATACTTTTTCCAACTATCACCTATTAATTAATGACAGAAAAATATTTCCCAAAATTCCGTGTTAAAAATTTTATTCTGTGCTTGATTAATAAACAGTGTGAACATGTGTGTGCATATGTGTGGGAGGGTGAGGGGGGGTTCAGCTCTATTATTGTGACACATGTGCGTGACGTAAACACACCCCAGAAAATTAACACCATAGATTTTAGTGTTCTTTTAAATGCATGTAAATTTGGTAAATCCCTCAGCTTTTTTTTTTGGTAAATTGTTCCAGAGTTAAAAAATTAGTTTTTGGTAATTGTTGACAGATATGAAACTACATATGGGCTCCAAAATAACATCAGAACCTTTGTAGAATAATATGACACAAAAAATAATATAACTGTTTATTTTCAGAGAAAATAACTAAAAATATTTTGTTGATTAGAAATGTATGCTGCGATGTAAGAAACATGAAATTATGAGTGGGAAAAAAAATATCTGCTGTCGTTCTTGTGGTTGATTCTACAAATGCTGATTCAAACCATTCAGAAGAAAGTTTTCAGAAGTGATAAAACAATATAAACATAGAAGCAGCAGCTGCGGACACTGATGAACTATGAACCCTGTCTCCAGCATCACTATTCTCCTGCTCTCCATGAGTAAGGAACATTATTTCCCTTGTTTGTTAACAGTATAAGGGTCTCATATTAAGATGTATTTGTGTATTTATGTCTTTTTCTTCCCAGTTGTTGTTCAGTCACTGAACTCTCAAAAGGAAGTTGACTTTCCATCCCACCTGAAACTGACCGACAGACGTGCAGAGGAGGTGACAAACACAGACATACGTGGCAGATGAGAAGTTAACACCTATACATCACACATCACAGTATATGTGACATTAATGCTGATGTCTTCATTCACAAACATATGGACAGTTGTGTTTCATACACAATATATATATATATTAAAAAAAAAATCCCCATGTTTTTCTGAGAAAAAACTGACAGAATAAAAGACATCAAACTGTAAACATATTTACAGCATAACATGTAGATTTAATAGGGGTGGGAGGAAAAATGTATTCACATATGTATCGGGATTTTGAGTTTTACGATAAAAAAAAAAGATTGTTAAAATAAAAATATTATTTTCCCCCCATATTTAAATGATTAATTTTAAGCCGGTTCGGGGAAAAATTACTGCATACAAAGACAGTAGACGACTATATGAGTCACTCATTTGTATAATATGTGTCATGGAATAAACATAAATCACCTCAGTGAAGGCACAGACACAGCTAGCTTAATATTGTATTAGCTTAAACAAACACCAGCGTTAAACAGCATTAACTTATGCACAGATAAACAATGCACTATGATAATATCTATTCCAACTGTATTGTGTTATTATTCTCACCTTGTGTCATTTACACACAGTAATAAACCAGGAGTATATGAATTAGAGTTGGAAAAAAGAGTGATTAGCAACAACACAGCAGCTAATTCTTAACACAGAGGTGGTGCGTTCAGGACCGTCGTAACATCTCTGATGCGTTCAACAGCGCAGGATATGTAAAAAACTTAGAGAAATTAGTTGTTTCTGAATAAATATAGTTAAATAATCAACAACAATTAAAGTGTGTGGTCTTTGTAACAGAAGGGAAGAGCAGAGCTGGACATGTACACTTTAAAGTTCACTTTATTATGAAGTATGTTCATTTAAAGGCTCCTGTTTGTGTTGTGTGCAGATAAATGGAGCAGTTTAAACCAAAGTCTGGTTTAAATATATTACTGCTGGATAAATTTGAACTGACTCACATATTATGTGCATTTTTTTGGGGGAAATCGAATCGGCATAAAAGCATATCGTCCCAGTCCTAAGATTTAATGTTTTAAAATATGTAGATTTAATATTTCAAACTCGCAGATTTGACATTTTCATTGTGTACATTTAACATTTTAAATATGTGGACGTTTAAGGGTCTTTAAGGGTTAAAGGACACAGCTTGGATTCAAACTGCCAACCCTTTGGTCACTTTTAACAATGTATTTATTTACTTTAACATTATGACACCACATCATTTTTCAATTTATAATTTTATTTTCTCAAAACAATAGAAATATATAATTTCTACAAAAACATTTGCTTTTGCCAGTGATAGCAACATGAGAAAGAAAGAACATGAGAAGAGAAGAGAAATACCAAGGGCTGAAAGAGGAGTTAGAGAAAATGTGGAGTGTGAAGGCAACAGTGGTACCAGTAGTGATGGGGGCACTAGGGGCAGTGACCCCCAAGCTGGGAGAATGTCTCCAGCAGATACCAGGAACAACATCAGAGATCTGTGTCCAAAAGAGAACATTGTTAGGAACAGCTAAGATCCTGCACAGAACCCTCAGGCTCCCAGACCTCTGGTAGAGGACCCGAGTCTGAAGGAGACACCGCCCACGTGGGGCGAGAGGAACATTTTTTATTTTATATAAACATTGTGGGAGGAACCACATCAAAGACAAGAATGGAGATGAACTCCTTCTGTTTTACTTTTATTTTCAGTATGTATAATAGGTTTCTGGAAACGAGGTGTAGGTAGTGTGATATTTCATTAGAAGGTGGTCTGTCTGTGGTTTTCTTGTATAACTGCAGAGGTTTGCAGAAGTTTCACACTGAAGACCCTCATGTATAAAAGGTAGTGGCTGTTCAACGTACGGACACAGATGCAGATACAAAACCCACTGATACACACTCACAGATCAACCATGAAGACGTCCTCCGTCCTGCTTGTGTGCATCCTGGTGACATGTTCAGGTCAGTTCTGACTTAGACTAGACTTGAACGTTACTGCCATTCAGTTACGAATTACATTTTGTTGGAATTGGCTCAGCACAGTTATATAATGTGTAGAATATCTAAAATAAATAAATAACAAACAGGGCCGGTCGATTTGGTGCCCAAGATGAGCACCCTTCTTACTTTTTTGTGGAATTAGAAATTAGCATCTGTCAAAATTATGCGATAAAACCAAAAAATTCTGTGATAAAACATCTAAACTATGTAATAAAAAGGCTAATTATGCAATAAAAACGTTCAAATTATGCAATAAAAGGTCAGAATTATGCGATAAAAGGTCAAAATTATGCGACAAAAAATCTAAATTATGCAACAAAAAGTCAAAATTGTGAGATAGAGAGGCCAAATTATGATAAAATGTCAAAATTATGCGAAAAAAGTCAAAATAAAAAGTCAAAATTATCAGATAAAGTCAGTAAGCACAACCAGCATTAATCTATATATAAGGCTCTGTGTGTGTGACAAAAATTGTGTTTTACATGCACCTTATAGTCCGGAAAATACAGTAACTTAATATTCTAATTCTGTGGGACTTGGTGCCCCCTAGACCTCTGGTGCCGTAGCCGAACATCTGGTCAAACTATGTCTAACACCAGCCCTGATATTATAAAATAATATATAGTCCCTGTACAATATTAATATGTGCAAATGTCAGATTAAAAACCTCTACAGTGAGATTCTACACTTTCTGTTGCATTATTTTCACATTCTACTTTGAGAAAAAGTATTTCTCTTCATATATATATATATATATATATATATATATATATATATATATATATATATATATATAATACACATGTTTTTTGTCTTCACAGTTTGGACAGTGTACGGAAGATGTGTAGAGATCAGTGACGATGATCAAATACTGAATGACCTGGAAGTTGAAGCAGCTGCACAGAAGGTAACTAGTTCTGAAGCTGCTCCTGGTCACTGGTGTTCAACATATGGCTCATGGGCCAAAACTGGGTCCAAACCATGTCCAAGGATAAAACTTTGGAACTATCATTATTTCCAGGTTATTATTTTTTTATCATTATTGCACTGGTTTGGCCCAGGTCAGATTAAGTTGTATGTGACACCCAGGAGGAATTAGGAGGAATTTTTAAAAGTAAAAAAAAATAAAATAAATGTTATCAGGGTGGTTAAAATCTTTTGAACCTGTAAAAACCCATTTATATTAATTTATTATAATATTATCCTCTGTATTTTGTAATGTTTGCTGTAAATGTTGTATTTTCCTATATTTTAATTTATTTGACTCAATCTAATAAAATTAAGTTGCATGACCTAAATGGAATTGAACTGAATGAAAATTAAATTAATTCGATTCAAATTTATTTAGTTCACTCTTCACGAATTGAAGAAATTTATTTAATTTTCTTTTTTTACATTGATTTAATGATTTGTTTTTTTCAGTGTATGGAGCATCTATCTATCGAGGTAGAAAGTAACTCAGTAAAAGTACTTTGTTACTGTACTTAAGTAGATTTTTTTGGTATCTGTACTTTACTTGAGTCTTTATTTTTCTGGAAACTTTTTACTTTTACTCTCTACATTTTCGTATAAATATCTGTCTCTTCTATCTATCTATCTATCTATCTATCTATCTATCTATCTATCTATCTATCTATCTATCTATCTATCTATCTATCTATCTATCTATCTATTTATTTTAACTCACTGTCATTTCTTTACTCACTATTAAATGCTCTTTGACATTTTTAGCTTCCGGGTTTATGCTGGACGTGCAAATGGACGATGAAAAAACTCAAGAAATTTGCTACAGCTAATGCCACTGAGGAGGTAAGATGAGCATCAAACATTTACACAAATGATTTGATTTGACTTATTGAAACATTGCACATACAATAATATGGATCAAAGTCATGATAAAATAAAAAAAAACAGTAAAGGTGCAGGAAGAGGCAGAAAACTAAGACAGGCTGATTTAAAAGCTTCCATATTTTGTTCTGTTTCAAAAGATGTGGCTGCATCAAACAAACAAACAAAGTCTGGCAAAAACATGAAGTAATTATTGACAGTTTTAACATGTTATGTCCTGGATGTTTTTCTACTGAAACATCTAGTTTTGACCTGGACACAACTGAGCATGTGCAGAAGGAGCGTGTGGGTTTGGAGGGTTCTTCAATAGGTCCCACATAGTTGAGTGAATCAAATTAAATTAAAATAACCCTAACCTTATGTAATTTAATTTGGTTCACACAACTAGATTTTTTTTTTTATGTGTGACCTTAAAAAGTGAAATGATGAGATAAAAAGTAAAAATTATGAGATAAAAAGTAGAAATTATTAGATAAAAAGTAAAAATTATGAGAAAAAAAGTAAAATTATGAGAAAAAAGTAAAAAAAAATTATGAGAAAAATGTAAAAAAAAAAAAAAAAAAGATGAGATAAAAGTAAAAATTATGACAAAAAAAGTTTAAAAAAATTATGAGATCAAAGGTAAAAATTCTAAGATAAAAAGCACAAATTATGAGAAAAAAATGTAAAAAAAAATTATGAGATAAAAAGTACAAATTATTAAATAAAAAGTAAAAATTATGACATAAAAAAGATTTTTTAAGTTCAAAGTTCAATGTTTTATTTTTTTCAGTGTAGTTTAGTTCAGTCTTTAAAATATAACAAATACATCAGTAAGTATAAATACAAATACAACATGTGCAGAAGGTGTGTGTGTGTTTATAGCAGGGAACAATACTGGGCAGATTTAGTGACTTAAAAAGACTTTTAATGCAGTATATCACAAATACATGGGTGTTTAAAAACTTCTTTTTTTTTTACACCAGTTGTGAAAGTGACATTTTTGTATTTTTTCTCTTTAAAGTCACTGAAAACTAAGCTACTGTCTGTCTGCAATGAAATCGGCCTCCTTAAAACTCTGTGCCGTAAATTTGTGAAGCACAACCTGGGACCGCTAATCGAAGAACTCACAACCACTGATGATGTGAGGACCATCTGCGTCAATGTTAAAGCCTGCAAGTGAGTTAATGAACCATGGACAGAGAGTCTAGTGTCAAATTTAACTGAATTTACATGAAAAAATCAAGGTTTTAGAGGAGACTGGCTAATACTTATTCATAATTTTTATTTAATGTGAGACTTTTGAAGGTATTACTATAATTTATCATTATTATTTTATAGTTTTTATTTTATTTATTGTCCCAATTTTTTAGTTTTTTTTTTTACTTGTATAGTTTTACTTATACTCTTATTACACTGTTCTTAGAAAGTATCTTCTTCAGACATTAAATGTGTTAAACCTTACGTACTTTAATAAGATGAATCATAAAACAAATGACTTTAGTGCTGGTTAATTCATGTTTTTAATATATATGCTGGTTTATGTACATGTATGCAATGGATTAGTAAATATTCAACTAGAAAGAACATAATGTACAGACAGTGTTTGGAAGTAAATCTGACACTAATATTCCTTTGGACTAAAATCTATTCTACTGTTAATTCTAATAATTTGACATTTTGACTCCAGACTTTATCTTGGAAACTTGATCCAACCATCATTTAAAACTTGACTTTACTTTATCATTAACACACGTCGTAAAATTTCATTAGTTTTATTGCAGAAGTGTTTTACTTGTAAACTAGTGTTATTTTTTATTCTTTTATTTGGGTTTTATTTTATCTTTATGTACAACAGTGTTTTGTTTTGGGGAAAAAAAAGTTGGATTGTATTATATTAAATTGTGTCTCATCATAAAGACTAAAATGTGTTCTATAATAGACACTTATAAACAGTTACAGAGGGGAAAAGTTTAAACTTTATTTTTCTGTTTTTCAGGCCAAAAGAAATGGGGCTCCTTTCCCACAAAAGCTACAAACATTCTCCATTTCCACTTGATGAATATATCAGACGTCTCACAGCTTCGTACTAAACCGAATTAAACAAAAACTCATTTGCATTAAGTTTATGTGTGTGTTAATATATTCTTATATATATATTCTTCACATCTTTACGGTTGTAGTTTGGATGCTTATGTTACTGTGTTTGTGATGTTAAAATGCATGACTATCAAAATAAAATGAGTCCAAATCAATAAAAATATATATTACATTTAATGCACTGATCTGGAGCACTGTTGACTCCCCCTCTGTGGGGTTAAAAGATATAAAAAATAAATAAATACATGAATAAAATAAGTGAATGAATAGAAAAATAAAATAAAATAAATAAAATAAAAAATAAGAACAAAATGCAGACAACTTAGAAAAAGGAAGAAAAAAGAAGAAATTAAACAAAAAAACCCAAAAAAAACTCTGTTACCTACTTTCCTATCTGCTCATTTGTTTTTAGGTTTTTTTTTGTTTTGTTTTTTGTATATATGTCTATGTTTAGTACTTCAGTTATTGATTATTGGTATTGTTATTATTTTTATTATTATCATCTTTTTTTTTTGTACTATGCACTATATTACTATAAGATGAATTTAGGTTATTGGGGAAGTGAAGAAGGGGTAGAATTAAATAAGCTTATGCTTCATCCTACTCCTTTTCGGACATGTCATTGTTATTATTATTATTGCTGTATTGATTATTGTTGCACTTTGCACATGTTCGAAATAAATCATTCAAATCAAATCAAATCAAAACCAAAGTTTGTGAGCAGACTTTGTCCAAACAAAGTCAGGGTCCAACACCAACCACCTGTTATTTGACATATTTAAAATATTAAATAGTTGCTTCTTTATTATTATTATTTTTATTTATTTAAAAAAGCCAATAATCATTATGGTCTTGCAGTTTAAACAGCACCACATCATTAGTTTATTTTCAGTTACAAAATGTTGTTCCCTTAGTTTTAAAGTTGCTATGAAATGATGTCATGTATTTTCATTTGTCAGTTTCATGTTAGTGACTCCATTATTTTGGTTTAATTCACAGAAACAGAACGAGGCAACTACCGAGTCAAACTTAAGTTTTATTTTTTAGATTTGTGTTACCAGGAGAATCTTGTTGCGAGTAAAAAAAATCTTTTTTTTTTTTTGCAAGAGTGAGTTTCCTGATGCAACACGACACACACACACACACACACACACACACACACACACACACACACACACACACACACACACATCAGACTTACACAAAGTACACAAAAAGGCCAAATCTGTGTATTTTTTATGTGTAATATTAACTGAACATAATTATAATAAACTTTACCATCCATTAACCTCCTGAGACTCTGGAAAGTGAAAGTTGTAGCTTTTATTTTTTACATTAAATAATTGTCTTGATTGTAAACTGTATAATGCAAATGTTTATTTCCAGATACATTTTTAAATGTATTTTTATTTATTTTCTTATTTTTTAATGAAATAACTTTTGGAATGGACAGCATTTTTTAAGTAATTAACATTTGTCCCTTATAGAGGACAAATATCTACTGCTGTGTCTCATAAGGTTAAATATGTTTGACGTAGTAAAACGTTCACAAACACAGTTCCTACATGGGCCTAAATTAATTCATTCATTAATTCATGCATTCATTCTCTCTTCAAGTGGATGAACCGAGTGCGATGAGGCACTTGGCGTTACGGTCAACAAATTGTGCGTGTGATCGGCCGTGGTCCCAGTTCTGTTTTAAAGCCTGTCTGTCCAGTTTGTTGAGTCCTTGAGAACAAAGCCGTAGATCCTGGACCAGCTCCGTCAGCCCGTCCAGACCTGCATCGTCCCAGGGGCCCCACACCTGGCAACCTGACGGAGACGACAGAAAACCATGTTGTATTAAACTCTAGATTCAGTGACACCTTTAGTAAAGACGCTGGGGAAAAGCAAGAGGCCAAAAACACACAACAATCTGAGACTTTTCTGGCTACAATATCATTTTTCTGTTGATTTTTTTCATAAGGAAAAAGAGAATTATTGTATCATAGTTAGATATCAGCAGGATTGTGTCAAAACTAGTGTGATGATATTCATTTAAGAATAAAATAAGTTGGAAACCTGATGAAAACTGCATCACATTTATGACTAGGGATAGGTCACTATCTGAGGAAAATCCTTCAGGTCACATGACTATTATTAAATATTAAACTCTGGAATGAAGTGGCATTACATATCAGGCAGGAATTTTCACTGATTAAAACAAATAAAAAAACTACATGATAAACCATTGTCAGGAGCAAAGTTAATGTAAATCAATACAGACATTTATTCTTCATATATATATATATATATATATATATATATATATATATATATATATATATACATACACATACATCTCCAAATACAAAATACGAACATAAAAATGTGACATACAAATAAATTTCATTTTATTTTTGTTTATTCGAACAGGTAAAATAAAATAAGTAAAACATACAAAGTATTTAAGCAGAAGTTAAAACAACACTTCTTTAGTATCCTAAATAATTATACCTTGTTCAAAAGGGTGTAGGATGAAGTTAACAAAACTTGTCTAGTCCTACCCCTTTGTATTACTCAGTCAGAGCATATATATGCATATATATAAATAAACAGTTGTATAAATGTGCATTTGTTAATATATTTTCGAGATTTGAAAATAAACAACTTTGTATGTAAAATATGTATTTTTTTTTTATTTTTCACTCAATTACATAATTTTGAGACATTCTCACCTCATAACATAATCCACAAATAAATACCACTGAATTTACCACTGAAAGTAGTGCTCGGTCACCATGGAAACCACCAGCAGAGTAACTGTATGGGTAAGTAATGTTATTTATTACTAGTGTTTGTTACACACTGAAGCTGAAGCAAAACCAGCTTAACCCAGCTAACAATTAAAACCAGGCACCAGGTGGATGTTACCACAGGGTAGAGGAACATGTCAGAAAACAGGAGGTCTGTGTATATTTTGGTATTTGGATTTTCCGTTTATGAATGTGAATTAAAAAACAAACAAAAAAAAAACACTGGTTTATTTGACTTTCATTTTGAAGCACAAAACCAA
This sequence comes from Siphamia tubifer, assembly GCA_020466265.1. Lineage (NCBI taxonomy): Eukaryota > Metazoa > Chordata > Actinopteri > Kurtiformes > Apogonidae > Siphamia > Siphamia tubifer. The sequence continues at coordinate 46,839,359 of CM035804.1, forward strand.
CAATTGAATTACACAGCATTTTCCTTTTTTTTTTTTTTTTTTTTAATTTCACTTTACAAAAACAAATTCAAAGTCAACAAAAATGAAAAAAAAGAAACAGACCAAAACCAATCACTATTCATATTATCGCACTGGAAGCTGCCATTCAGGCTGTAACAAAGCAAACATGATGTGAAAATAACAACCAACAATGATGTCTTTGGAGCTGTAATTGGAAATTGTTTTACAATGTGTGAAACAAGGCCTGTCATAGGAAATATCTGTGTGCTTTGATAACTTCCGGTGCGAAAATATAAATAATGCTTGTTTTTGGTACGTTTTTCCCCCATTTCTGTTAACTTTGAATATCTTTTTGTTAAGTGAAATTTAAATTTTTTTGAAGGAAAATGCGGCATAATTCAATTGTTGGTTTTGTGCTTAAAAAAAAAGTCAAATAAACCAGTCTTTTTGTTTTTTTAATTCCCATTCATAAACAGAAAATCCAAATTCTAAAATATACACAGACCTGGGAGTCTAGTTAGCTGCACCCACATAGATACACATCCCAGCTGTTGCTAACCATACTAGTACAACCATACTACTGTGTACAAATGTAAATGACAAAACATCCTTATTTATTCCGTTACCACAGTTTATCCAGAGCTCAATCTATTTAATCTGTTTTGTTTTCTCAGGACAGAACTATTTAGATCTATCGATACCTGTCTAACACTAGCAGATGTTAAGTTAACATCTGTAACATCCGTACACTGGCCAAGAATAGAGGAAAAAAAAACATCCACTGTAACACACACAGGTAATAAATAACACTACTTACCCATCCAGTTATTAATCCACTGGTTGCTTCTATGTTGATCATGTCGTTACCAGATGCCAAAACTGTAAAGTGTGCAACACTGCCATCTGCTGGTTGTTCAGTGTAAAGTGGATTCATGTGCAAATTCAGTGGCATTTATTTGTGGTTCGTGTTGTATGGTGAGAATGTGTCAAAATTAATAGTAAGTAATCAAGGAATCCACTTATGTTCATTTTTGGACATTGTATGAATGTAAATGTGCAAAAATAATTGTAAAATTAGGTGTAGGTTTTTTTTTTTTTTTTTTTGCTCCCATGATTCCTTTCTGGCCGTCTGCCTCTGCCTGCCTGGCTAACGTAACCAGTTGACACCAGGCAGCAACTACGCTGGCTGGAAAAAGGAAGTCATTTTCTTCATGCAGTTTGTTTCAAAACTTATTTTCAGACATGTTAAAAAGCCGATAAGTTACCATTAGTTACGTCTGCACACAGTACACTGTAATTAAACTGGCATGATACAGGACTGTAATGAAATTCACTCAATGCTGAAGCATCCGTTTAATAAAATATTTCTAATTGAAAATCAATATAAATGGCATTTAGATGATATTCTCCATAAAAAATACGGTAAGTGAAATACCTGTAAATTTGGTTTTAGTTATTATTACTTATAGTGTTCAAAGTGGCTCTGATCACTATAAACTGTTTCCACTGTATGTCACTTTTTATTTGTATAAATCTTTATGAAACAAATCCACCTACATATTTTATTTATTTATTTTTTATTTTGAATGATTTATTTCGAACATGTGCAAAGTGCAACAATAATCAATACAGCAATAATAATAATAACTATGACATGTCCGAAAAGGAGTAGGATGAAGCATAAGCTTATTTAATTCTACCCCTTCTTCACTTCCCCAGTAACCTGAATTCATCTTATAGCAATGTAGTGCATAGTACAAAAATGATGATAAATAAAATAATAACAATAATAACAATACCAATAATCAATAACTGAAGTACTAAACATAGACATATATACAAAAAACAAAACAAAAAAAAAACAACAACAAAAACAAATGAGCAGATAGGAAAGTAGGTAACAAATAGAGTTTTTTTTGTTGTTTATTGTTTTCTTTTTTCCTCCCTTCCTTCTTCTTCTTTTCCCTTTTTTTTTCTTCTTTCCTTTTTCTAAGTTGTCTGCATTTTGCTCTTATTTTTTATTTTATTTTTCTATTCATTCACTTATTTTATTCATGTATTTATTTATTTTTTATATCTTTTAACCCCACAGAGGGGGAGTCAACAGTGTTTCAGATCAGTACATATTCCAGTCTTGCAGACATATACTAGACTATTTAGTGCATGTGTGTGACCATCATCGGTCCTCCCCGAAAGCTGAGCAGACATCCCCCATTAGAACTCTCCCTTACAAGCCAGTGAGTGCAGTGCTGCACCTCAGTGATGTGTGGAGGAAACAAAGACTGGACAGGACGGACAGGACGAACATACACAAGTACCCTGTCAATATGCCTGTGTCAAAAATAAGTCCATACTTACCAGAACCACCTTAATTATCTTTGTGAGGTAAACATATTAATGCAACTGTTAATAATGTTAATGACTATAATACTCACTGTTGTTTTGTGTCATACATTTATCGACCGTACATACAGGAGACGTACCTTGAAGGTTTAAAACACTCAGTGACTGATGAGCTTCTCTTAGAGATGTCAGGATACTGTGAAGTCCTGATGCACTAATGGAAGGGTTTCCTGAAAGGTTCAGATTCACCAAAGACGGACATGAAGGCAAACACCTGGAGAGAAAAGTCCAAACATATAACAAGATAAAATACTGTTCACAGCTTCATTAGTGTCACCTATTGATCAGTATTGATTAGTTCCACAGAAGAAACGTGCAGGTGGAGCCATAAACAAACTCACCTGGCCAAAGCGGCGACGCTGCTGTCTGTTAACCCGTTTGCTGCCAGACTGAAGTGTGTCAGCGAGCATTCATCCTAAACAAGGAAAATAAATATTAACAGAGGGTTCTTTACAGTCTTTTACATGAGAGCACGAGGCCTGTGAAAGTCACTGCATCACAGTTAAGGAAGTTAAACTGTGGAATGGATTTAGAACAGAACTAAAGCTAATTTTTAGGATGATTGTGTTTTAAAAAAAAAAAAAAAAAAAAAAAAGGCACAAAGAGTTGATTTTCCAGAGGTTTATTAATGAATAAACTCTATAAGGAGTTTGTTATTTGGAAATCAATTTTGCAATGTGTTGGTGAATGTTATAATATGGATGAATAACTCAATGTACATGGTTCAAAACTGATGATAATTGGGAACAGTGCTCGTACGGAAAGGTTTAAATAAGGTAGGATTAGATCAGTTTATCTGTTTTCCTACTACTTTTCATTCATGTACATTTTGAAGCTTAAAACGTTCTCATTTTCTGTTATTTTATTTTTTCAACTATAATTTATTTACATTTCTGTTTTTATTGTTGTTGTCTGTCCATGATAGAAGTAAAAAAAAAAAGAAAAAAAAAAGATATTTCTACATAAGAGCTGGGGACCAGATCCATGGACCATCGTGGGAGAACCTTAAAAGTGCGGGAGTGAAACTTTAGATGCTTATAAGACAGGGGTCTCTCTATCGCTACATGTCAGGTACTGCAGGCGTCGATGCTAGCATGGATTTCCCAAGTGCAATGGGCAAAAATAAATAGGTGGTCAATAAAAAAACCCAGACTTATAGTCTAAAAAAATGCCCTTGACGTATTTTCACATTCAATTATGTCGACTAATCACAGCAGCACTGCACAGAATACATCGTAATATGCTTAATCACAATTATTCATGGATTTATTTCAGATCCCCATTAGTTACTGACTCAGCAACAACTATTCTTCCTGGGTTCCTACTGTACAAAACTCATTCAACAACAACTAAAATAATAGGAATAATAATAATAATAATAATAATAATAATAATAATAATAATAATAATAATAATAATAATAATAATAATAATAGTTTATAACAAATTACATTAAAAAAATAACATTAAAATAAATAAAAGCAAAAAAATTACAATAAACAAAAACAACAAGATTAACTATCCTAAATAAAAACAAACAATCAAACTAATGAAAATAGATAACTATATCTGGTTTTACTTAGTTACATACATACCAATTAAGCAAAAACAATCCGTTATCCTAATAATTGAACACATGCAAAGCCAAATGTCATGACAATTCAATCAAAAATTAAAAGACTAACATAACACAGTTAAAAGTATATATAAAATACTACAATTGTACCCCATCTAAACAATCGGCTTCTTCTGAAACTCCTTTTTCAGTTTCTTCTTGAAGCCAATTGTGCCACAGGTTAAAGTGAGGTGTTCTTCCAACATATGACTGTTCTTTTAAATGCATCAGTTTTCAGTTTCGGCAGGATGACATGACTCCTTATGACTTGTCTTATCTGATATTTGTGGCTCTCACTAGCAAGAAGCAACTGAAAAAATAGATAGTTGTGTCGCTATTTTTTTAAAAACAAGATCTGTCATCAACCTTCAGCTCATTCTGAATTTTTTTTTTTTTTTTTTTTTTTTTTTTTTAGAAATTGCATAATTTTGAAAAAATTCTATGATATTGAATCAACTCAAATGTAAGTACTGGAGGCTTTTTGAGCACTAATGTGTATCTGCTTCAGTTTCCAGAGTGTTGAGTGCGTGTAGACCTGTGACAGGGCTTTAGTCAGGTGTTCCAGTGCAGGCTGATCAGACGGGCCTCTGCGGACGGCGGACAGGTCCAGATGTGTGAGGCTGTGCAGAGGCAGAGTCTTCAACACCAGCTCGAACCCGGTGGAGCCCAGTGCATTGTGGGATAGACACACAGACTTCAGGTGACCCGTGCCTGTGATATGTAATGAAATGTAGAAATGGGTCATAGCATCGTTAACATTTTAATTCAAACTGAATAATCTAAAGAATTCCAACTATTTCTCTTCATTTTTGTTATTTCAATGACTGCTTTAGTTTAATCATTTTTCCGAGGACATAAATAATTTTGGCTTCTTATGAAACCATTTTGCAGACGTGATTTACAAAACTACTGTTTGTTAAAAGGTTTGATATTGTGCAAAGATGTTTTGTACGCTATGACCCATAAACATCAAAGTGAAGCCAAAACAAACCAGTGTTTACCTGCAATTCCTTTTCATGTTAAATTATTCATTGTACGTTTTATCTAGTTTTCATTCAAGTATAAGGATGCCAACACTCTTCAACCTCTTCAACACCCACTTCCCACTCATTTTTCACCTTGGCAGTTTGTCTTCAGGGTTAAGATGCCAAACAAATAACTTTCATCTTTAATTGCATTTAGTCTTTTTTTCTATATTTTAATCCTTTATATATATTTTTTATTTTGTTGATAGCAAATCTGGGCATTTTACACATAGAGCCTTGAAGTTTACTTGGGCTGAACGAACTCATAGTAAACATCAGACTTGAAAGAGTAAACAAACAGTGGAGACTCAGTTTGTGTGTGTTACCTGTCAAAGCACTGGCCAACAGTAGTCTGTGCTGCTGCAGGAAACGAGCAGTGAGACCACAGGCCTGCATAGACAGCTTGGCCAGTAGAGGACAACAGGACAGCAGGCAGGACAGTGACTCCGAAATACCGTCGCCCAGTGGGTTCATGCTGAGGTTCAGCTCCTCCAGGTACTACAGCAGGAATGACCACAAGGACAATGTGTAAGACATGACATCTGTATTTTCATCATATTTATGCTGTAAATAAAGTGGGTTATTCTCAGTTATGAGGGATGAGTGGGTTGTTTGAGGCTGTATTTGATGCGGTTCAGTGGAGCACAAGGAGGAGCTGCAAAAAATATGAGTAATGAGTCCCTTCAACGTGGTATCACACATACGTGCTGAGAAAAACCACCACCAACAACAAATGTAGGACGTGTCAAACAGCAAACATTTGAATTTTTTTTGTTTTTCCACTGTGTAAAAAGAAACACACGAGTGGGCTCCTTTTTTGTCAAGTAGTATTAATATTAGTATTAGTTGCAGTAGTAGTAGTATTAGTATTAGTATTAATATTATTATTAGTTGCAGTAGCAGTAGTATTAGTATTAATATTAGTATTAGTTGCAGTAGTAGTAGTATTAGTAGTATTAGTATTAATATTAGTATTAGTTGCAGTAGCAGTAGTATTAATATTAGTATTAGTTGCAGTAGCAGTAGTATTAGTAGTAGTAGCAGTAGTATTAGTTGCAGTAGCAGTAGTATTAGTAGTAGTAGCAGTAGTATTAGTATTAGTTGCAGTAGCAGTAGTATTAATATTAGTATTAGTTGCAGTAGCAGTAGTATTAGTAGTAGTAGCAGTAGTATTAGTTGCAGTAGCAGTAGTATTAGTAGTAGTAGCAGTAGTATTAGTTGCAGTAGCAGTAGTATTAGTAGTAGTAGCAGTAGTATTAGTATTAATATTAGTATTAGTAGTAGTAGCAGTAGTATTAGTTGCAGTAGCAGTAGTATTAGTAGTAGTAGCAGTAGTATTAGTAGTAGTAGCAGTAGTATTAGTAGTAGTAGCAGTAGTATTAGTAGTAGTAGCAGTAGTATTAGTTGCAGTAGCAGTAGTATTAGTAGTAGTAGCAGTAGTATTAGTTGCAGTAGCAGTAGTATTAGTAGTAGTAGCAGTAGTATTAGTAGTAGTAGCAGTAGTATTAGTAGTAGTAGCAGTAGTATTAGTAGTAGTAGCAGTAGTATTAGTAGTAGTAGCAGTAGTATTAGTTGCAGTAGCAGTAGTATTAGTAGTAGTAGCAGTAGTATTAGTTGCAGTAGCAGTAGTATTAGTAGTAGTAGCAGTAGTATTAGTAGTAGTAGCAGTAGTAGTAGTAGCAGTAGTATTAGTTGCAGTAGCAGTAGTATTAGTAGTAGTAGCAGTAGTATTAGTTGCAGTAGCAGTAGTATCAGTAGTAGTAGCAGTAGTATTAGTTGCAGTAGCAGTAGTATTAGTTGCAGTAGTATTAGTAGTAGTAGCAGTAGTATTAGTAGTAGTAGCAGTAGTATTAGTAGTAGTAGCAGTAGTATTAGTTGCAGTAGTATTAGTAGTAGTAGCAGTAGTATTAGTTGCAGTAGCAGTAGTATTAGTAGTAGTAGCAGTAGTATTAGTAGTAGTAGCAGTAGTATTAGTAGTAGTAGCAGTAGTATTAGTAGTAGTAGCAGTAGTATTAGTTGCAGTAGCAGTAGTATTAGTAGTAGTAGCAGTAGTATTAGTAGTAGTAGCAGTAGTATTAGTAGTAGTAGCAGTAGTATTAGTAGTAGTAGCAGTAGTATTAGTTGCAGTAGCAGTAGTATTAGTAGTAGTAGCAGTAGTATTAGTTGCAGTAGCAGTAGTATTAGTTGCAGTAGCAGTAGTATTAGTAGTAGTAGCAGTAGTATTAGTTGCAGTAGCAGTAGTATTAGTTGCAGTAGCAGTAGTATTAGTAGTAGTAGCAGTAGTATTAGTTGCAGTAGCAGTAGTATTAGTTGCAGTAGCAGTAGTATTAGTAGTAGTAGCAGTAGTATTAGTTGCAGTAGCAGTACTTAAAAAGTCCATTAAGTCCATATCCGAGCTGGAAATGGAGACTTTTGGTATTAAAGTAATGTGATGACAGCAGAAGTACTACAAGTGGATATTTTCCAGGACATTTTCAGCCACTACAGAGTCCAGTTATACATCATACACTGATCAATTCTTTTCTACACTTGTAACCTGCATTTATTACTTAGACATGTGAAGTGTTCTGTGGGTAGAATTAAAAATGACAAATGTTATAGAATAATGTAAGCAGCCACAGATAACAGCGCAGCACTTCATTAACCTGAAAAACTGGAGTCTCTCCTGCGCTTCGTCTAAACAATAGTTTTATATTTTCAATAAATCAATGAAAAACATTTTTCTTTCTTTCATCTCAGTTTAGATCAGATGGCAGGGGGAGGATAAATCAATTCAATCAGGGCAACTTCAATTTACATAAACGTTCAGTCGCTACCAGTGTAACTCTGAGGTGATTTATGTTTTATGTACAGTTTATGTTTTATGTACAGTTTATGTTTTATGTACAGTTTATGTTTTATGTACAGTTTATGTTTTATGTACAGTTTATGTTTTATGTACAGTTTATGTTTTATGTACAGTTTTCTCCAACGACAAAAGCCATAATTTCCACAAAACATTCTATACGGACAAAAGCACCTGTGGTCAAAGGCACCCAAAAGGAAGAGGAAGACGCTAACCATCACAAAAAAAGTTGGTTTCATTCTATAATATTGTACTTACTTTTTTAAACAACAGAGAAATGTGAGAAAATGTTAATGCCTGTCTGAGAAAAGTATATAAAGTGTGTGGTGAGGGGTTTTACAGTCTTAAAACATATTGAATTAAAAACATAAACATATATATATATATATATATATATATATATATATATATATATATATATATATATATATATATATATATATATATATATATATATATATATATATATATATATATATATATATATATATATATATAAAATAATATATATATATATATATAAAATAATATATATATATATATATATATATATATATATATATATATATTTTTTTTTTTAAATGGTGCTCGAGCTTTTGCAGTTTTTGGCCCAAGGCTGTGGAAGGTGCTTCCAGCACAACTACAATTAATAACTGAGCTATTTTTAAATCTCAGTTAAGAACATATTTATTTAGGCGAGTGTTTGACATATAGCCTTCTGTCCATGTCTCTTATCTTGTTGCAATGGTTTTGTAACTTGTTTTATCTTACTTTTTTATCTTGGTTTTATAAATGTTACTTGTTTTTATCTTATTTTGAAAAGCACCTTGTGTACCTTTATGGTGTTGTAAGGTGCTGTATAAATAAAATGTGATTTATTGATTGATAGAATAAAGTGTGTAGTGTGTGCTGAGGGCATTTACAGCCTTAAAACATTTAGAATAAAGTGTATAAAATGTGTGGTGAGGGAGTTTACAGCCTCAAAACAGAGTAATTGTAAAAATAAATAAATAAATAAAGCTGACTGCAGATTTCACCTCTTGCAGATTATTTTTAGAACATAATCCCTGCAGTAAATGAGGGGCCACTGTCTAAACATTTATGTTTTGTTTTACCGGAAAAGCAGGATGGCTCAGCCCCTTTAAAGCATTCACTGCTTTCTCCAGCCCTTCCCCTGTAATGTGATTAGCAGAAATATCCAGCAGCCGAAGTCTGGGCATGGTGATCGTTGTGGCAACCAGATCGGGCAGAAGGTTGTCGTGTAGCCGGTTGCCGGAAATATTCAACTCTGTCAGGCTGGCTTGGAGTTTCAGGGCTCTGAGGAGGGGGCTGAGAGAGGAGGGGGTCAAGCTGAGGTTGCACACTGACACTGATGCGCTCCCATCCTGCACCTCACACAGCCTGGTCACACGCTTGTTCTCATCTGCAGAAACAGAGAGAGACAAAGATAAATCACACTGGGATATGGTGGTGGATATATTAGTTTCTTTGTGTGATGCTCACCCACTGCCAGACTCTGACACGCCTTTTTATAGCGTTCAGGAAGAGGAGGAAGATCCCACGAGCAAACTTCAGCCAGTACCTGCAACACATACCATCAGGAAAACTTGCATTTATATTGTTTAATTGGTCTTAAAAGGGGTGTATGAAATACTACTACTACTACTGTTTCAATATCTGAAACCGCTTTATCCTCACTAGGGTCACAGGGGTCCTAATCCAGCTAAAATGGGTGAAGGTGGGGTACACCCTCTATGAGTCTCCAGTTCATCTCAGGACTGAACATATATAGACAAACAAACACTGTCACATTCACACCTATGGGTGATTTAGATTAACCACTTTACATTTGAAATCAAATCTCAAAGTGCACAGTGAAAGATAAAATCAACAAATTAAAATAAAACAGTAAAAGTATCATTTGTTAGTCTAATAAACAAGCCCGCCTCTAGTGGCAAAAAAACATTTTTGCCTGAATCATTGGTCTAATGACGCTCCAATACCGGTCCAATCACAACGCTCCATTTGTGTAGCAAGATTGTAGGGCGGGGCTTAGCACAATGACGACAGGGTTGAAGAAGTAGGAACTTCTAAACAGTCTATGGATGGATAAGCAGGATGTAAACTGACCCGGTTTGATATTTTTCCTCCATTGTTAGCAGTGTGTTACGTTAATTAGCCTAGCCTATAGGATGTTAAAACCAAATAGACGCTAGTTTAGGCTTGTTTTCGTTGCTCACATTATTCGCTGCTCTGATTGGTCATAGCATTGGCCTAATACATGCAGAGCAGTTTGAATGACAGCCGCTGATCCCACCCGTACGCTTAAACTCAGTCTATGGATCATCTTCAGACTATGAATTCATATCATAACCAGACTCGCCAAGCTAACAATTTGTACAATTTGTGCTCAAACCTAGTCCTCGAGAGCTACTACCCTGGATGTTTTAGATGTGTCCATCTTCCAACACATCTGATTCATATGACAAACCTCTCATGTAGCTCTACAGCCTGATAATGATGGTCAGGTGTGTTGGAAGAGGGAAACATCTAAAACAGGCAGGATAGTAGCTCTCCAGGACCAGGATTGAGCACCGCTGATCTAGAGCTGGGCAAAAAATCGATTTAGATTTAAAATCGAGTTTTATGGCAAAATCGATTCATATTTTAGGAAAATCGTGCAATCCGATTCCCCCCAACACGCACTTTTTTTCTTCGCAAAAAGAAAACCATGAACCAGGCTGCTTTCCGTAGTGTTTCACCCCAGACCCCGCCTACGATCCCCTTCTTCTGCAGCACGGGGAGTAATATGGGGAGACACGCTGACTCCTAAAAAGGTTCTAAAGGTTCAGTTGTGTTGAATCGGTTTGGGTTTTTAGGGTCTGACGAAGCCCAGCTACTGCCTGGTTGTCAGCTGTGTCTTCAGACTGTTGTTGTTGACGGTAGCGGTACGACCACTCTGTTCACATCTGAAGTGAAAGCATCCAGTGGAGAAAAGCAGAACTGTTAGAAAAGGCAGAGACTAGCGCTGCAAGTACTTCTACAAAATGTTCAACAAACACTGACTGAAAGCTTTTCTCGCAGCACACCTTATGATAAACATGGAGCACGATGGGGAGCGATAACATCATATATCCAAAATATTGGTAACATGTTCAGGTTTATTGAAGTAGTTTGATTGATAATAAGGTTTTGTTTTATTTTGTCCTTACAAAGTAAAAATGTTACTAGTTTTTACTGTTTTTTTTTTTTTAATGTTTTTCATATAATATGAGTATTAATGTATATTGTTTTAGTTGTTAAAATATTTTAAGCTTTCTTTTTTCCAACTAAATGTATCTTTTACACTATTTTTTTTGCACTGTTTTTCCTGTAACAGTGGTGGATATGTCTGGACTTACTACAGTTCATGTAGGAAAAGTCTCAGGTTGCAGTTGCACCTTTTCGCACAACTGATTTATTATTTACAGTTATTTGTAGAAGTATTTTTGTTTTACATGTTATTTAATAAAAAAAAAAAAGAAGACGAAAGAAACCACGTTTCTAGTGTTTTCATTTTCATTTAGCCCACGTGGGAAAAAATCGTATCGTGAATCCAGTTTTTTGGGAAAAAATCTGAGATTTTTTTTAAAAGAGAAAATCGCCCAGCCCTACCCTGATCTAGAGTCACCCAAATAAAAACAGTTTTAGGACGTGATGTCTTGACATTGGTCTGACCTCTTCATTCGTGTGAAGAACAGCTAGTAACAGATCCTGTGGGGAAAGAAGAGCTCCTTCTTTCTGTAGTTGAAGTCGAGGCAAGAGGCCGCATTTCTGATAATATCTCTGAGCTGCCTGTTCACACAACCATGACACAGTGCAGGAGTCGGCCTCACTGGAGGACAGAAAAAACAGACAAAATAAGAATAAAAGAAACGAGCAGTAAAAATCTAATCTCAAAATGACTCTTTCAATAACAATGTTAAGGGTCACAATGTTCTACCAGCCCCTACTACAAAAAGACATTAACTCAACATCTATGAAACACAACATGGGGTAGAGGTTTTGGTGGTGGGTACATGTTAGTAGAATGTTCATCACATTAACAAGCAAATGTTTGAAATGAAGCAGGTATATGATAAAACCCTGCTGGACTATGTCATGGTTTCATTTACAGATTGGCTCATTCTGTTCCTTGGTGTGTTCAATGTACTTCTGAAATATCTACCATTTTGTAAAAAAAAAAAAAAAAAACAACAACAAAAAACACATGAATACTGACAGACTAGATCACAGGTGTCAAACTCCAGTCCTCGAGGGCTTCAGTTTAACCCTTTAATTCCTGAGAACTAACAAAATAATTGGTAACATGAGCAAAGTAAAGATACAAATGGCAGAAAAATCAAAGAAAAAAAATAATAAAATTTTTTTAGAGAAAAACCCCAAAATGAGCAATAAAAACTAAGAAATATTTACAAAATGACATATAAACTGGAAAATTTTGAAAAAAAAATTACTAAAGAAGAAAACTAGTATTGAAATTTGGTCCCAGCAATTTTAATTTTGCCTTTAAAAATATTTAAATAAAATAATTTAAAAAAAACAACAAAAAAAAACTCTTGCTTTTTGGCACTTTTTCCATGCACAAACCTAAAAGGAAAACAGTAGAATTTTTCTGAATATTTAAACTAAATCATCCATTCAGAACGCATCAGCGCTGATACTTAAAGAGTTAATAATCAGCTCCTCATCAGACTGATAATGATGTAATGGCCTCCAGGTGGAATGGAAGAGGGAAACATTTAAAACATGCAGAGGACCGCAGTTTGACACCCCTGGACTAGATGTTATGTTCAAGTGTACTTTGTAAATTCAGAAATAAATACTCAAGTAGCAACAAACATTGTGTAAAACTAGAAAAAATACATTATTTCTTTTTATTCTGGGTGTAAGTTTGAATAGTTTGTTCCTTTTATAAAACATTTTTTCCTGGTGTGAAAGAGTAGATATAGTACATGTACAATTACAGTTAGTCAATACAGAAAACAAACAGACTCTTAACAATCAAGACAATACCAGTCAAAAATGCCCCCCCCTCCTCCAAAAAAAGAGAGATAAGGTCATAAAGGGGGCTCATATTTAGTCAAATTCCATATTAGAGAAGTGAAGAGAATAATAGTAGACACTAATAGTTCATTGGATCAAAAAAAAAAATTTAATTAAATTAAAAAAATCCAAACCTTTGTGGAACTGGGATGAGGAACACATCTTCCTGAACTCTGACCCTCATTCTGATTGGTGGAGGCAGTGAAGTCAGCACCGGGGCAGTTACTGGGTGAACTGGTGGCTGAAATAATAATATATTCACATAAACAAGATGTTGTGAAAGATAATTTTGCTTCTTACACTGAAATGTAGATGAAGAGTTCAGTTTTATAAAAAGCATAAACACCATTTGTTTTAGCTAGATGAACTTAAATACCCTGTTCATGACATTTCAATTAAACTCAGAAATTGACTCTAAATTGAAAATTTTGAAGGTTCGTCTAGATGAAGCTGAAGTTGATCCTGAAGGACAATCATTGGTACTTGTTTATATGCACTGTAATAATTGACGTCTTGCCTACATTTGACATTTTGAAACGTATTCCCACCGTACAAATGATTACTTACTTTTTTTTATTTGATTTGATTTGAATGATTTATTTCGAACATGTGCAAAGTGCAACAATAATCAATACAACAATAATAATAATAACAATGACATGTCCGAAAAGGAGTAGGATGAAGCATAAGCTTATTTAATCCTACCCCTTCTTCACTTCCCCAATAACCTAAATTCATCTTATAGCAATATAGTGCATAGTACAAAAATGATGATAAATAAAATAATAACAATAACAATACCAATAATCAATAACTGAAGTACTAAACAGAGACATATATACAAAAAACAAAAAAAACAAACAAAAAACAAAACAAAAAAACAACTAAAAACAAATGAGCAGATAGGAAAGTAGGTAACAAATAGAGTTTTTTTGTTGTTTATTTTCCATTTTGTCTGTACAGAAATGGGTCAAAAGACTTACGTTTTTCTGCACCTCATGTGTGGAATCAGTAACAGAAAGACAGGGAACTTATCGAGTTGATTTCTTTGAGCACAAATTTAAACTGAGAATTTTTGAGGCCAATTCTATAACTTGCACTTGCTTTTCTTCATCTGCCTAAATGTTGTTTTTGTTTTTTTTGCTTTTTACCAACTGTTTATTGTATGTGTGTTGTATGTATTTTAACTGTGTATTCCACTATCTATGTGTTGTATCGCTGCTGCCTATCTTGACCAGGACTCCCTTGTAAAAGAGGGTCTTAATCTGAATTTAATATTTCCTGGTTGAATAAAAAAAAAAAAAAGACAAAAAAAAAAGAAAATTCTATTGAAGCTCCAGGACTTCTATGAAATTAAATCCCCTTTTTGCTCAGCTGTCTCTCTCACTGACAAACACATTCATCTTTGTTTGAAATTAATCATGAACGAAGACAGATTTCTGACAAATGTTCCAGTGGTGGCCCAGAGTGACGCTCAAACATTAATAATAGTTAAGCTGCTGTCAGCATTGTCTTCAATCGGTAATAATGACTAATCTTACAGAATTCTGACTTTGACGCCTTCACACATTAAATGACTTGTTACACATGTATGAGCTTCACTGACTGAATATGAGGTTTGTTTATGAGTCATTTCCTTGACACGACAGCCCCTCTTCACCTGTGAGTGTACCAGCACCAGAGGCGTCTCAGCTATCATGTCGTCATCATCGTCCGTAACGCCGGGACCGTGTGACCTGTTGACCTCTCGTCGGCCCAGTCTGAACATTCCAGGCATCTGAGTCATTTTGACCTGATGAGGTTTCGTGGAACTGTTCTTTTTCAGAGAGAGACTCCTGCTGGAGGACGACGAAACAGCAGGACCTGAAATAAAAGGGCAGCATCAGACAAAGGGTGGCTGCTGGGTTTTAAACCTTTAACCCCTGACGTGTTTGGAGGGAACATTCTGAATCTATGATTTATTACCCCCACCCACCCAAAGGAGAAGTGATGGTATTGTTGTTTTTGAGTCGGTTTGTGTGTTTGTTGGTCTGTCTGTTTGTTTTTCGGCAACTTTACACAAAAACTACTGGACCAATTTACATAAAATTTTCAGGAAAGGTGCAAGGTGGTCCAGAATACATCCATTTAAACGTTGGTGAATGTAGGTCAAAGGTCAAGGTCAACATTACCAAAAATGTTTTTTTTTTTTTGCAAGGATAAGAGATAGGGTAAATCAGGTATAATATAATATCTTTAAGAAAAAAGAAATGACAAGAAGAAAAGGAAAATAACGAAGGGGGAAATAAAAGAAAGAACTAGGAAGGCACCCTGAGAGTGTTAACCTCCGCCAAGGCAAAGAGAGGTCCGCCAAGGAGGTTATGTTTTAGCTGGAGTTTGTTTGCCTGTCTGTCTGTTGGCAAGAAAACACAAAAAGTTATGGATGGATCTTTACAGGGGAGGTTGGTAAAGGGGAGATCTGGAAATCTTTAAATGTTGGTGGTGCTGAAGTGACAGAGATATAACTAAGAGAATCCGGTCATTTTTCAAAATAAAACATTGTTCAGACTCACATGATGAACAACAGAAATAATTCCTTATATATTAGGTGGCCGTCGGCCCAGTACCAGTTGATCCGTGGACCAGTGGTTGAGGACCACTGAACTAGACGGTCAGGTGTGTGTTTACAGGACTGTGGTCTAACCTCGACATGCTGCGTCTGAATGCACACTCCTGGTTTGACTTCTGGATGCTAAAGACCAGGCCGTGTCCTGCTCCCCTTGAATCCTCCTCCTTTTCTTTGGTTGAATTTCCCCCACGTCGTCCACCAGCCAATCATCTGCCACATACTCCTCCTCAGGAACCAGAGCTGATCTGCTGCCGTTGGAAACTGTGCTGGACGACTGTGCTGGAGGTGTGCTGGACAACTGAGGCTGAGAGGGACCCGGACGGAGGGTCTTTGCGCTGCCTAAGCCTCGGATTGCACTGTGGTACTCGTCTCGTGTGAAGATGGATGGAGCGGGGGCCTCCTTGACACTTTCTCGACCAGAGTTGGGGATGGAGCCACTTTCCTTGCTTAAGGGCACTTCTTTTTGACTCGGGGCAGCTGGGAAACGGTTTCTAGGGCGAACAGGACGGAGGGGACTGACCGGGCAGTCGGACTCACTGTCGTCTGAAGAACTGCTGCTAGACTAAAACACAAATATACAAACAGATCACATACACATGATATATAATTCATTATTAAATACAGGGCTGTGAAATTATTAGGCAATTGTTATCAATCACCATTTTCTCTCCTTTTATACAATTTGGGTGAAATATGACCTAAACACAACATGTTTTCCTCTTGTTTTTGTCCAATTTCTGTGGAGTTTTCTGTCTTTGTTTGATAGTTTATTGTTGTTATGTCTAACCATAAACTTTACATTTTGGATATTTTTAAACCAGCATTTCTTTAACATAGGAAACATCTACATGAAGTACACACTTTCCTGCAGGTACAGCTGTGGTGTCTCCATGAACTCCATAGACTTTAACATTGTTTGTCTTTCCACAGTTTGATAATCGATCAAAACTATTTAAACTTTATCATAACGTTAAAGCATCTATGTAAATCAGACTCACTGTGTTGACTCTGCAGCTGACAGCCTTACAGCTTTCATCATTATTATTTTTTTTTCCACAGCAGCAAAGCCACAATATGCACTAACTTTGCAAGATAACTAACAAGATAACTGAGCTAAAACCAAACTGTTAAGAGCAGACAGAGCTGAAGTAGTGCTGCAGACCAACCAAGGTCATTTAACATTTTGACAAATATATATGAAAATATATATGACTTGTACAAATTTTTTTATATAAGGTGACTTGAGTGTCACCTTATAAAAAGTCCAAAGGTCCTGTGCTCATCCGGACCTCACAGCTGTGGTGTCTTGTTATCAACAAAAGGGAGTCATTCAATAGATCATAAAATCAATACCACTTTGTTTTTACCAACAAATGCCAAAAACAGTGTGAATGGTATAGGAAGCCCCCAAAGCTCTTCTGAGGTAACATCTGAGTGAAAAAAAAATAGGTAACTGGGTAATGACATATTACTGTGGTTAAAACTGTTATTGATACGCAGGAGGTTGTTGGTGGAAACTAATATTGGATCAATTACTTTCTTTTATTTGTATTGAAACTGAACTCAGTGAATCAATGTGAAATGTAATCTGAGAACTGATGGAAGAGTAGTGATTTTAGTGAACTGGAAAAATAAACAAAGTTGTAAACAAATTGTTTACAAAGGCAAATTTTGACAAACAAAGTGGTAAGTTCTATGTATCTAATGAATCAATCAGAATTGAAATCTGTCAAGAAATGAGGGAGGAGAAGTTCTTTTAAAGAATTGTGGACGACAACAGACAAAGCACGATGGCAATAGCTCACCACGACTTCATCCAGATGAGCTAAACAGTAGATTAAGAATGAAATGCATTTAACTGTCAAATCCATAGGTGTATATATATATATAATATATATATATATATATTATATATATATGAAGAACAGTGTTACTGGTTATTGTTGTTATGACTGTTGTGTTTTTGCCTGTTTTGGTTCTATTTCAGGATCTGTATCAATGTTTGTAAGTTTTTACCCTCTGTCATGTTTAGATTAGATTTAGATTCAACTTTATTGTCATTGCACATGTCACAAGTACAGAGCAACGAAATGCAGTTAGCATCCAACCAGAAGTGCATAGCAGTGAATAAATAATATAGACTTTGTAAATATACACAGTATATGTAGAAGGTGCTAGAATGAGATTATATAAATAACTATGGATGCAGGTATGTACAAACTATAACAGGCTATGACTATGTTACAGTATGAGTAACTATAATATTATAGATTTTTGAGGAAGGTATGTACAGACTATAGACAGGTTATTGACAATGATACAATGCATTATTACAGTGATTATGGTATAATTAACAGTATGTACAGTAGTGCAATGAGGTAGGTGCAATTGATAGTGCAAGTGATGAATCAAAGTGACAAGTGATTAAGGATGAGGGTTGTTGTGTGAGTGAGAAGAGGGGGTGGGGTTATTGGGGGACAGAGTTCAGCAAGGAGACGGCTGTGGGGATGAAACTGTTCCTGAACCTGGTGGTTCTTGTCCGTAGGTTTCTGTATCGCCTCCCAGAGGGCAGGAGGACAAACAGTCTGTGTGCTGGGTGATGTTCATGTTCTCCCATCAGCTAATATTCATATGCAGTAATAAAATACTTCAATCCTATCAATAAAGGGAATTGATCCAAGGTTCAAAACCTCTTTGATCAAAACGCTCAAATAACTTGTGGCCCCAGTACACTTATATTGGACAAATTGGTAAAAACAATAGGGTTAAAAAAAAAGAAGAAAAAAACAACAGTTTGATGGTTCATCAACACCAACTTCACCTACAACAAGAAAATGACCTGACATGTACATCTAAGCTGAGTAGAGGTTATTTAGAGAAAAAAACAGTTGTCTGGAGTGTCATCCATCATGGAATGACGTGCCTGGTGACCTGACGATGTCCTATTGAGCTGCTCTGGGATGAACTGGATCCAAGGACAAAAACAGATTTTGGAAAGTTTTCCAAAAGGCAATGTAAATTATTTTAGTGGAATGTTTGAAGAACTAACTGCGCAGGCACTTTGAGTGTTTATGTGTTAATAAAAGATTTTTTCAATTAAAATAAAGTTCAAGTATATTTTAGGTTTAGAGCTGACAGAGGTTAGAATGTACTCAGTTACAGAGTTTGGTGTGATGTAATGTTCAAAGCTGATTAAGTCATGGTTTAATTTTCAGTTAATCCTTGTTGATGCAACCCTAACAGCCTTAAAGTCTTCCTCCTCCTCGCTCAGACATTACCCCGTAAAGAAGAGCAGCCTCTGTTCCTCTGGCTCGGTGCCGCTGTGTTGAGCCGTTGCTTTGCCACCGCGTCGGGCTGCCAGGTACGTTCACTTCTGAGTTCCTGTTGCTTCGAGGCCGGTCGTGGCTAAAGGAACAGCTCCCTCCAGAGGCCGACTCCAGCGGCTCAGAGTTCTCTGCATCAAACAGCTGGCTGTCCTGCAGGGCTTCAAAAGGCTTGGCGGGGGCTGGAGCAGATGGCACTGCAGCAGATAGATAAATGGAAAACTGGATTAAGGAGACTTTTTAAAATCGGACAGACAAAGGAAGATACTTTATGATGTGTATTCGCCTCACCTCCTCCTGCTAGCGCCTTCCTCAGCAGTCTGTCGGTTGCTGAGCACTCCTGCTTGGTGTCTTGGTCCAAATCTTTGCTGTACATCCTCTGCCACTGGCGCAAGGCGTCCATGGCGGTGTCACCCTGGACAGATGACAATAAGAAGCATGGCACATTCTCCAAATGAAAAGGAGACTTTTTCAAACCTGCTATCATCATCCTAACACCTTGACTTTATGTACTTTTATAGTTGTGCGTCTAGTTTTTGGTTGAGATTGCAAATGTCGTGTGTCATAGAAAGGTTCATTTTACTGAATGTAAAAGTTAATGAATGCATAATTTGCAGATATGTGGGGTAGAGCAGGTTGTCCAGTAAATGAAGGGTTGGTGGTTCGAATCCCGCTCTGTCCTAGTCGGTTCATTGTGTCCTTGGGCAAGACACTTCACCCTCCTTGCCTCCAGCGCCACTCACACTGGTGTATGAATGTTCGGTGGTGGTCAGAGGTGCAAAATGGCTGCCACTCTTCTGTCAGTCCAGGGCAGCTGTAGCTACATATATAGTTTACCACCACCAGAGGGTGCATGTGAGAGTGAATGAATAATGGGTCACTAATGTGAAGTGCTTTGAGTGGCCAAAAAAGTGCAATATAAATCCAATCATTATTATTATTATTATTATTATTAGCTATGTTTTCAAAACATATGAAAATCAGAGAAAGATTCCAGAACTGACCAGTTAGTGAAATCATATCAGGTTTTTAAAATGCTTTCTTATCTTACCAGATTATGTGCCTTTGAACATACTCTAAAATTCAACTATGAGAGAAATTCTTTTCTATACTTTATTAAGACGTTCACATAACATTCCTGATTTTTCAAGGTCAAGAAAACAGCGTTTCAAAATTCTTTCTAGAACTGCGAAAGCATCCTGCATACACATGATGATGTACAACCAGCTCACACACACCTTAGAGTTGCGTAGAATAACAGATGCCCCTCGCTCCACCAGAAGTCTGGCTACTTTAAAGTTTCCACAGGTCAGAGCGTCATGTAGAGGAGTGACCCCTTCACACAAAGGACCACCGGGATCATTGATGTTAGCGCCTCGCTCAAGCAGCAGAGCTACAATATCTGGACATAAAGAGACAAAAACAGTAAATACACATTTCATCAAATAATAAAAATAGACTATAGGCAGTGTTGTACCTGAACGAGTTCATTGAACGATCGTTCACAAATGATATCATATTTTTGACGAACATGAATGACTCGTTCACTTTTGCCAAATGAACGGGAAGTTGTGAACGCGGTTATTCTGACATTTATTGAATTGTGCTGTTATGTAGTTCATATTTCGTTCTTATCACGTTTTCAACAAACAAAAAAATACCAGGTACTGCGAAAAATATATAAATAAATATTTTGCGTGAAAAAGTGGTCAAGTCCCATCATGCCTCTCGTCTTTATGCTCATCTTTATTTACTGGAGCTCACCCTAATTCCACTTACACTCTGGAGTTACTTGTAATCTGGAAACTATGGATAATGTTTAATTTTGCAGGATTGCAATTCTGTCCGAGTTAATTGTAATTCAGTCTTAAGTTAATTGTAGCTTGTGAACACTGTTTTGCACTATAAATATGGAAACATTAAACATTTTGCTCTCTAAATATTTTTAAGTAGTTTAAAAACAGTTTCTTGCATGGTTATGGTATATTATTGAGTCCTATAAGGCATAAAATTGGATCAAAACACAGCATTATCATAGATGTCATTTTTGTATTATTCTGAACAAATTTTGGCAACGTAAATTTACAATAACACAAAAAAAAGAACAAAAAAAAAGAACGAAAAAGTTCATTTTGGATCCATGAACTTCTAGTTCATAATTTGGAAAAATTAACGATGAACTGAACTAATTCATATTGAGTAACTTGAAATGAACTTTGAACTAGTTCCTAATCAAGGTGAACTTTCCCATCACTGACTATAGGTAATGTATGTAATATGAATTCGTTACCATAGTGACCATGGTTGCAAGCCTCATGCAGTGGAGTCCAGCCACAGTAGTCTCTGGGGTTCACTGGGTGTCCCTGACATACCGACAGACAATACATTATTAAATATAAGACAAGTGGCTGTTTTTAAGATGCATTTCATATTCAGGTAACTCCTCCCTTAGACATGATTAAACCATAAAGACCCAAATAGCCACCAGCAACCAAAAGCATCCAGCGGCGTTAAATGTTTAATACCTGGTGATCCACGAATCCTATCAATCCATGTAAATAATTGTTATAAAATGCAGTTCATCATCTTTTCATGGCCATCAGATATGAGTGAATGTGAAAACAATGTTATCTTCTACAACATTGATTCACCAGTAAAACCCATGGAGTTGGACACACTGGGTTTATGTCCAGTTAGTGATAGATGATACTAGAAAAATGAACTTTTTCTGCATTTTGTTTCACTTTTTGACATAATAACCCTCAACTTTACTCTGGTGCTTGAATGAACACCGACAAGTTCAGTGAATAAAATATAGGAAAAATACATGTAATATTGTAATAAATGGGGATAGATAATTTCAGAAAGTTTAAATCTAGTGAAATAAAAAAATTATTCAGGAACTGCTACAAAATTACCATTGGGTCTCTATAGATTAGGAAAACATATACATACAGATTCATTTTCCTGTTGTGTATTTAACCACAGTATTTATTGTCTAGAGTTGATTTCTATGTTCCTTCAATGGCAGCTGCTCCTAATGTGAACTAAGCACTATACTAATTGTTAATATTCAATACTGTATGTGTATGTGTATGTGTATGTGTATGTGTATGTGTATGTGTATGTGTATGTGTATGTGTATGTGTATGTGTATGTGTATGTGTATGTGTATGTGTATGTGTATGTGTATGTGTATGTGTATTAGGATGGGCAAAATGCAGACTGAATTTTTCTATGGGGATAATAAAGCCAATTAAAAAAAATATTTAAAGCCAGATTTGTTCTGTATTCTTAAAATGAACTGAGCATATGGTTATTTCTAAGAATTGTTTTTAAAGATTATCTTCAAAAGTGTTTGATCAGGAATGTTCAAGGTTCTGTGACGTCAGCAGAAATGTTCACATATTTTTTTCCATCACACACATTTACAGTTTTGAAAGCGTTGCATTTCTCACCTGCTCCACCAGATATTGAACCTGCTTTAAGTTTCCATCGATGCAGGCTCTATGGAGAGATGTCTCACCCTTTTCATTCCGCTTATTCCACTAAAACAAGGATAAAGGGTGTAACATTCAAGACTTAGGACATGAAATTCAAAGATGAGCGGATCATTTCTGCAAAACAGTTGTTCACTTACCCTTCCTGCCTTCCTCCTCCCTGACACCATCTTGTCATAACCCTCCAGATCATCATCTAGGAAACACACAAAGTGGAAAAAAATGGAACAAAAATTTTAAATTTTTTTTAAAAATTACAATATATATTCGCTTCATGTAAAATGAAAATAAAAACATACATTGATTTTTTTTAATGAATTAATTTACAAGGATTCTGAAGATCTCAGGCATACCTGAGTCTGAGAGGTTAACATCACTGTCATCCAGAGGCTCACTGTTTTCCATCTCCTCCTCTTCCTCCTCTTCACCATCGCTTCCATCTGGACTCCAGCCATTTGCTGTGCACAGTTCCTGCAGCTTCGCCTCCGTGTCATCAGCATTCGATGAGCCACTTCGCCTTTGGGATGCCAGCCATTGCCTCAACACATGTTTCTGTTAGAGGGAAAAAGGTGAGATAGATGATCCATTTGAGTAAAGGTCAAAGGTCGAAATTAACAAAAAGGTCAAAATCACATTATCAGTTATAACTCAATAGCAGAGGGTCACAGAACTTTCAGTACCAAACGATGCAGAATGAATATTTCTACAACTCCCATAATTATCACCTACAACCAATAGTTTTTGAGATCTCTGGAGGTCAAAGGTGACATGTCACAAAATTAACTTCTGTAACACTGTTTGACAGGTCACGGTGTAACGTAATCCATACTGGACATATTAATATAATATTACACGCACTGACGCATATATATATATATATATATATAACAAATTATCAATATTGCAAAATGCCAAAATCATATTATTGGCTCTAATTCAAGAACGGGTTGTCATAGAAACTTGAGATTGGCACAAAATAGAAGCGAGATTAGGCACTATTTGAACAGTTTCCTCTAATTTTATTTTTTTAACACTAAAACAAAGAGAAAATTAGTTTTTCTTTTAATTTTTGCTTTTCCTCCAAGACTATATCTCAATCACATACTGTAAACTCTAGGGCATGAACTAAAACATCGACTCCTGGAGCACAAGTCGACTTAAATATGAAGGAGTCAACATGTTATTCTTTTTCTCTCTCTCTCTCAGGGCATAAACACAGACCAGACCTAAACAAGACATGGCTGCTGCAGGTAAGACAGCTATGGTGGGCTAAAAAACAAAAGAGTGACAGACACACATCGCATGTGAGGAAATACTTCACCTTAGATGAAAAAAACCAGCATGGCCAATCTGAAGAGGC
The DNA here is from genome assembly GCA_020466265.1 of Siphamia tubifer. Taxonomy (NCBI): domain Eukaryota; kingdom Metazoa; phylum Chordata; class Actinopteri; order Kurtiformes; family Apogonidae; genus Siphamia; species Siphamia tubifer. The sequence goes on from CM035804.1 coordinate 46,863,123, forward strand.
ATCAACTAACCTGAGTGACAGGAGCAGAATCCACTAGCGAGCCTGAGTGAGCAGTAGTGCAGACAACGCACCCCCCCCCCCCCCCAAAAAAAAACAAAAAAACAAAAAAAAAACCACAGTGTGGTGTTTGTCTTGTCGCCCGCTGCATGAAACTTTTTGCACTTAATATAAAAAGTGAGGATGTGTGACAGACATGTGGACAGTCTGTCTTCAGAGCCGTGGGTCCAGAACAAATGTGGACATACGTTCACCTACTGATGGTGTTCAGTTAAATTTAACAGAAAACTCTTTGCTAACATTAGCCTTTGTTTTGTTGGTGTTAAAATGAGGTTTGTGTCTTATCAGTGGACATTGTTACGTTGCAGTGAACTTTAATACAAGTTGCTCATTACTGGACAGATGAGTGTCTGTGTTTTGGTTTTTTGAACCATGTGTCCGTGTTGTTCCTCCACTGACAATGTGACGACGTCATCACGACCCATCGACCCATCTTTGACTTTATTGACGGATAAGTCGACGTGAAAATAACTGTAGTCATTAATGCCCTAGTGCAATCATACTGTTTGTTAAAAAAAAACCAACAACAATATACTGCGCAATTTTTAATAATTCATACTATATATTTATAACTTATTTTAGGACTTCAACTTAGGATACACATATTTATTTATGACTGAAATCTATCATTTTAATATTTTTATTATGTGTATGTTGCACTGTATGAATAGTGACAATAAAGACAATTCTATTCCATTCTATTCATTTTGTTCATTATTTCAAGGTTTTTATGATGGTATTTTAAATGGCGTGACCAACTTGAGAAAGAATTGGTCTGAAAGTGGAACCTTAACCTAAATAATTTTGACACCATTGATTGACGATTTCTTCAATAATTTTTGCATTTCACAAATTCATCTCACAGGCCAGACTGGACCCTTTGTCGGGCTGATTTTGACCCATGGGTTTTATGTTTGACACTGGTGTCATAAGTGTTCAGAGGAACCCCCCACCCCCACCCTAATACTCTAAATAGGTTTCTATTGTTTCTTTTTTTTTATTTTAACACATTTTAGTTCAGTCTCACCTGTAGTCTAGCTCGTCCATCTTTCTGAGCACAGACTGAAGCTGTACTGTAACTGGTATCTATTTCCTTTTGGTCACAGCCACTCTCCTCCTGAGCTGCTGCGATGTTCAACCATGTGTTACATTGCTGTAGACATTAAAAGGTCAGAAATAATTATTATAGTAACATGAGACCGTTTTAACAGTAATGAGTTGGGGTCATTTCCTGTGGATGAACGTGGCTCACATGTACCTCACTAGGGTTGCTGGTTCGTAACACCAGTTCCTGTCGATAGTGTTCCACTGCTCTGTTGTGCTGCTTCAGGTCTGTGTACGTCGCAGCCAGAGACACATGGATGACAGCCAGCTCCCTCGCAGGCTTCCCCATCGCCTCAGCACCTTTTAACTGAACATCAGTGACAGATTTGGGGAATTCAAGATTTTATTTTCTAGTCAGACGGAAGAGGAATAAATCAATGATGGGTTAAATATAAAGGGGGGGGCAGGGCTCTACACTAACTTTTTTTTCCAGGAGCACACGTGCCCCTAAGTTAAAAAATTTAGGAGCACACAAAAAAAATAGGGGCACAAGTCGGTTTTCGTTTTAAATGTTTATTTATTTACAGTGCAGTACTTACGCACATATACCAACATTGTTGAATGACTGCTGTCATTTGTGTTAATTTAGAGCAGACCATAACATAACTTTGTATTATGGGATGTTTTGTCCTTTGATACATTTTAGAACGTTGTATTGGCTGCCTTGTTATTAGATCCATTTTAGAATGATTAACCCTTTAACTCCTGAGACTGAGACACAGTAAAAAATAAAATAAGATAAAATAAGCAACACAATGAACAAAAAACAGTCAAAGTGATCAGTAAAATGAACAAAAATGAATAATAAACCAACAAAATAATATGTAACATGAACAAAGTAAGACACTAACAGAACACAATTAAAGAAAAATAATAAAATAAAAAAACAGAAAAATAAACAAAATAAGCAACATCAACAGAAACTAATATATATTCACAAAATAAGAAATGACGGGGAAAAAAGGGCAAAAAACAAAAACCCACAAAACCCAAAATGAAGTAAAAAAAAAAAAAAAAAGGGAATAAATAACTAGTGTTTTAATTTGGTTCCAGTAGTTTTAGTTTGGGCTTTTTCTTTTTCTTAATCACTTGCTTTTCGACACCTGTACATCAGTTCCATGAACTAAATTCTCAGTATAATAACAGTTAAAAAACACTTGAATTCAAAACATGTCAGCGCTGACGCATCAGGAGTTAAAGGGTTAATCTTTCAATATGTGCCGTGTTCGTCTCGACTATGTGGAGCTGTTCACACAGTTTTAATTCATTTCTATTAGATTTTCATTAACTCCTCAGGTCTGTGTGTGTGTGTCTTATTGTGTGCTGCAAGAAGCACTCGCACATGTGCGACTGTTTTGTTTTCCTCGTTCGCATGATGAAATATTTGCTCGCAAATGCGAGTGAAATGGGCGCACTGTAGAGCCCTGGGGGGGGGGTGTTGTCTGGTCAGTTAAGGTCCGTCATTTTTCTCACCTGAGCTTGATAAGCATCCAAAGCTTTGCGGTAACAGCCAACTTTACAGTACAGGTCCCCGAGCTGCTCGGCCACTTCCACAGACCGACGGGAACTCGGTTGGTTGCAGTGATCCTCCCCAAGCTCCTCCTCCAATCTACAGCCCTGGTCCGCTGTGAGAACAGAATGACCAAGAACTCAGCCATCGTGTCAAAATAAATGAAAAGGGTTTTATATGAATAAAATTAATTGGTATAATTAGAGTAAAAACTGAATTTTCACCATATTTGAAAAGTTTCTTCACCGCCTGCCGGTCCATTGGCTGCTGGGAACCAAGTTGTAGAGCTTTCTTCAGAGATCTTCTGGCTGCTACAAAATCACCCAAAGAAAGCTGCACCTATAAAGAGAAAGAGTTAAAAATAAATAAATACAAAAATCAGGGACTCAGTAGGTTTAGACAACTATTATTTAACTCCTTTTTAAACACTTTGCACAACACAGAAATATAACTCCAGATCTATTCACTATCCATACTGTACTTGCAAAATAAAGTATAAAGAGAACGCTTAGAATCCTGGATGACTCACAAAGTATACTTATTTGGTATTTGCTGTTTTCAAGCTAGGTTTTGTCACAATCTACATTTCATCTAATAAGAGGTCAAATAAATAGAGCCAACTTTTTAAAAGTGTGTATGTGATAAAGTCTAGTTTTTGTTGTTTTGTAGCTTTGTAACAGAACAATTGCTATGTTTTTCCTCAAAATACAGGTAAAAGCAAGTTTATGAATGTTAAATTCATGATCTAATCAATGCTTTCTACTGAGCAAGGATCTGAGCCAATGATTATTATTTAAAAACTTTTTAAGGAATGACAGAATCCATGTAAATATAAAGCATTTGTGACAGAAAAACGGAACCACTTCATTATAACCAAACATATTGATAGTATTTTTCCTCACCTTGCCGATGCAGTTGAAGCACTCGCTCTCACTGAACTTGTCCTTTATCTTCCTGGCACACTCTTTGGCCTGTTCAAGGCAGCGCACAGCGTTAGACTGTTGCCCAATTCGAAAGTAGATATTACCAAGGTTGAAGTTGGCTCGATAAAGGTCCTCCAGCAGCTGGCTCTTCCTGGATAAAAATAAAGGCCACAATTGACAACTGGAGGTTAGCAACCACTGATCTAACACATTCAATATTCCTAAATTCAAATATTTCCTTTCATTTTTCTGGCTACCTGGTATTTCTACCCTTTACAATACAGAGGGGTGATGTTCTTACTCTGCAATGAAGACACTGCGTCGGATAAATTCGCTGCAGCGTTTGGGCTCTCCAAGATGATCACAGACCAAACCGAGATTGAGGAACAGACGTGCTTTCATCTCACAAATCTCTCTCTTGGGCACAGTCCCTTAATTAGACAAGGTTAAATGAAAATGATTAGAATAAACCCGGTCGAAAAAAGGCAGGAAAACTCCAACAAATGTGAGTTGTATGTTCTAATCTTCACATCCTGATAGTTTAGATTATAGCTCTGTTAGTTTAACTCTTTTGTTCAGACAGAAAAACAGCTACGGCAAAAACACAAATCATGTCCATTTCCAGCATGATTTGTCTTGTCAATAGCCTCACTAAAGATGTATTGATAGATCAGAACTGTTACACTTAAGTCTGAACCAAGGATCAATGAAAAGCAGTTTAGTAAAAATAACATATGTCACATTATCAATCTCATTTATATAGAAGAATCACATAAACATTAAAAAGGAAATGATTAAGTGAATATGAATCAAGGTGTTCTCAAAAAATTGGTTGGATATGATGTATTATCGATGTGTTAATACGACGAAAGAAAATGTGTCTTCATCTTGAAACCTGTCCAATATGAAATAAATGTCTTTTCAAAGTAGGTTTATTTTAAAATATAATTTATTGTACTTCAGTTTAGGATTATTTTATCATTATCACTCTGTTCACTTTGATATAAAAAAAAATATTTTGGAGCTAAATATTATACTTGGTACCTAAAAATTTTAACAAACATTATATATTAAACTCAATGGTTGAAGTTCTTTGCATTTTACAACACTTTAGAATAAGAGAGAAAGGCATCAACATGTCAAATGTCATGTTGGGCCAAAACAAGAGAAAGCATAAAGCATAGTCCAAATGAGGTCCCCAAAATGATCCACCTTGATAGAAGCACTACATACCTTCAAGACGGTCGTTCACTATAGCCAGGCTCTTCAGGAAGGCATCCTCTGCTTGTTCTAAACTGGTCCTCGATTGGTCTGATTCATAACAGAAAAGGTACGTTCGACCAATCGTAGCAAGCGCCCTCTGCTCCTCTGCGTGGTCCCTCACAGACCGAGCCAGGTCCAGGTGAAGTCGCTGGTGCTGTTAAAGACGTTAATATTTGTGTGAATCTTTAACAGAAAAAAATATTCTGACAGTAGAATATTGTGCTCACTTTTAAAGCTGCCTCAGTGTTTCCCATCTCTGCGTAGCACTCTCCTATCTTTCGATTGGCCACTGCTCGTCCAATCACATCATTGAAAACTTCTGACAGAGCCAGTTCCTGCTGGTGCTCATTAATAGCAGCTTTGTAGTCACCTGGGCCAAATACAAACCAGACAGAACAAAAAGAATTAACTTGTGGTTGAAACAAATGTAGAATCATGATAATAATTAGGTTTGACAGTTTTGTTTCTGTGGTTTTAGTTTCTTTCAAAGTCAGGAATTCTCTCAGATTAAGATCCTTTATTGTAAATACAGTACTTTTTTTTTAACCACAAACTGAAATTCAACCTCTGCTTTTAATTCACATCTAGAACATGCAAGAACACACCACACACTGCGTACTAGGACAATGTTTCTCAACCAGTGTGTCACAGAACATAAGTGTGCCATGAGAAATCATCACGTATGCTGTGGAAAATTGTGGCAAATTTCACTTTATTAGTACTTGTAAGCAAGCAGTGTGATTATAGATACATATGACAGCACACAGCACTGATCCAATCAGAGCTGTTAAGGTAGATTTGTATGCATCTTTCTTCAATTCCTGCAAGAATATCAGCTTTATGTTCAACTAAACACGCTCAGGTTTTACACTGAAATAAGTAAATAGAGATTAGATTTGCATTATATTTTGCATTTTGATAAATATACTTTTGGTGACAGTTTTGTTTGGTGGTATGCCTTGTGATGTTTCTATTATAAAATATGTGCTGTCGTTCAAAAAATTTGAGAAACACTGAACTAGGAGCAGCAGGCTTGCCATAGCAGACGCCTGAAGGGGTTTAAGTACCTTGCTCAAGGGCACATCAGCCAATCTATGGAATCGAACCAGCGACTCTTCAGTCATAAACAGACTCCATCTCTTTAAACTACGGCTGATGAAACTAATTAATCTGCTTTCTAAAGTATACTGAGGCCTACAGAGGGAAATGTAAAGTGTAGTGCAGCAGCAGGTATTTACAAAATATCAGACTATGTGTTTGATAGGAGTACAGAATTGAGATGAAGTTATTCTGTAAAGGGTTTTACTGTGTATAAGTAGTAAGATGGAAAAATAGGCCAGTTTCTTCGTTATGTGTCACTCACAATGACAGGGTAAGGCGCATGTTTTCACTTGTATAATCTCAGATAACAAAAAAAAAAGCTGGACCAGCTGTATTTGGGTCTGATTAACCCTGATCCTCGTCCTCATGTTAATTACTTACCATTTCTAGCCAGTAGCTCTCCCAGCTGGTTACACAGACTCGCTTCCTCTCGGAGGTTGTTGCTGTTTTGGGCTTTGCTCTTCGCTTTCTGCAGCTCTGCCGAATAATCACAACAAATACAGTGAACAATCAAACTGGCGAGACATTAAGAGACCATTAAAGTTACATATCAAAGTATGACACTTACGTTTAATCTCTCGGGAAGAACTCATTTTGTTAGCTAAAGTAGAAATGCTAATAAACAACAAGGGAGCGCGCCGGATCCACGAGCTTAGCGCTGAATGTAGATCTAAAATGGTTTAAACTAAACAGCTTTTCATCTTGTTTTAGCTAACATGTGTGTTTGTTTATCCATAAACGTTACCGACGTCAACTACATTTGTGATCACACTCTATATATCCCTACATATAAATGACATATCTCGTCCGTTCAGATAATGTTCTTTGGTAAACTTCACAAAGCCCCGCCAGTAATACGGAAACCAATGAGTACGCTTTACTCTGGGTAGTCATCCATCCCTCAATTTATCCTTACAGGTATCAACTGAACTTCGTATTCTAAATATATCAAAACATTACAACATTAAATCTAATTATAATTCTCGTAAACGTAACACTTTATCGCAAGTTATTTGATTTCTACTCATTTGATGACAGGTGTATAGCAACGGAGTCGAGTTTAACTGCCTGACAGTCAAACATTAGGGTATTTTTACGCCCTGACACAAGCGAATACGTCCGCCATATTGGAGCGGTCAGGACCAGATTATAAACTTTAGAAATAAAGGTGAGAATGTCGATATTTTTAAATAATAAAAGTTATGTTATGTTTACATTTATCACCGACTTTTAAGCAGGTAGTTATTTTTTTAAATTCATGTTTATGATCTATCTGAGTCAAAACGTTGTTGTGATGTTCCACATATATAATTAATAAGTGAATAGCCTACATAAAAAACTTGATTAAGAAAAGTTTCCGTGTTTTCCACAGGCACAGCTACATGTGTTTTAGTCATGCGTCATTTCTTACTATTTTAATTTAATTTTATACTAAATTACACCATAAACACAGAAGCAAATTTAAGTAATTACTAACTAGGGTTCCACCATAAACATCGTAAACGTGCATATGACTGATCAGATTTCTCTGTTCCATACGATTACTTTGTTATAATTTATAATAAAGTAAGTAAATATGATCTAGTCTGATCACCACCAATATGGTCAAAACCTTGATACACCTGTTAACCTGGATAATGGAGCATCAACCTCTGTGTTGAAAACTGCAGTTACTTGAACATCCACTGGGGGTTTGATGCAAAGGTGAAACAAAATGCACATTTTCACAGCAGAAATAAACATGTCTGCAGCCTGGTAAACAATAGGTTTGGTCTCTATAGTTAAGTTTCTGTTCTTATATAACAGTACATAGAGTACATTTTACATACTAGACTAATTTAAATTGTATTGAGAATAAAAAGAATAGCTGCTGTGTCTGTAGAGCTGTGCAGGTAGACTGGCAGTTGGGATTATATCTGATGAGTCAGACATTGACAGCTCTTAAAAAAAAAAATCTCATTGGAAGCTTTGCTCTAGTTATGTTTAAAGACCTATACATAACCATGTGTGCCAACATACAAAAATTCTCTCCTCAGTGATCTGAGTTATCATAATTACTTCCTCCAAGGATGCTATGTTTTTGCCAGAATTTGTCTGTCTGTCTGTTAGTTAGCAAGATAACTCAAAAACCTATGGACGGATTTTGATGACATTTTCAGGGTAGGTTGATAATGTAGAGATCTGGAAAATATTACATTTTGGTGGTGATCGGGGGGTGGGTCTACCTTGGCAGAGGTCTGCACTCCCAGAGTGCTATTCTAGTTGATTACTGTATATTCTCAATATTTCAGTTAAAATCAGGTGTTTTCCTATATTTATTTACTGATCATGAATGTTCATTAAAGCTTGGAGTATAATTGAAAGTTATAGTATCAAACCAGAGCGAAACTGTAGCAAAAATGTCTATTTCAGCCATCTTAATCAATATCTGAATGCAAAAACAAGTGTCTACATCCACTGTCATTTATCATGGGTAAAAGTAATGTGTGTTGTTCATAAAGGTACATTTGTTTGGACAGATATAATGATACCAACAAAAAATAGCTCATAGTAGTTTAATTTCAGAGCTGATATCTATCAATTTAACATGTTTTCTTGATAATAACAAGAATCACTTCAGTTTTACCTCAATATCAGTGTCATTGTATTGACAAAAACAATGCTTTTATTCAGTCTATGTTTTCCTTTGTCTGTTTTAGTGACATGATACACACAGGAGTTAGTATTTGACTGCATGAACATAATTTTTTCATGGTCTGCTAATTTTTTCCATGACTGAAGCGTAGGGATGAAAATCTAAGAACAAGGAATCAAAGATGCAATATTTTACAACAATAATAAAGCATAAAATATCATGCATTGGAGTTTGTGTATGATTGATGTAAGTGTTAAAAATAACTTAGCATTCCTTACAGTTATATATATATATATATATATATATATATATATATATATATATATATATACACACACATATATATATATATATATATATATATATATATATATATATATATATACACACACACATATATATATATATATATATATATATATATATATATATATATATATATATATATATATACACACACACACATATATATATATATATATATATATATATATATATATACATATATATATATATAAACTGTAGGAAATAAATCCATAAGTATATATTTTCTGAATAAAATGCTCATCTTATCTGTTATTTCTGGATATAGAGTGTTGTGGACATATATTTAAGAGCAGTTGCTTTGTGTACTTGTTGTTTTATTCCCACAGTCACCGAGGCTACTGTAAATGATAAAAAAAATAAATAAATCTGAAACACAAATCGTACCTAACATTACTTACACCAATTTTCATATTGACGTCCATGGAGCTAACCCAAATTCATGATCTTATAATCCAACTGTTCAGTCTGGGTAAAAAAAGGAGGTGACACATGGCTTGGCTAATGTGACATCACATCTGAGATGAATTCCAATTGGTCCGTTCAGATGGACAACACAGTTTAAGTGGCACAGGCAGTTCTGACTAAAAAACACACACCAGGTGTTTAGGTAGTCTTTTTTTTATGACCATGAAAATAATAATAATAAAAAAAAATTATTGAATAGAGTCAGTTACTACATTTTCTTTTCTTTGCAGGTTTGTTTATTCCTGCTGCAGACACTTTAACCTGGATCAGACAAAAGTCGTACCATATCTGAGTGAAAACAAAGCAAACAAACACAACAGCAGGCAACAGAAATGATGAGGAATTACTGAAAGAAAAGAACAAAAAAAACAACAACCTGGATATCAAGGATTCCACAGACAGTAAAAACACCCTCCAGCCAAAACAACTTTATTTTTTTTATTTTTTGGCAGGATACAAATACCTTTTCAACATTTGAATTGAGATGCTTTTCACATCATTCTGCTCCTGTTCTCCCTCTCTCTGTCTCTCTCTTCTCCTGTGAGTCTTTATCTCTAAATCGTTGACCTTACAAATGAGCATGCTACATCATTGTGAGAATTGGTGTTTCTGGGCGGCGCAAAGTAGAGTAGAGCACATCAGAGTGCAGGATATGTGAGCACAGCACAGCACACAGAGGCAGACACATCCGCCGCTGGAGGGATCAAATCTGTACCATCTGACGCTCAAGGATTTATGGGTTTAGTCAAAATTGCTTTTCCCACTGTGGAGATTAAGCACCGTAGGATGTTTTCCACTCAGGCCGTAGAATAGCTCCAGTGTAGCTGCTGCTGTTGCTGTTTTTCTTTCCCCTTGTTATCGGCTCCGGTGTTTGGAGAAAAGGGAATGTCTCAGGAAGGCAGAGTGTTCCAAGCCCTGCAGGGGAGTAGATTCTGACTGACAGGAAGAGGGTCCGTCCTCTGGGGAATGTGAACCATGCAGGTGGATGCTGTTCTTGTGCTGTTTTGTGTTTGGCTCGCGGGGTCAGCTGGGAAAATGGCCCAGTCCAGGGGTCATAAGCTGGAGACCTACAAACAAAGCAGGTAATGCATCAGAGACACCAATGTAAGAGAGTAAGAACCCACTTTTTTTTTTTTTTTGTTTTTTTTTATATGGATTCATCTTTTGCTTTGTAATCCACTGCCTGCTTGAAGCTCTTTTTCTGTGCAGGACTTCATCAGGTGCTTATGGATGTTTTACACCATATCACAGAGTGTTTCCTGTGTCACCTGTGCTGCCACTGCTCCCTCCCCCTTTGAAAACAGACTTATTCAGACAGCAGATTGGAGAGCAGGGGGGGAGAGGGAGACCTAAATCCTCACATCTATTTCTGTACTACTGCTGAATGTTGTGTTCTCTTGCCCCACAACTGCTGCCGGTCAGTTAATGACTGTTTTCCCACTGGCTGCGAGTTGTAGTCAATGTCATTTTCAGGTGATTATTTAGGCTAATTGCTACCTTGTTTATGCATCATTGGATTAAATGTCTTCCATCAATGCTGAACTAGATGTGGAAATTGTTAAAGCATCCTCAGGTAGATTTTACTGATTGAGCAGACTTTGTTGTTAGAGGTTTTTACGGATAAATGTTTGACATAATTAAGAATATTGAATGAATCAGTGCAGGGTGCAGTATATAAAGGCTTAGTTAGATATTTAATAATGCACTACAAAATAGGAAGAAGCACCCTACAACATTAGTATATTGAAATTTCATTAACACAGAATTATTTTATGTATTTATTTAGATAGGGGAAGATACAGATAGATAAGAACAGAAATGACATGTACAGTATGCGCCAGTGTTTGCTGATTCGTCACACTTGTCCCTGGAATTGCTTTTACTGACTCAAAAAAGTATAAAATATGTACATAGTATGTGTATTTCCCAAAGCAAGACTTGAGTACAGCTTGAAAGGAGTACAGAAAAATATTGCACTGCTCATTCAAAGTCTTCTTCTTCTTATTATTATTAGTAATACCATTATTATACTGTTGATGTAAGACATACATTCTTAATTTACGTTAAAAAAGATTAACAAATAATATAAAGAAAAATAAATAAATCCAAAAAAGTTTATTTTAAAATCACATATCTAAACTGTGACCTTTTTAAGACTCTATGCTCAAATGTTGATCACTTTGTAAATGATCAGAATAAAGGCTCTGTCATTTTTTTAAGATGTAACACAAATGTTATTCATCCAAACTGTATCTGAAAAAACTGAATTCTTACAAACATAAGGAAGTTTTAAAGTTCAATTTAAAATACACATGAAGAGCAAAACAGTCACATGTTTATATGTGATAAATTGGGGCAGCTATGGCCTAGAGGGCTAGAGAGTTTGTGACTGAAGGGTTGCCAGTTCAATTCCTCAGGCTGGCAGGAAAAGATGCACCCTTGAGCAAGGCACTTAACCCCCCCCCCCCCCCTTGCACCCCAGGTGCCTACTATAGTTTACTCCTAGTTTGCAGTGTGTATATGTGTGTTCCTGTATATCCTATAGATGGGGTTAAAACTGGTTGAATTTCAGTGTTTGGTAAAATATAGGAAGAAGAAAAGTATCTTAATTAAAAACAAAATTAAAGAAGAAAAAATGTGATTAAAGGAAAAAAAAAACCTCAAAAATCCAAACAAAAAAGAAAAAGAAAATTGAAATGTGAACATTTGCTTTATGAAAACCAGAGGGGAGTCATGTAAAATGATCATTACACCACTTTCCATGACTTTATATGGACAAAAGTACTTGTTCTTTCATCATCAGTGTTCAGCTGTCGCCTGCAGCATCAAGCACGAAACTGACTTTGCATTAATCTGTGGTTGAGATGATAAGATTTCTTCAAGCAGCCAAAAGTATGGAGCTGAATGCCTCATGCTATCAGCACTGAATGATTTGCATCCACTTAATATTTTCAACAAACCCTGTCCAATCATAATCCGCCTGTGCCTTTAGATACGGTATCACTCATCATGGTTAAAACAGCTGGTATTTATAGATCAGAAGAGACGCCAATCTGCTCACTATTAGGAGACTCATCCATTTTGACAGAACAAATGTTTCTGACATAAACCCTTCTTCTCGTTGCCTTCATTATGTCAAAGGTGTCAGCGTGCATCGCAGAGCAAATGAGATCTTTTTAAGGGAACATTTAAAGTCATTTAACGGGATCATCTCAGTCACACAGTGAATATAAAGATGATGAAGACAATCACCTTCATCTGTGGGAAATCTGGCAAAGGCATAAAGCGCAGGAGCCCAGATCCACCATGTCTAATCTGTAAACACCAGTGTCACCCTGTTATCAAGTCTGTGCCACACTTTTTTTGTACTTGTTACCAGTCGACTCACGTCAGTCCAGCCTCCACTTGACACTCACACTCACAGTCAGAGAATACAAATTGAGTGTAAATCTCATCCCCTTCTCCAGCACAGGGAGGTAGTGTCACATACTTTAATTCCAACTCTTCTTCTCCCAGTTCCTTATCACTCAGCTCCTCTCATAGTGTGAAATTGCAAAAGCGGTTGGATGCAGATGATGTAGGTTGTGGGAGTTTCCACTATATTACTTAATCTTTTTTTTTTAATTTTACAAGTCTTGCAAGGAGGTTGGGGGGGGGTTGGAGAGAGCTCAGAAAAACAAAGATATGAGGTTTATTATAGGGACAAATTTAAAAAACAACAACAACATACTTGTGTTGTAGAATTAACAATAATATCAGATGTAAAAATGTTAATGCATACATGTACTTTTTGGAGTTTAAAGTTGTCATTCCATGGTTATTTAATTAATATTGTTATTGAATACATTGTGTGTTGGTTCTATTTCAGAATCAGAATCAGAATCAGAATCGTTTTTATTCGCCAGATACATTTGCATATACATGGAATTCTATTCCGGCAGGTGGTGTCACTCTCAGAATAGTATAGTAATATAAAAATATGAAATAGTATGTACAAAAAAAATAAAAATAAAATAAAAATAAAGGTAATAAATAATATTTTACAAAAAGGGTGGTGCAAAGTACACGAGGTTTTAAAAAAAACGTTTTTAAAAAAAAACAAAAAAAAAAACGTACAGATTGTTTTGATTCCAGCTGTTTTTTTACGGTAGAAAAATGACTTGAGGTCGAACACCAGAGTTTATCGGTACTTCCTCATACATGTCCATGACGCGGTGACGAGGCGTCTCTGATTGGCTCAGAATGTGTGAAGGAACACTCCCCCCTCCTCTATCGCTGTATATGTATTTACCTTTACCCAAATAACATCCAGCTAGGTTTTCGTGCCGTTACTTGTTCTGAAAACGTGCAGGAAATAAAACAGTCTTTACATGAACCAGTTTGATCCAACATTTTTTTTTACAGTTTGTGCAGCAGCTACTGTGGCGCTGTCTTCTCTTGTAGATGCTAATGCTAATGCTACTGCAGATTCACTGCCAGGGACAGGTTTAACCCCACATGGGTGACGCTAAAGTCTGTGTGACGTCAGACGGACCGGCTTTTTCTGTGTCCCTGGTTCCTCTTGTTGTTTTGTGTGAATGCAGTATGCAGCCAGTGGAGGTGATGAACCACTGTCAAAGGAGCATGTGTTGGTAAATTGGGGTGACCTGTCAGATTCCAAAAGGAGCGTGGAAAAGTAGTTTTCAGCAGAATGAGGTAGACAGAGGTGAAAACCTCCACTGCATAGAAGCTTCCAGAAGAAGCCCCAACCCTTCAGGAGCTGAGCATAGGACAGAGGAAGTGTTATAACCTGTGGGTCTGAGAGGGAGCTTTAGTGTCACATGGCCTCTCAGGTCAAAGGTCAAAGATTCAGACTGGACTTTTCTGACAAGTGACTATGTAATCTTAAAAGTAATCTTATGCTGAAATATTTTGTAATACTGTAACTGATTGTAAACTATGATTGTGATATTAAAATAATGATAAAATAATAAAATAAGAAGAAGAAGACTCAAAGAGGTATATCTTAACCAAGTTAAATAATCTTACTTAATTATAAAAGTATTAGTTAATTAATTTTTTTACCAATACACTGGTCAGGGGCTTATACTGCAATGCAGTCTATTTTATATCACAATATTCATTTAATCCATTTTCATTTATTTGTTTGTGTGTTTGGAGCCAAAGACAATGTACTTTTTGTGTACTAATGGAAAATACGTTCATAAACAAAGATGATTAAGCTCCAGTAATTGTCATCTCCACTAATCAATATGAACTATTATTATTATTATTATTAATAATAATAACCTTTATTTAACTGCTCAAAAAGGAGTGGGAAAAAGAAAACGTACTAACACTAAAACCGAAACCCTAAAATTCTATTAATGACAGTGGAACCCTAACAGTCTATTAATGACAGTGGAACCCTAACAGTCTATTAATGACAGTGGAACCCTAACAGTCTATTAATGACAGTGGAACCCTAACAGTCTATTAATGACAGTGGAACCCTAACAGTCTATTAATGACAGTAGAACCCTAACAGTCTATTAATGGACTGAATGTTAAACCCCTCTCTATTCTTACATTATACACGTAACACATGACATTTACTTCCTTAATGATGAAACATCATCTCTTTGGAGTCTTAATAATGTAAATAACAGATTTATTATTTTACAGATTACATTATTTTGTTAACATTGTCTGTTAAAATAGTTAGAGAATGGCCCTGTTTCACTCAAAATCATTATTTGACATGTATTGTTTTATTTATGTTGATATGAACATGTATTGACTTTATCATTAGTATGTAGTTATATTAGTTAAGGTTTTCTGCATTCCTTTGCTATTTTCATTTAATTTCTCTATTTTACCCAGTGCTGAGCAAGATAAATGAAAGTAATGGAATTAATTATTAATTAATTTCTTCTTAAAATTGTGAAAAATGCTAACATCATAAAACAAAAACCTTTTATAACAGTCAAATAGTTTTTTTCCTGTCATATATGCAATGTAGTTTAAGTAAAGACATCTTTGAGCTTTGTTTTATCTTAAGTTCATGTAGAAAGAAAACAATTTGTTATATTTATGAATTGACTGTAACTTTAGGAGGGAGGGATAAAGAGTATTAATGTTAATCAAGTATTTAATCGACTGGTACAAAGATTCAACAAGTGGAATGAAATTAGAGACAAAACAAAAAGATACTAAATGTGTATTTTAATTAATCGAAAATCATCATTGACTAAAAATTTAGACAATTTTATGGGATTTTTTTCCCCCAGGATGTTTTATTTCTGATGGTATTATGTGTTACCTTTGGTGGTTTTTACAGAAATATTTTCATCAATTATTCTTCTGTATTATTCTTTTATTCTATTCTTTTTATTTGCACATGAAAAAAACTATACAGAAGGTAAAATATAATACATAAGAATGAACAGAATATCAAAGAAATAACTTATACAGAAAGAATGTGCTGGAGGGGGAACAAAAGTTTAAGGGCTTATTCATGTCCCCCTTCATCATGATTAAAATATAATATAATAATAATAATAATAATAATAATAATAATAATAATAATAATAATAATCATAAAGGTTAGTAAATAACATATGAAAAATAATATATAAGCTTATTGCCTTAGATATAAAACAAGACACAACATGTTATAATTGTACAAAATATATCAAATAATATTTTATTGTTGAGCTAAAGTTGGATGAAAATAATTGCTTTGAGTGTTTGACTTTTTACTTTTGCCAAGGAGGCAATGTTTTGCCGGCATTCATTGGTTTGTTTGTTTGTTTGTCTGTGTACAACATAACTCAAAATCTTATGGATGGATTTTGATGAAATTTTCAGGGTAGGTTGGTAATGGGGAGATCTGGAAATGATTAGATTTTGGTGGTGATGGGGGGGGGGGGGGTCTACCTTGGAGGAGGTCTGGGTTCTCAGAGTGCTTTTTCAAATTTATTTTTTTTTATTCTAGTTTTTATTTCTTTTTTACAACTCGTAGTTTGAACAAACATCATTAGAAAGTACATTCAATTTACATTACACACTGAAAAAAAGTTTGCTTAAGGAGCGCTACCTGGACTCAAAATAAGTAATAATAACTAGAGGTGTTCTATTGGATAGGAAAATAGCAAAAAGAAAGAAAAATTCCAAGGCACTCTCTTATAAGTGAAGAATAAAAAGCCTTTATTAAACTGGCTTGGTTACAAAAACCTATAAAATCATATAAAAACATAAAAACCCCAACGTGTTTCGGCATAATGGCCTTCATCAGGGAGTCAGGCCCAAACATTACACACTGTTTGGGCCAATGACATATTTACAAAATATCTGTACCTATATGAGGAAAAGAAAACACTGAACAAAAATTCACATTCTTCCTGAAATTATATTAGTAAAGTCACATCATAAATAACAAGAGTAACCACATGATCAGAAAAACAGCCTGTGAACTTGCAAGAAATAGTTCTATGTTTATCTTGATAATTGACTGATATAAATTATTTCTAAGTGTGTCCCCAAAATCTAACGTAGATTTTTCATAAATACTTGCATGAAGTTTTCTGCACATTCTGATGAGAAATTTAAACATGTTCTAACTTTTTAGAATAGACCAGACTACAATAGAATAGACTTTATTAATCCCAATAGGGAATGTATTGTATCTAGCAGCTCACATAAAAACACATTTAATTTAATTTTCATTTATTTTGAACAAGCGATTAAGCAACAAATAGCTAGCATACAACAGTGTTTGACAAAACAAAGAACACATGCAAGGCAAACAAATTAAATTAATTTGTCCATGCTCAACAATGAGTGGGAAGAAGAAAAAAACTTATTTAATCCTACCCTGAGTTCTTACCAGCAACTTAACATCATGAATTGTCAATACTTTACCCTATTTATAAACTTCAAAACAGAGCAATGTACATATAGACCTACAGAGATGATATAAAGTCATTTAATAGTATCATTGTAAAACCAGATGTATGTTCACGAAGGAAGAAAAAATAAATTAAAATGCATGTATACATATATACATGCATGTATACATAAATGTGTACTGTCCATCCATGGTGGTGTTACAATAAATGCATGAATTATGAGAACCTTAGTTAAGATTTTGTTTTTCCCAAGTATTTGTATTCTTCTTTAGGCATGAAAAAAAGCAATGTTAATGAAATCTTTTACAAAAATGTGTGTTTAAGCTTTAAACCAAAGAAATGTGTATTTAAAAGGCAATATGAGAACACTATGAAAAAAAAACATTGTTCATGCAGTTTTTGTTTAAGAAGTGACTGTTAATTACAGTCTAATAACAACAAGCAATTGATTTAAATGTAAACATGTTAGTGCAGATCAGGTATTAAGAACAGACCAGTTACAGTAATGATATGAACTAAACAACAACTAAACCTATGAATATACAAGAGAACAACTGTAGAACAACTGTCCACTGGAGTGACCAGGATGTGTCAAAGGGTCAAATAAGAAAAAAAAAAATTAAATTTGTCACAATTCCAACATTCCAACAGGAGTTTTGGCTGCGTACATAAATACACCCACAGTGACCTTTGCATGAATCTGACCCATTATCTGTAATACAGCGCCTGCAGCCATACATTCAGGTTAGCGGCTGCAGAATAGAGGTTCACACAGACTGTTGTGTGTGTGGTATAGAGGCAGACGGCCGAGTGGAGAGAGAGAGAGAGAGAGAGAGAGAGAGAGAGAGAGAGAGAGAGAGAGAGAGAGAGAGAGAGAGAGAGAGAGAGAGAGAGAGAGAGAGAAAGAAGGGATTGGAGAGGTATTTCTGCCAAGAGGATTAGGAACCAGCTGGTGGATGGATGCAGATGACCAGCACCCACTGCCCAGCATCAGC
Source organism: Siphamia tubifer (assembly GCA_020466265.1). NCBI lineage: Eukaryota > Metazoa > Chordata > Actinopteri > Kurtiformes > Apogonidae > Siphamia > Siphamia tubifer. The sequence goes on from CM035804.1 coordinate 46,881,392, forward strand.
ACCTACTGAGACCCTCCACTGTCTCCTCTTGTGTTTGTCTGCATTTCTAACTTCCTCTTCTCTCTCTCTCTCTCTCTCTCTCTCTCTCTCTCTCTCTCTGTCTGCAGTATTTCCTTAATGCATGTCTGTGGTTGTCACAGGGATTTGGCTCTGTCTATCACAGCATGCTCTACTCTATTAATCCATTTTAGAGGTTTTGGAATTCATCTTTTTTTTTTTTTTTTCCTGCTCGTGGCCTGAAAAACGCCACCTGAAAGACAAGTAGAGAAGGCAGCCCTCTTAGAATATGACACAACAGAGACTAACTCATTTCCTCCCAATTGGATGTGATGAGAAAATGCCCTTGTGGCCTTTTTTTTGTGATTTGTGGACAAAATGTTTCAGTGTGATGTAACAGTGTGTTACAGCTCCTTAAGTCAGACACAGCAGCACACACACACGCACACACACACACACACACACACACACACACACACACAAACTGAATAAAGCTCGCAAAAGAGATTTGTTTTCCCTGAGACTTCATAAGGAAAACAAAAACAGTTCCAGGAGTCTATTCATTGGCCTGATATAAGAAATGGATGTATAAAAAGGATGTATAAAAAAAGTATAATAACAAAATATAGAATATTATCTGAGTAGCTGAATATATGGTTATAAGGTAGAAGAAAAGGGGAATGAATCTTATATTGCAATAAAACTATCATGGTTAGGATATATCTATATATCTATGGATTCTATCTATTAATTATTGTTTATGTAATTGTTTTTGTGGTGAAAGTGAATGTACTTTCACCACAAACTAATGCTTTATCAATACTAGTACTTTAGTTGATCATATCAGATTATATGAAGTGAATTGTAATGAATGTGTATATAAATGGTTATGAATGTTTTTGTGTTAATGATAAAAAGGACAAAGTATATTGTGTGTTAGCGCAGTATACTTGAATTTTAGTTTGTAAAAAGGGGGTGGAGTTTATAAGTTTTACTTCTTCCCACTCCTTTTCGAGTACAAGAAAAAGAATGGTTGACTATTTTCATTGTTGTTTTGATGATAATTGTGTGCTCGAAATAAAACTGAACTGAAAAAATGTTAATTATTAAACCTTTGATGCATTCATTATGACAACCTTAGTTAAGATTTGATTCCTCTTTAGACATGAAAAAAGTAATTTGATCGAAATTGTTTTAATGAAAATATATTTTTATGAAGTTACAAAAATTTAGGTTGGTGGTTAGATTCCCGATCTGTCCTAGTCAGTCCATTGTGTCCTTGGGAAAGACACTTCACCCTCCGTGCCCCCAGTGTCACTCACACTCGTGTATGAATGTGTGTGAATGTTTGGACTGTAGGCGTGAAATATTAGTCTGTCCCAGGGCAACTGTGAATACATATGTAGTTTACCACCACCAGAGGGAGCATGTGAGAGTGAATGAATAATGGATTGATAATGTAAACCCCTTTGAGTGCCTTGAAAAGTGCTATATAAATGTAATCCATTATTATTATTATCACCTGGACAATATGTGTTTAACCCTTTAACTCCTGAGCCTTAAGCAATTCCACAGTCAAAAATAAAATTAGATATAATAAGCAACAAAATGAACAAAAACTACCAAAGTGATCAGTAGAATGAACAAAAATTAATATTAAACTAACAAAATAATATGTAACATGAACAAAGTAAGACACTACCAGAACACAATTGAACAAAAAGAATAAAACAATAAAAAACTAAATGTAGAAAAGTAAACAAAAATGAGCAACGACATCATAAGAAACTAATAAATATTCACAAAATAACAAATAACATGAAAAAATTGCCCAAAAAAGGAATAAATGACTAGTGTTGTAATTTTCTTCCAGTAGTTTTAGTTTTGGCTTTTTCTTTTTCCTACGTCAGTTGCTTTTTGACACCTGTACATCAGTTCTATCAACAAAATTCTCAGTAAAATAAGTTTTAAACTAAGCCATCGATTCAGAACACATCAGCGCTGACGCATCAGTGGTTAAAGGGTTAAGCAGTGAACCAAAGAAACATGTATTTACAACTCAATATCAGAACACTATGAAATAAAACATTGTTCATGCAGTTTTTGTTTAAGAAGAGACTGTTAATTACACTTTAATAACAACAAGCAAATGATTTAAATGTAAACATGTTAGTGCAGATCAGGTATTAAGAACAGACCAGTTACAGTAATGATATGAACTAAAACAACTAAACCTATGAATATACAAGAGAACAACTGTAGAACAACTGTCCACTGTCAAAGGGTTAATGATAGGTTAATATATCAGGCTGATATTAACTTTTTTTTTTCTTGTATCAGTATCAGCTCTTTTCTACCCATAATTCCATGGTTTACAGACAGGTGAAGGTCAAAGCACGTGTTCTTGAAGATACTACTGTCCATGTTGAAACAAGGACTTTTTTTTGGGGTGTAGTAATATTTATTCAGTTAAATATCATGGTTTTTGTTTTGTAATTATAAGTAAAGAAGATTTTCTGACATTTGTTATAATTTGACAGAGAAAAAAAAATGGAATCAGCTCCAAATATGGGTTTAGAAATATCTGTCATTTACTAAGGCTGATGTAAAAATAAAAATCTGTATTTGCATCAGCCCCCAAAAAATACATAGCAGTTTATCACTATTATTTATTAGTTGTAGTATTATGATTGTTTTATTACTATTATTCTATTATTTTTTTTGCCAATTTCATTAACGTGTTATTAATCTGAATTTTCAGGTCACGGAGAGAGACAAGAATGGAAGGAGGTGGAGGACATAAATCTGGAAGGTCAGCTGAAAATTAAACACTTCCTAATGCTTTAAAGATTTTTTAAGTACAGTTGTTGGTACTAAATGTGTTCCTAAATGCACCATTGTGTGTTGTTCTTCTACAGTCCCATTTACAAACGAAGCCCAGACATGACAAAGTCTCCCATGACAAAATCTGAACAGCTCCTGAGAATAGACGACCACGACTTCACCATGAGGCCAGCGTTTGGAGGTGAGTGAGTGAGGAAGGAAGGAAGGAAGGAAGGAAGGAAGGAAGGAAGGAAGGAAGGAAGGAAGGAAGGAAGGAAGGAAGGAAGGAAGGAAGGAAGGAAGGAAGGAAGGAAGGAAGGAAGGAAGGAAGGAAGGAAGGAAGGATAGATAGATAGATAGATAGATAGATAGATAGATAGATAGATAGATAGATAGATAGATAGATAGATAGATAGATAGATAGATAGATAGATAGATAGATAGATAGATAGATAGATAGATAGATAGATAGATAGATAGATAGATAGATAGATAGATAGATAGATAGATAGATAGATAGATAGATAGATAGATAGATAGATAGATAGATAGATACTGGTTGTTGCAGATCTAGATGAGAGCATTTCTTTCTAACTGCTGTAAATAGACAGGAACAGTAGAATACAATTTTGCTGTTTTATTTATGAATGCTGTAAAATATTGCATTTTTCGCTTCTTCTGATGTATTTGCAAATCTTGAGTAATATTTTGTCCCCCAAAAAGTGTGAGAGGCGACAGCTGAAGATGAATGATAATATAATAATCATGAAATTAGATTATTATCATAACAATAATAGCCATTCCAAATGTGACTTTTGGCATTCAGGCCCTAATAAGGTGTGAAAATATAAATAAACTGTAATAATATAAAAACGAATCAGGTAATGAACTGTATATATAGTTTGTGCCTCCATTTTTTTTTTACCGATTCATCCTCTGAATCTAAATCAGACAATGTTCTATGCATTTTCCTAAAATGAAATGATGTTTGTAGCGAAAATATGTCTGACATGATGATTGGAGTAAAAAAATCTGACTCGTTATCAGAAACCAGACTCCTTTACTGTCTTGTAATTCCTTCTTTCGCAGTATGAATTAAAATAACCATAACACTATGCAATTCAATTTGGTTCACTCAAATAGATTTTTTATGTGTGACCATAAAAAGTCAAAATTACGAGATAAAAAGTCAAAATTACGAGACAAAAAGTCAAAATTCTGGAATAAAAAGTCAAAATTACGAGAAAAAAAAGTTAAGATTATGAGATAAAAAGTCAAAATCATGATAAAAAGTTACAATTACAAGATAAAAAGTCAAAATCAAGACATAAAAAGTCAAAATTATGAGATAAAAAGTCAAAATTATGAGATAAAAAGTCAAAATTATGAGATTAAAAAGTCTAAATCATGAGATAAAAAGTCAAAATTACGAGATAAAAAGTCAAAATCATGATAAAAAGTTAAAATTATGAGATAAAAAGTCAAAATTATGAGATTAAAAAGTCAAAATCATGAGATAAAAAGTCAAAATTACGAGATAAAAAGTCAAAATCATGATAAAAAGTTAAAATTATGAGATAAAAAGTCAAAATCAAGACATAAAAAGTCAAAATTATGAGACAAAAAGTCAAAATTATGAGATTAAAAAGTCTAAATCATGAGATAAAAAGTACGAGATAAAAACTCAAAATCAAGATATAAAAAGTCAAAATTATGAGATTAAAAAGTCTAAAGCATGAGATAAAAAATCAAAATTATGAGATTAAAAAGTCAAAATTGAAAATTTTTCAAGTTGATTCAATGTTTTACTTTTTTCAGTGTACTGAGGAGACACATTTCTCTTTCACGTTGAGCTGTAAAAGTCATGAACACAGAAAAGCAGTGTGTATATTTTCTATGAATAATAAATGTGTAACAGGATGTTGTTGTTTGGTCCTATGATCTAAACTGTGATGTGACAGTTTCCAGTCACATGGTTCAGTTCTTTACATCAAGTGTTAATACATATCTTTTCCCTCATATATTAGAGAGATTTGATGTCTGTTTTTTTTACTCTGTGGGATTATGTCCAGATGAAGGCAGGCTTTTGTTTTCACATTGAAACAGAGTATACAGTTCATTTATAATCTGTAGCCGTCGTCGCCTTTTAGTTGCTTTACGAGGCAATAACGTCACATGAACTATATTCCCTGTTACAACATGAGGCCGTTCACTTTGATGCTTAAGAGAAGAAACACGTGTCATTTTCATCAGCGTCAGACTTTTTTTTCTTCTTTTTTTTCTTTTTTTAATCAGACCACAATCTGTTGCTGAAACAAACCAAGTGACCCTTCCAGAATCATCCCCCGATGTGTCCTTAAGTTTGCCTCTGTCTGCTACAAGTGCAGAAACGGAGCTTTATTTCATCCACCGCTGCATCAACTTTGATCCATTATTGTGACCTAATTGTATTTGTGTACTATTGGAGGATGATGCAGGGCAGAAAACCTGAACTAGGTCAAAAGTAGAAATCCAGGCAGAGTGGCACCATCATAATACAAGCGCTGTTCAAACTGTTGTTTGTTTGGAAAGATGATTTTCTATATTTTACCCAGTGGTGTGGTCTGTGGTATTCTTAAAATAAAATAAACAATACAGCAGAGAATAATTTAACAATTGCGTCAAAAACAAACCATAATAGACATTAAACAGAAGTATTCCACTAAACAAGTATGGTTATCACTGTTTTGACTGTCCATAAATAATCCTAATGAGTCAGGAATTTATTTACAAAGAAGTTCTGATCAAAATGGAATAGGATGAACCAATGATTATCCCAATGTTTACAGCAGTAAACAGAATATTCCTACTTATTTTTCAGACAGCAATGGACATACCCACTTCTAAATCCCTATGATGTATATGGACTGACCCTGCCATGTTAGAAAAATACAGAAATATAAAAATGGCTTGATAAATGTATTCCCATATCATTAATGTATTTATTTATCTGTGTATTTATTTTGTCCTCATTTATATTTTTTGCTTCTTTAATTCTTATCCTTGCATTTATTTCTGTGTTGTTCCTATTTACATTTCCTTTATCTGATTTATTTCTATAATTTATTTTCATCTGACATTTTAATAATTTTATAATAGTGAAAATTTTTTATATTTTTGGTATAAAATAAACAGAATAAACTTTATGTGTCACTGTGTCTAAGAAAAAAAAACTATTTCTCCAGAAACCACCACTGGTTTTACTCATTACTATTTAATGACGTACTTTTGTGAGCCATGTGCAATAGCCGTTCATTATTTATTGGTGTGCTGTCAATGTTCTGGTTTTTATATATATATATATATATATATATATATATATATATTTTTTTTTTTTTTTAAATATATTTTAATTAAGGAAGAATGCTGTCTGATGTGTGTGTATTTGTACTCAGGATGGCACAAATGAAATTTCGTTGCACCTATGCAATGACAAATAAAATCTATTCTATTCACTGATATTAGCCTAGCCATGCTATACCCATTCATTTCATGTATAGGTCTAACAGTGCTTCATAATCAGGGGAGGCGGGGCTAAAAGGCTGTCTTTCAAATCCCTCTGTATGCAATAGGATGGTACTACAACCAATCAGTGTAATCTTTAGGATGACGTAGTTAGAAAGTTAGGAATGACTAAACAAAATTGGAGATTATGGATCTTAACGACTGTTGTTGATTCTGTAAAAATAATTTAAAGATGACAGATGTTTTCTCACATTCTTCACTCATCTTTGATAAAAGGAAATTACCACACGTTGTTGTTGTTCTTATATGTCCGCCCAATACTTCACCGTGATTCGTCGGCCAGTTTCAGGGAAATCTAGCCAAAAGTTAGCATAGCCGTGCTCATGGGTCTGAGGTCGGAAAATGTACGACGCATTATAGTCTCTTATTAAGCCCACATAAAACCTAACAGCACGTTTGCTTCCCATCAAAAACAGATGGTCTGTCTATGACACATCAAATAGTTATTAACCGCTATCATATGTTAAGTTCAGAGCATTTGTCAAATGGAATCAGAATTTATTTGTCTCACTCCATTAACTCCCATTCAAATTTTTCACAAGCTAAGCACCCATGGAGTAGAAGTATAAGGCTGTGTCTACACTGCTATAGCTTTTTATATTAATATATCACACAGAAAAGCCTGTTCAACACACTTACATGTAAAAAATAACATGTTTTAAACTCATCAGACTTTGCTAATATGAATATATTTTTCTCTTCCAGGTCCTCCTATTCCTGTCGGAGTCGATGTGCAGGTTGAAAGTCTGGACACTATATCTGAGGTGGACATGGTAAGAAGGAAATACTTTATCAAAGATTATTTATAACTGCATTTTCCAAACTAAAATTATTTTGGAATTATTCCATGACAGAATAAACTGTTCAGAAATGAAATGATGCAGAGTCATTTTCCCAATGCTTAATAACTGTCCTGTTTAAAATGGAAACTTTGTTTATTCCACAATAAATGTAGTGAAGTACAAAAACAGCCCTATCATTTAAAAAAATTATCCTTAATATACCAAAATTGTTATGGATTATGCACACAAAATTTAAAATAAAAATACTGCCAATGGATTAAACACATTTTTTCGACTCAGTTTCTTCAAAGTAAAATAAAAACAAAAAAAGCAAAGCAAGCATGTTATTTAATAGGCTGTTAAATATTAATATCCTAGAAAAGTGATATAAATCTGAAGTAATGTTTTTAACACAGAGTTTAAGTATTTGTAACTTTGATTTAATTTAATTTCAGATGCAGATATTGTAAATTCACTACATTTATAGTTGCTTTTCAAATTAAATTACTTCATGTTTGCTTCACTGGTCTGATTCTGTAGGAATGCAGAACCTTGGTAAATATGACAGACTTTATAGCACTAAAATGTTTTTTCTTGTACACTGAAAAAATAAAAGATTGAATCAACTTAAAAATTCTTCTTCAATAGGTCACATATAAAAAACATCTAGTTGAGTGAATCAAATCAAATTAAATTAAAATAACCATAACACTATGCAATTCAATTTGGTTCACTCAACTAGATTTTTTATGTGTGACCATAAAAAGTCAAAATTACGAGACAAAAAGTCCAAATTATGAGATAAAAAGTCAAAATTACGAGAAAAAAAGTCAAGATTATGAGATTAAAAGTCAAAATTATGAGATAAAAAGTCAAAATCATGACATAAAAAGTCAAAATCATGATAAAAAGTTAAAATTACGAGATAAAAAGTCAAAATTATGAGACAAAAAGTCAAAATTATGAGATTAAAAAGTCTAAATCATGAAATAAAAAGTCAAAAGTACGAGATAAAAAGTCAAAATCATAAAATAAAAACTCAAAATTGAAGAACATTTTTCAAGTTGATTCAATGTTGTACTTTTTTCAGTGTACATTCGTGTACTGAGGAGACACATTTCTCTTTCAGGTTGAGCTGGAAAAGTCATGAACACAGAAAAGCAGTGTGTATATTTTGTGTAACAGGATGTTGTTGTTTGGTCCCTTCAGGATTTCACCATGACTCTGTACTTACGTCACTACTGGAAGGACGAGCGGCTGGCGTTCCCGAGCACCAACAACCAGAGCATGACCTTCGACAGCCGCCTGGTGAAGAAGATCTGGGTCCCAGACATGTTCTTCGTTCACTCTAAACGCTCGTTCATTCACGACACCACGACCGACAACGTCATGCTGAGGGTTTATCCTGACGGCAATGTCCTCTACAGCCTCAGGTGGAAACACAGTCTGCACAGTGAATATGACAGAAAAACCTCTGCTAGAATAAACACTGGTTTATTTATGAGTTTATGGAAAGAATGACGACAACACAAAAAAATACAGGTTTTTTTTTTTTACTCACATTACAAATTCTAAAAGGTCACCGGGGAATTAAGTTTTCCAGCCGATGAAATGTAAAACAGATAATGATAATGAATGGATGGACGAATGAATGGATGGATGAATTCATTAATGAATGGCTGATGAATGGATACACACATGAATGAATGAATGGATGATGAATGAATGAATAAATGAATGAATGGATAAATGAATGAACGGATACATGAATGAATGGATGGATGATGAATGAATGGATAAATGAATGGATACATGAATTGATGGTTGATGAATGGATGAATGAATTAGTGACTGGATACATGAATTGATGGATGATGAATGGATGAATGAATTATTGAATGGATGATGAATGAATGGATAAATTAATGAATGGATATATGAATGGATAAATGAATTAATGAATGGATAGATGATGAATGGATGGATGATGAGTGAATGGATAAATGAATGAATGGATGGATGATGAATGAATCGATAAATGAATGAATGGATGTATGAATGTATAAATGAATGGGTGATGAATGGATGAATTAATGAATGTATCAATGAATGGATGGATGATGAATGAATCGATAAATGAATGAATGGACGTATGAATGTATAAATGAATGAATGAATGGATGGGTGATGAATGGATGAATTAATGAATGTATCAATGAATGGATAGATGATGAATGGATGGATGATGAGTGAATGGATATATGAATGAATGAATGGATGAATGAATGAATAAATGAATGAATGGATACATGATTGTATGAATGAATGGATGGTTGATGAATGAATGAATACATGATTGTATGAATGAATGAATGGATGGATGGTGAATGAATGGATATATGAATAGATAAATTAATTAATGAATGGATGGATACATGAATGAATTAATGAATGTATCAATGAATGGATGATGAATGAATGTTCTCACCACACACACACAGTACAACAACCAAAATAAACACAAATATCAACAAACAGGAATAGTTCAGAAGTTTATCCTTTGCTTTTCTTTCTCCTCTGACACATAATTTATATTATATTACATGTGAACAGTCGATAACACTGGTCTACAAGTAAAATGCTTCTGGAATAATCCATTCATTTTACAGGTTCTTTCTAGTAGAATATTTACTAATCCATTGTATACATGTCCATAAACCATCATATATGTGGAATAATAATGATCTAACATCTTATTAAACTATGTAAGATTTATCACATTTAAAACCTGAAGCAGATACTTTTGAAAAGAATTCTAGAGCAGCGTAACAACAAAAACACATCTACCATCTCCACTTAATAATCCTAAATGATTTTGTTATGTTACATTTTTAAACTTTGTCAGAGACGTGAACAACTTAAACTTACACTGAAATAAAACTGGATTTGACATTTGTCCTCACCTTCATATATTAAAAAAATATAAAGACCTCTGAAATTATAATTAATCTCTCTTAATTTAAGGAAATTTTGAATGGCATTTGAAACTCTATAATTTTTTTGAACTTTAAAATATAATATATATTAAATTGATTGACGATTTATAAAGTATTAAATTGCCACTTTGCTACATGGATGTTCATAATTTGTAGATTAGCAAACGCTACACATCATTTCTCTAACTATTGTTTACTGGGAACTAGAACTAATACAGCGCAAGGACAGACCTGTGATTCATTAAAATACAATGTTAGTTCAAGCAATAAATAAATAAATAAATAAATCTAGGATTGCCTCATTTAATTCACTTTAATGGGTTCATCCAAGGGCTTTTTAGTTAATAAAGCTGCAAATAGTAGGAAAAAACTGTCAAAAAAATCCCCTCAACAACAGTGTTATAGACTTTGTGTGAGAATTAAAATAAAACAAAAGTAAAAAAAAAAAAAGAAAAATTCCAAGGCACTCTCTTAAAAGTGAAGAATAAAAAGCCTTTATTAAACTGGCCAGGTTACAAAAACCTATAAAATCATATAAAAAAACATATAAAAACCCCAACGCGTTTCGGCATAAATGGCCTTCATCAGGAAGTCAGAAAAGTAAAATCAGGTTTGTTTTTATCCCTTTGTTAAGTATCATTATGAATAAGAACAAAATACCTTTACACAATGTAGGATGGATAAGTGGTTTTATAAATCATATTTGACATAATGCACTCTTTTATCCTGCTTTGTTCAACTTCTCTAAATCAATGCATTTCTGACAATATCTGAAAAATGAATAAACACAGAACACCCACAGGACATCTGTCCAACCTGTGTCTATCAAAATATATAACCTTTGAAATATCAGTTAATGACTCTGGACTACAGAAAATACAATATTAACTTCTGTGTAATAACCTTAACTCATTTTCACTGTGTACATTTGTTATATTTAGAACTATTTAGATATTCTATTAAGTACTTTTTATTGCTTAATATGTATTTATACTGATAATTAACACTTTATGAGACTTATTTTTAACACTTTCATCTTGAGTAGAAGCTTTTGTAATGAAAAGTAATTTCCCCTTGGGATCAATAAAATTATTCTGATTTTGAAGTAAAAAAACTAAACAACATTCTTGAATAAAGTTAAGATGACAGCCTCTTAAGTCCTTGTAAAACTAACTAAAACTTAACTAAAATCATGAATCAAATTGAAAACATCTGTGATTCATCCTTCGCATACGTCCTAACTTTCCACAAAGTTTCATATGGAGTCATTCTGTGTAATGGTGCTGAAAGAAGGTAACTGCAGTGAAAATGTACATTCTTTATCAGAGGTAAAAGGATTTGTGCTGCAACACTCCAGGGAGACAATGAAAGGAGGAAAGTAGAAAAAAGATTTAAAACCCAACAGGGATCTTTAGAGGATTTCAGCTTTTATTTGGTACAAACTAGTCCATCTGTAAACATGTTTTCATTGTGTTGCTTTTGTTTTTTTTATTTCCTGCAGAGTTACTGTCACTGCCATGTGTAACATGGACCTGAGCCGCTTCCCTCTGGACACCCAGACCTGCTCACTGGAGATAGAGAGCTGTGAGTGCATTGGACTACAACATAGGACTGTGTTTATACGTTTGACTAGATGGGATTAACGGTGGATATTATTAATATGATTGTGTTTTTTCAAGGAGGTTATGTTTTTGTCTGTTATTTAGCACGATAACTCAAAAAGTTCTGGACGGATCTAGATGAAATTTTCAGGGTAGGTTGGTAGGTTGGGGTCTGCCTTGGCGGAGGTTTGAGCTCTCAGGGTGCTTTTCTAGTTTTTATTCTTTTACACCCTGCACATTGTGCCATTTTAGATAGATATTTATTTTATCTAGGGTACTCCTTTTATCTTCTTTAACAAACTTTTTACTGCTTTAAATATATATATATATATATAATTTTTTTAATACTATATGTATATATATATATATATATAATTTTTTTGCTTAATTCAAGATTTATTTTATTAAAAACTTGTTTTTGCTTAAATCACGATTTTTCCTCCTTAAATCAAGCAAAAACATTTAATAAAATCTGTCAATGGAACAAGTAAATAATCTTGGTAAGATTTCTTGAAATGAGATTTGTCAGATCTATTGTCTATAAATCGGTTCTTACTGAAAAGTTCTTCTTTAGGTGATTCTGTCTGATTTAAAGTGTGATGTGATATTTGGACTAGAAATTAGAAAAATAACCATTTTGAATCCTTGGAAAATTAAATGACTTAAGAGTGATTCTTAATGTGAAGCATCACAAATGTGTGGGGTGTCCATTAAATTCACATATTACTCTGTTAGGTCTATTATTCTGATCATTATAGAATATATGAGTTCTTTGGGACTTTCCACATCAATGATAACATTTCTATTTAGCTCCCATTACAATGATTATACTTCTTTTTTATCAGTAATATAACATCATCTCCTGTAACTTCTACTAGTTCATGATGAAAATAAAATGTGTTGGTGTAGTTATATAAACATGCAGATAGTTTAAGGCCAGACCTAGTTTAAGTCTCAATCACAGCTACAATATCAACCAGACTGTGTAAAGCTTCTTTCAACAGCCTGAGTGTTTGTCCACACATCTTATTTTATGCTGTGCTTTAAGGCTTCAAGGACAAAACACAGCTTGGAAGTGGAACAAAGCTCCTGGAAAAAGCTCGGAGACAAAGTGTGTCATATAAACTTCAGCCTTCTGGAGCTGTTGTTGTATATACTTCTATTTTTGGGGGGTCTGTAAAAAATGAATGCATTAGTGCAGATTAACGTCATGATTAATCTGATTTAAAATATGTAAAACAATTAAATGGAACAGTTGTCTACAGTTTTGTTGAAACTGTTGAAGGCATTAAATACACGTTAGTTGGTTTATATTCATGTTTTGGATATTTTAATCAAATTTCTTTGGTGTTTTTTCTGTGTTTTAGAATATGTTTTGAATTTTTCGTCGCTTTTTTGTATTAGTTTTTGTGCATTTTTTTCTCTTATTTTTTTTGTTTCCTGGTGTAGTTTTGTATATTTTGTGGGAAATTTGAGTTAAAAAAACCCCCCACCAGAAACAGCATTTTGAACATGGTTAATTAAAATTAATCCAAAGCAACCCTCTGATTAAACTTTTAATCATTTGACAGCCCTAATTATTGTGTGTTTCCTCTCCAGATGCGTACACTGATGATGACCTGATGCTGTACTGGAAGAAAGGCAACGAGTCCCTGAACACTGACGACAGAATATCTTTGTCCCAGTTCCTCATCCAGAAATTTCACACTACCACAAAGCTGGCTTTTTACAGCAGCACAGGTAATTCACAGGCCCCCTATAATATGCACGTTCCACCCAAATGATTATGCAAATCAGCCCAAATGTGTCCGTCAAGCATGTGAAAAGTACATCACAATTGAATTACAACATCAATGAATTCTTTTCTACTTCAAAAGCTTTTTCCCACTAAAGGATCAAATGCTCCTTTACATGTAATTGAAGTCCTTTGCATGTCACACCAAGAAGAATATACTAATATTTCATTTGATCCTTGCTCTGCAATGAACTAAATAATCAAACTAGTACCAACCACTTGTAGGCTGCTGGAAAGCCAGTGTAAAAGCCCCCCAGCTTTTTTTATGTCACTTTCCAGCTCACAAGTACAATGTGAGCATAAAAGGGATTTTGTCTTCTATCTGTTCCTACCAGAATAGCTGGGATCCTCTGTTTCCAGTCGTTGCACAGTGTATCAGCAGCTAACACGCCAGGCACTCTTTGTAACGGTAATATTCTCTTTCGCAGGCTGGTACAATCGTCTGTACATCCACTTCACCCTGCGGCGCCACATCTTCTTCTTCCTGCTGCAGACTTATTTCCCTGCTACTCTGATGGTCATGCTGTCCTGGGTGTCCTTTTGGATCGACCGCAGGGCCGTCCCTGCCAGGGTCCCGTTAGGTAGGACACTTCATCTTCTCAAAGACATAAATGAGTCACAAAATGAGGGAAACCAGGGATCATTCCTTAAAAAATGCAGTGCAGTGGCAACTTTATGCAAAAACTACTGGAACAATTTCCATGACATTTTCAGGAAAGGGGTGAGGTGGTACAGAATAGATCCCATTAAATTTTGGGGAATGTAGGTTGTAGGTCAACGGTCAAGGTCACCTGTTCTTATGTTAGTTGTAAGAATTTCACATTTATCCTGTGAAGTTGAGCCAACCAGCATTTAAGACTCCAGTTTTCATAGTGGTAACTTTTCATTTGTGTTGTTTCAGAAGCATTTTAATTGTAGACCAGTGTAATTGTTGTAAAATGCAGTTTGTCATCTTTTAATGGTCATCAGATATGGCCCATTTGGATGTTCAGAGGCTCTGTACTTACCATGGAAACACTGTCATCTTCTACAACATTGATTCACCAGTAAAACCCACGGAGTTGGATCAGTCACAGTGGACGGACACATTCAAATATTCCTTTGCAGAAAAAAAGTCACTTTTTCTTCGGTATTCTCGGTTTCTAATATAATACACCTTAACCCATTACGACCTAGTGCTACTTTTGTGTCAGTTCCCAAAAATATTATTAAACCTTTTCCTAGGCAGTTAATTACTATTTAGCTATTATATTATGCTGTGTATTTTACAGAGGGTTAGAGAAAAACTGACTTTCTACTAAATCTGTCAATATCAGGACATAAACACAAGTGTGTCCATCATATCCACCTTATTCCGAGCCCCCATGAGCCCTTGCGTGAATTATAAGAGCTTCCGCTATGAACCGGAACCGGCATTTGTTGACAGTGATTGACAATTGACAGTGCTCATGGGGACGCTTAGTCACGCCCTTCTACTTCCGGTCCATGGGGGTTTAGCTCGCAAAACATTGAATGGTAGTGAATGGAGCGAGTCAAACTAAATTGTGATTCCATTTGACAAGTGCTCTGAAATTCACATATGATAGCGGTTAATAATAAATATTTGATGTGTCATAGACAGACCACCCGTTTTTGATGGGAAGCAAGCGTGATGTTAGGTTTTATGTGGGCTTAGTAAGAGACTACAATACGTCGCGTATGTTATGTCACACTCAGCTGTAGGGTGGAGAATGTGGTGACGTCACATGCGCGCCAGGCGGGTTTTACTCGCAAATGAATCAGCCGTTGATTAGCAGACCCGGTTCTGCTTCGCTGTGTTACCTTTCTTTCCCTGCAGGACTCACACTCCGAACCGTAGTTGGGAGGGCTGCTTTAGTGGGTTAGTCTTTGGCTCGTTTGCTGGTAACCGGCGTCTAGAAGTCCGGGCCGCAGAAAGGAAGAGGGAGAACTTTGTCGAACTGGCTCGTGCAGACTTGCACGTTTAATTATGGCTTTGCTTGTTATTAACAACACTTTCTGGGCCGAATGCTAACTAACTGGACACAGCTGCGTAGAACAGTTTAGCAGTGCTAAGTTCGTTGCGCACATGTTTCGACATTTACTATTATGCTTCTCTTTCCGTCGCACACACCTACACGTCACCTACACACTGACGTCACATTCACTGCGACACGGTCCATCAGAGACCGCTGGCTGGTAACAGCTGCCTCATGGTCTACCGGTTCACCTCCGAAGCAACAACTATCTCTCTTTTTTGCTATCTTCTCTTCCCACCTAACTCCACTGGCCCAGGACACCTTAGCACGAATGTTAGTGCTCTTACACTGGACCTTTTCTCCCCCACACTCTTTTTTTCATTCATTCGTTAGCGTGGGGGCTAACATCCAGCACCCCAAGCTAGCCCCGCTGCTAACAGGTAACGCTCCACGTTAGCGACAAACACCACCAGCACCTCTACTTCAACAACGGAACACCTTAAAAAGGAATTCACACCGAACATCGTCACTTACCCGAGGGAGCTGCTGGTGCTTCTGAGGGAGTTCGCGGCCCCGGTGCCTCGCTCCTCACCAGGCTTCCCGACGCAATGTGCGCGTGCACGCCCTACCACAGTGCCCGGAAAGAGCATGAAGAAGAAAACTAGACGAGGTAAAAAATAAAAAATAAAAAAAAAGAGTGTTCCGGGTCGGGCTGCAGCGGGAGAGCTGGAAACAGCCCCTGCCAGCGATCATACTCACTAATGTCCACTCATTACGTAATTAGACCGACGAACTCCAGCTCAAACTGAACAACTACTACCAGTATAAGCGTGCATGTATCATGGCTAGGGTTGCCACTTGCCAACTCCCTGAAGCTGGAAAGAGGGACATTGTTTTGGACGTGGGGTCTTGGGGGTCCTCCCCCAGAAAAATGTTGTTCCTTAGATGCCATTTCCTGCATTTTAATGCATTGAAAATACGGACGTCTTGTCAACCTACCCATGCCAGAAATCATGTTTTCTTATTCAGACCACAATCCTACTAATTTCAGGATTATTGTGTGAAATTATTTATGCATAAGTAAAACACTATTGTGTTTAAGTTAAGAGTTAAAACTACTCTGAATTAAAGCAGCGTTCAATTTCACGGTGCAGTCCGCGCTATTATAACTGTGACCATGTTTGATTGTATGGTACACAATAGTAACCTCGCTAGCAGAAATTCTGTCTAATTCACCTGTCGTTGTGGCGAAGAATGTAGAAATCTTGCTAGCTCCTTTGGCTAGCACGGCCTTTTTATGACACTCTGCCTCTTCGTGGTAAGATAAGTCGTGCTCGCCTCCGTGGCCGGCGGCACAAAGTACAAAATGTTCTCCTAGGGTCGGTTGTGGCTTTAACCCAATATCTTTTTACCTCCCATGCTTTGTTGTAGCTACAAAGCCTCTTTTTTTAGCCGGTGCCGGTTCGTCCATTTCTTAACTGACCTGAGTAAACTTGACTACTACCGTCTCCCATAGCAACAGCTACACGTATCCTATCACAGCTCCCTGATCAGAATGTGTCATCATATACCACACTCCTATCATTGGACAAAATACTTGTAAACATTTTAATCAAATATGAGTTTTGGTGCAGAGTAGCCTATCAAAAAACACTGTTCAGAATGTGTCATAAATCACCAATACATCATTGGACGATATGCTTCATAAACATTACGTTTAAAAAAAGCTGTCCAGACTGATTGAAATGCAGGACAGGAGTTGTTCTTCACAGGGCAAATAAAATACACCTCAAATTCGGGATGTCCCGGACAAATCGGGACGGTTGGCAACCCTAATCCTGGCCTTTACCGAGCCATGGCTTTCTGAAGATGACACAGACACCGCCATGCACATCGATAGTAGCTGCTCTGTGCACCCATCCTAATTACCCCACAGGATAAATAAACTTTACTGTATCTGAATCTGAAGAACAGATGCGACGCCCGAGCCAAACCCCACCGATTTGGTGGGGTTTGGCTTTGAGGGCATTTGAGACTGCTTGCAGTTTTTATTATTATTATTATTATTATTATTATTATTATTATTATTATTATTATTATTATTATTATTCACTATTTATACAGTACGGTATATTTTTGCTGCAGTATTATTACTCTTTTGTTTAGTGATTATTAATTTTATTAAGCTAAGGCATTATGTTCATTTTCTATTGACACTATGAATTATTATTTTTTTGTTAAATCATTGTACCGATTTTTACTTGTCTGTCATGTCATCTAGGGCCACAATAGAAACAAGCGTATTTTATCACTTTTTTGTGCTACCCTGTACATTTTTAATGCAGTTGAAATGCGCATCAATTATAATTTATTATGACGTACAGCATGTGTGTAGTTCAGGACACATCACAAACTATTTTATTTCCCATTAAATAAAATTCATCCATTTTTCGATCTCAGGCCCC
This sequence comes from Siphamia tubifer, assembly GCA_020466265.1. Taxonomy (NCBI): domain Eukaryota; kingdom Metazoa; phylum Chordata; class Actinopteri; order Kurtiformes; family Apogonidae; genus Siphamia; species Siphamia tubifer. The sequence continues at coordinate 46,899,391 of CM035804.1, forward strand.
ATGAGCCTCCTGGAAGGGGCGGAGACTTCAGCCCCCCATGGGTGTTTCATGTTTGTTTCATAATTGACATTCCTCAGTCTGCCACTAGAGGGAGCATCGGTCTCACCAGTTATGCATAACATTTAAAAGCCATGAATCTCATTTCACCCCTTACTCCTGCCCTTACCCCATTCAAATGGAGCTATCAGGGGTAGGAAATCAACCCCTATTAATTGGGACACCCCTTCAACACTCACCTACGTCATCAGTTCGCTCCGCCAATTGTTACAGAACCAAAAACCACAGCTTTAACCACAAGTAAACTAACATATCTGCTGCTGTAGTTGTCACTTTCTCCTGGACTATGCTTATATTTTTTACCAATATCTGCATCAAAACGGAGAAGTGCTATGGATCGACAGATTACTCCACATTTATGTAAATAGCAATGTTTTCATGTGTGTTTTATGGAGAAAACTATCATTACACATTGTGACAATGTCAAAATGTTATACAACAGTTATCACAATTTAAAAACTGTTAATCCGTTTGTAGTCTGCCTCTGGAAAATCTCCATTTGAAGGCGTACAAAGCCCTTCCCTTCCCTCTCTGCCTTAATGTGAATTGAGACACCCCCTACCCCTACATGTGGATGCACAAAACAGAGGGGAAGAGGTTCAGGCAAAATGTCTATTAATAAGCGATACAATAAAAAAAAAAAATTTGAATTGATAACACTGGTCCACAAATAAAATGCTTCTGGCATAAAACTAATGCAATTTTTCCATGTGTGGTGGAGATTAAACTCAAGTCTTAAATGCTGTTTGGCTCAAGTTTACAAAATAAGTCTGAGGTCAAAATGTGAAACTCTTAGAATTAATACAAGAATAGTTTTCAGTCCAAAGGAATATTGGTGTCAAATCTACTTCAAAACACTGTCTGCACATTATGATCTATTCATTTTGAAGATTCTTTCTAGTAGAATATTTACTATTATATATATTTATTATTATATTTACATTGTATACATGTACATAAACCATCATATATGTGGAATAACACACCATTAACAACACAAGCAAACCAACACTTTTATCATTTGTTTCCTGATTCATCTGATTAAAGTTTGTAAGATTTAGCACATTTAATGTCTGAAGATACTTTCTTTAAAAAAAAAAAAAAATTGTAGACCAGTATATTACGCAATATCACAATAGTCAATATTTTCCATTCTGTTCTTCCCCAAATAATTAATTTTAATTGGGCATAAATTGTAAATCTGATATTTTTGTCTGGTTTTCTCTTGAGGACTTGAGCTGGTTGTGTAGATAAAAGTTACGGGTTACAGAGACAAAGTCAGGACTCTTGTGTTTTGCTAAATATAGAGCTGGTGAGACACTAAAGTAAAGCTGTTCTGTGATGAAACTGTTTGTGTTGTGGCTTCAGGCATCACCACTGTGCTGACCATGAGTACCATCATCACTGGGGTCAACGCCTCCATGCCCCGGGTCTCATACATCAAAGCCGTAGACATTTACCTCTGGGTCAGTTTCGTCTTTGTCTTCCTCTCGGTGATAGAGTATGCGGCGGTCAACTACCTCTCTACTGTCCAGGAGAGGAAAGAGAGGAAGCTGAGGGAGAGAGTAAGTCTGCTTTTCACTGTGGAAGTTCAATATTTAACTTTATGAAGTCACATAAAACAAACACTGCAAACAACAAAGTCTGACCAAGTGTATTATTAGTATCTGATCAGAATCACCTCAAGTTTTTAGTGAGGTATAAGAACACATTTTTAGACGATAGAACCTGAAAATCTTGCTTGAATTTAGCAAAAATAAACAATAAAATCTTGAATTGAGAAAAATAATAATCTTGAATTAAGCACAAAAAAAATCTTGAAGCAAGAAAAAAAATCTTGAATTAACCAAAACAAATGAATAAATAAAATAAACAAATAAATAATTCTTGAATTAAGCAAAAAATAAATAAAAATCTTAAACTAGAAAAGCACTCAGAGAGCACTGACTCCACCAAGGCAGATCTATCTATCTATCTATCTATCTATCTATCTATCTATCTATCTATCTATCTATCTATCTATCTATCATGTATGCATTTACTTATTTCTTTTTACCTCTTTGTTTGTTTGTCTGCCTGTTAGTTAGCAAGATCACTCATAAACGTACAAACAGATTTTGATGAAATTTTCAGCATGTGTTGGGAGTTTCACAAGGAACAAAAGATTACATTTTGGTGGTGATCCGGAACAGATCCTGGATTCTGGATCACTTTGACTTTTTACATTGTGGTAAATGGAGAATACGTTTCAAAGTGATCCAGAATCCAGGATCTGTTCCGGATCACAACCCAAATATAATAATTTATTCCTTGTGACACCCCCTAACATATCCTGAAAATGTAATCTTTAACTTTTTGAGTTATCTGACTAACTAACAGACAAACAAACTCTGGCAAAAACATAACCGCCTTGGCAGAGGTAAAAGTATTCATAGAATGCCTAATCTGAGCGGTGTGTGTGTGTGTGTGTGGGGGGGGGGGGGGTGTCTACATGATGGAGGACTGCGCTCTTACAGTGCTTTTCTAGTTTCATGTCTTATCTTCTGCACCATCATATTTAAATACATCTCTGCTGCTTTTCCCCAACTTTATTTACACTGACAAAGATGAAAATGAAGGGAATTGTTTATGTTTTAATTAGTTCTGTAAGCACATGATAAAGTTTCAGTTAGTTATCATTTGTTCTTGTTTGTTTTTTCATTTTAATTATAGTTTTTCTTTATTTCAGCTCCCTTTTTTTTTCCAATTCTAGTTTTTGTCATTTCGTTAGTTTTCAACCTTGGTGTGCACTAATATTAAAACAGCTTCTCAGAGGTTTGCAGCTGTGTACAGAATAGGCATAAACACTTTAAATACTCAGAAGATTCACACACATTCCTCTATTGCTATTTCCAACTACCTCATGTACCCTCTGTGCAGTGAAAATCCTCACTAATAAGGAAACTTTTCAAGGCCAGTGCTGATACCGTACGAACCAAATCCAGGCAAAAGCGGGACCATTAATAGCTCTTAAAATCAGCACACGGCAAAGCTGACCTAATTTCACACTAAAATATTTTATCTATTAAATTACTCCAAGCTGGTAGAAATGCAAGTTGATAATTTATGCGCATTTTCCAATGAGCAGATAAATATTTTCTAAATTGGCCTTTTCTAAGCTGCTCTTCAGGCTACGGCAAAGAATTTCTGGGACGGTGTACGACATGACTGTTCTTCATCTGCCAAATGCTGTGGCATATGGAGCCAAATTCCTCCTGTACCCTGAGGAGCATTTCCAGCATAAACATCCTTCTATTAATGCTTCATGCCAGTAAATGAAATGTTTTAAGGCCTGGAGTGTGAAGAAAAATGATCAACATTTACCAAGTTTAAGTATTTATTTACTCGTTTTTGTTTTTCGGTAAGTTTTTCCAGAAATGATTGACTGTAATATATAAAATTCCTTTTGCTTCTTTTCAGCCAGAGGGTTGAAATAAAGAAACATAAATACTTTGTTCTTTAAATAGTGTTTTTAAATGTCTGGGTATTTATTTTCCTGGCTCCATTTACTTTTACTCCCTACATTTTAAGAAATATCTGCACAGGCCGCATTACGTATTTAGTTTTTATACGTTTTTGAGGAATTAGCCATTATTTTGAATTAAACATAGATTTGATTTTAACTCATAAAAACCCAAATAACCATAATCAACCAAAAACATCTACTGATCTAAACTGATTTAATACCAGTTGATCCACTAATCTGATCAATACATGTGAATAATCAGTATAAAATGCAGTTTGTCTTTTAATTTTCATCAAATATTTGTCAGAGGTCCTGTAGTTACCATGGCAACGGCATTGTTTTCTACAACATCGATTCACCACTAAAATCCATTTAGTTAAATCAATGATAGTGGATGAAGACACTTGGTTCATGTTCAGTTAATGATTTATTTGGTATAAAAGTGACTTTTTTGTCAGTTTTCTCTTTTTCTGTGATAATAACCCTCAACTTTAATCTGAACTTTTAATGAAAATGTACGTGATCAATGAATTTAATGTGAGACGAAACAGGATTTTTACAGAATAAAAATGCAAAAACTATGGAAGCTATTATAATGAATGACAATAAATCTTTTAAAAATGGTTGATTTGAGTGAAAAAATAATTTGCGAAATACCACATAAGCATCAGCAGGTCTTTATGGGTTAAACAGAAGGAAAAATAAGTTATAAATGGATGACTCCCTTGTGTAGGGGTTATATAGGGCAAATATAACAAAGCAAAAAGATGCAATAAGCTGCAACACACATGAAACAGACTGCACTGCAGAATCATATTTCAAGTTTTGCTGCTGACTTTGAGAACTGAAAAAAAAAGTGTCTCTCTGACTTGGCCAAGCCAGTACAAACAAACAACTTTTATACATTACACATAAAGTATTGGGTTACAAACAATGCAATAGAAAGGTCAAATAAATAAAAGCAATAATGCTGACTGAGCGTTTTCTTTTCACAATCCTTTAAAAATAGTCTTCATATTATATTAACATGATGTGAAGGTCATTTAAAGTTCTGCAGAAATAGCCAGTACATAAGTTGTGCTTCAAGATATTGGTGTCATTTATGTCTCAACTGTAAATCAAACAGGGGGAGGGGGGTCAGGAATACATAATGATTGTTGAAGGTTTCTCCCCTGAGAAATTTTGAGAATAGAGTTGTTAAAAGTGTAATTTTAACACCTATGAGAATGTATGTAGGAGTATAGATCAATAATGACACTTTTTATTCTATGTCAATGGTAAATAACAACCTTGTATAGGCCTCTTATGACAGAAGTGGTTTTGCATTGCAGTAAAGTGCTAGCCTAGCCACGCTATCCCTATTCATTACATGTATGGACAAAGGAACGCAGGGCTAAAAGGTTGTCTTTCAAATGCTCTGTATGCAATAGGATGGTACTACAACCAGTCAACATAATCTTTAGGAAGACGTAGTTAGACCCCAGAAAGTTCACAGAGGACTCCGGAGAAAATTGGACTGGTCTGGATGCTTTGACACGGAACGACCCTAAATAAATATTAGAGAATGTGTACTTTTTATGACTCTTTTTCCTTTCCACCTCATGTAGCTGCCGTGCACATGCGGCATAGGCAACCCGGACGACATGATGATCGACCCCCAGATCACAGGCTACGGGTCAATGGATGTGAACACCACAGGGAATTATGGGATGCCGGAAAATGGCGGGCGCCAGGAGCGAATGCTGGCCCAGGTGGCGCTGAACGACCCGCAGATCACGGGCCAGGTGAAGCCCTCCAGAGGCTACGTGAACATTTGGATAGACACACACGCCATAGATAAGTACTCTAGGGTGGTCTTTCCTGGAGCGTACATCCTGTTTAATATCATCTACTGGTCTATCTACTCATAACCCGCCATGGATTAGTATATATCATGTGTGAGATCTGTCCACGATGGGACTCTGGGCTTATCAGGGAAGAGCGGGAACATTGCTTTGCACTTAACGCTTAAGAGATAAACTACAGAGAAACTGCGCTGACAGATGGGGATCATTGCCTTTTTGACCCAGCCACTTAAAACTGATGAGCTATCGATTATGTTCAAGCAACAAGTCATCCTCACTGGTTTAATGTTGTATCTATTATAGTGGACTAGTGGACTTAATGGGTGTTTCCCACAGCTGAGTGGCGTTCAATGCACACAGAGGTGGAATATGCGACTGCTCATCTGGTCTTCACGTCGTCAGTTCTCGATGCAGTGACTCTAAACACAACACCTGAACACTGACACTAACTGATCCTTAACGCTGCCCCTCTTCAGACACATCCTTCCTTCTGCGACTCGATTTGACAATCAGCGACATATGGAAAAAAAGTGATAATCAGGTTCTTTTTTCTTTTTTTAGTTTTTCTTTGCGGCACGTTCGTATAGTTCAGTATGTTATATTTTCTTGTGATCTTTGTATCAATGCAGTTATTTTGCTGTCTGCGTTGAATTTATGTGATTTGAACAAGTTTAAGGAAAATAAATAAAAGTACAAATGTATAAAAAAGGTTAGTAAACTCCCAAACACTAATTATGTTTTTTTAATGTCCTAATTTCTGTTTTTGTTTTTTTTAAATATAAAACTGAAGCTCATCTCCTCTGTTTGTTGTTGTGAGGCTTTGAGGTTCACTGTGACCTATTAGTTGCTAGTTTTACTGTCTTTTTCAGCTTGAGACAACTTTATACTTTATGAAATGGAACAAATATCTTCTGTTGTTTTCTTAGATGATTTAATCACCAAAAATAAATATGTTAGAATTGACTGGAAAAAAATAAAAATAAATGTTTTGCTTTGGACAATGTGGACTTATTTGAGCTTTAGTTTAGGTAAAGAACAGTTGTTTTAAGTCACAAACATCAAGTAAAATCAACTAAAACGCATTGCAGTTGATGCATTCTGTGAGATTTTTCTTTTACATTCTTACTTTGAGCCTTGGTCCCCAATATTTTATCCCATTTCCCCTGTTCTCTACAGTATATTTAAAGACAGTGCTGGAGGTTGAGCTTCTACAGTTATTATTAGACATTGGATTCTTACCAGATGCGGGGTTTCTCTTTTTATCTGGCATGGGTCTGATGGATAAAACACATTCACTGGAAAGTACACATCCTGCATCTTCCTATAATACCATTAACTGCTCATATGTGACATGAAACGGTGCATTAAAGTGATTCATGTTAAGAAACATAAACTTGAAAATTGGGAAGTGAGTTTTCAGAAATATTACTCTACGGAGGTCAAGGTTTTTGATTAACTTGTGTGAAATTTAAAACTTGTACGTGATAATTTTTCGTCGTTGTCATCGAAAATTTCATTGGATAGAAATACTGTGAGCGGCATGATGGTTAGCACTGGTTAGCACTGGTTAGCACTGTCGCCTCTCAGCAAAAATCCTGAATTCAATTCCACGATTCCAACAACACGAACTTTTCTGTGCAGAGTTTGCATGTTCTCCCTGTGTACTCCAACTTCCTCGCACTAATACAGGAGTGTCTTTCAGGGATTACATTCAGTTCAATGTGATCTCAAGTGGTCTGGATCAATGAAATAACAACAGTGAAAAAAGGAAAATGACATTATAGAATTAATTACTTCTGCAAAGTTTCCTTAAAAACAGTGTCAATGTCCCTGTGCTCATCCAAACCTCACAGCTGTGATGTCTTACTATCAACAAAAGAGTCATTCAATAGATCATAAAATCAATACCACTTTGTTTTTACCAACAAATGCCAAAAACAGTGTGAATGGTATAGGAAGCCCCCAAAGCTCTTCTGGGGTAACATCTGACTGAACAAAAGTAGGTAACTGGGTAATGACATATTACTGTGGTTAAAGATGTTATTGATACGCAGGTGGTTGTTGGTGGAAACTAATATTGGATCAATTACTTTCTTTGATCTGGATTGAAACTGAACTCAGTGAATCAATGTGAAATGTAATCTGTTGAGAACAGACGGAAGAGTAGTGATTTTAATAAACTGGAAAAATAAACAAAGCTGTAAACAAATTGTTTACAAAGGCACATTTTGACAAACTAAGTGGTATGTTTTTGTGGCCAGTGCTTAGATCAATCTAACAACTCATCCCCAGATGAGCTAAAAAATATAAACAACAAGAACTAACTGAAATGTCTTCACAAAAATAAGTGTAATTTTAACAATATTATGCCTCCGTTCATCTTTAACACATGTGCATTACAACAGTGGATCTACAAATACACAAAACATTTAGTAACAGACATAATATTATTAAAATGGTACTTCTATTTTTTAAGACATTCCAGTCTGTGCAGGTTATCCACATTTTTTGTCAAAATTAAAATTACTTGGTTAATCCAAATTGCCAATAGTGTGAATGTTAAAGTGATTAGTTGTTGGTCATTATTGAAAATGACAATCAGTAACCTCAATTAATAATAAACAATTAGAATTAGGACCTAGCAGCTAAGTATATCAGTTTCCACAATAATCACAGTACTGGATGGCTGCCTTCGAGTGTTTTCTCCTGTTCCACTTTGGCTCGACTGAAGTCCTCCCTGACTCGCCTCAGTAGATCAGGGCGACACACTACATCCACAGCTGTCATGGCCAGGGCTTTGGCTGTCCTCAGGGTGTACAACTGGGCCTTTTCAACTCCTGGCACGGAAAAGAAAACGCAGCAGAGCAGGAAAAATAAACCATAAACCAAACTATCAAATGGAAAAATAAAACATGTGACCTGGAAATAGATGACAGCGAGGAAAAGGGATCTGAGGGCAGACATAACATGGCTTCCCAGTGGAGGCCAAATGCCGTACCTGCTGCTTGGGTGTATTCCTCTGTGTGGTTAGGTGCTTCAGTGCCGATGTAGAAGAAAGGATGGATACCAGGGAGTACAAATGATACGTTGCCAAAGTCTGTGGAACCTGCCAGATAATTATAAATTCACTGTGATAATAATAATTTTGTCTGTGAACAACATGAAAGCAAATAAGGAGATGAAAAATAAGCTTTAATGTTTTTATACCTTCTTCTGTTTAGACAAGAGACAGGGTGGAGAGTGAAATAAAGTACAAACATCATTTCATGAAAAGTTGAACAGGTTTGTGGTAAATGTGTTTTTATAAAGAGACAGTTAACCTTTTGAAGCAACGTTTTCCAGACAGAAGTCATCACATTTGAAGAAAATGTGCCTTACTTCCAAGTAATAATGAACGAGAGTTAATGAGTAACAAACTTAAACCATGTTTTAGTTATTTTAAGTGTGAACCCAGTTCCAAAACTTTTTATTTAAGAATATTAAGGTTATTTTAAGTAATTTTCTCTTTATTTGATCATTTTTTTTTACCCATTATTCTATTTCACTGCCTCTATATTTATTATAATTTTAACAAGTCTAGCCAAACAGAATATGTGTGTCCCATTAGAAGATTATTTTTTGTTCAATAAAACTCTTTGTTATAGTTAAACTTATTTAACTTTTTCTTCCACCGATTTCAGGCAACAAACAAAAGAGATGATTTCCCAACTCTATATTAACAAAAATGTTTCTTTGTTTTTACTTTTACTCACCAGAGAAGTTGGACGGCTGCTCTGGGAACTCAATCCCCACAGCTTTTCCATTATTTTCATACAGCTTTGCCAGTGTGTCATTAGGCAGGATGTTATAATTGGTATCGGTCAGCTTGATTATCTCCACCTAAAAACATTATAAACCTGTAAGATTTTAATTTATAAAAACAGGAAACTGAAAACATACAATAATCTTTAACCAATGTGTAAAATGATGCATGCTCTGTGGTGTTAAAACTGCTTAAGTAAATGCAAACATAGGACAAAAGCTGCCCTAAGATGCACTGAATTACGTAACACCAACAGCCCTCTGAGCGTAATTACAGGAATATGTTGAAAAGGACAATGTTACATAACAGCACAGTTAATTCACACACTGCTTCCTTCTTTCTATATGAACATCCAAACATTGTCTGTACATCTGTGCATCTTAAGGGTAAATCCACATGGAGGGCTATAATAGGACCTGTGGTGTTTGGAGTGGGAAGCCAAATGCTAAATACAACTTTTATCTTACTTGGCAACCAGTTGCAGCAGCGGCTGCCTTGAAACAAGCCTCAGCTTTGGCCTTCAGGTCAAAAAGGTCTTTAACCAACGGCGTTCGCAGATCAAACATTAACTCAGTGTAGGCGGGGATTATGTTAGGCCTCACCCCTCCATGTTTGATGATGCCTGTGGTGAAGAAAATGAGCGCACTGAAAGACAGGCTAATGCTAAACAGTGACAGATGAAATGTAATACTACTACTACTACTACTAATAATAATAAAGCCGTTATTTTCATTATACATTAGTACAATGAAATTATGGGTGCTGACCCACTAGGTACATTTTAAATATAAATATCAATATATTAAATAAATACAAAATAATAATAAAAAAACAACAACATAAAATCAGTGTGGACGAGATGAGAGAGATAAGTGAGAGACAGTATGTTTTCAGTGGATTCATACAGACTTTTATCTTATGATCAAATGTAATTTTCATAACTTGTAAGCCTCACACCCCACCATGGGAGGGGAGCAGGTAGGACCCCTCCACCGTCCACGCTGTGTCCCGGGAGAAGAACCGGACCAGCGTGTCGTGTGCGTGGGTCTCTTCACAGGACAGTTTGGGACAGTTCCAGATGTCCTGGCTCAGACTGTGCAGCTGCTCTTTAAGATTGTCTATGCATGTTTCTACACTGGCTTTTAGAAGTTGTACTTCCTCCATGTTGACTTTTTCTTCTTCTGCTGCTGTTTGAAACGTACATAGATCATCTATTGAGACATTATGTGTGCTGCCCTACTTTTGTGGACTTTTGTCTGCTGAGTAAAGCAAACATTAAGTGGATGAAGTTATTACCCCGCCTCCCAAACAGTGGGTTGCTCTGGTCTCTTGGGGCTTCAAGTAAAAAAAAAAAAATCACCACTGCATCCTGTGCATGCTGCAAAAAAGTGGGGGGTTTTTTGCACAATTTCTGAGACATTTGAGATTAAAACTGAAAAAATAGACGAGTGAAGAAGTCCTCAAAGTGAAGTCCAACAGAAGTCCATGAAAACCCAAGATTATCAATAATTGTTGTAAATAATAATTTTTGCCGGAGTTTGTATGTGTGTTATTTAGAAATATAACTCAAATGGTTCTGGACAGACCTTGATGAAAATTTCATGACGTTTTTGGAGTGTCACAAGGAACAAGTTATTCGATTTAGGCGATGATCCGGAAGAGATCTTTGGTTAAATTTGTTTGGTTTGTTTATAAAACATGTTTGTGAAAACTGTAACAGCACAACAGGAAAGAGAAAAACAATCAGCTGAATCATTAACAGTGTTTTCCTAAATGTACAAATTACATAAGATTGACAGCAGAATTTGTAATTTGCATAAATGATTTTGAAAAGGTTAATTTATGTTCACTGTACCTGGACACTCATTGGCTGATGTTCACTGTACCTGGACACTCATTGGCTGATCTATTAGTGCTGCTGTCATGCTCTCACCTAATTGGGCAGGTTGGCCAACAGGTAGAGGATAAAGTCTCCGTTCCATTGGATGAGCCGCTGCAGAGAATGATCCATAGAACAGGCATGGACAAACCATTCCACAAAGGGCCGGTGTGGCTACATGTTTTTGTTACAACCAAACAGCAGCACACCAGACTTGACTCAATTACTGAACTGGTCTCAGTTTTCAGAGCGTTGATTGGAACAAACACCTGCAGCCACACCGGCCCTGTGTGGAATAGTTTGCCCATGCCTGTTCTATGGTGTTCAGTTCTATGTATTAACTCTCCTGCAGTTCTGCATCAGCTGATATAACTGATGACCTTTTGACCCTCATTTTATCTTCCAGCCTGGAGTAATAATTCTCTTGTGTCATGTTTGGTTTTACTGAAAGATCCATGTCATCATGACAGCTTCACTTAAACGGACATCAAATATATCCTTACCCTGTATAATCCTGGAGTCTGTCTGAAGCTGGATCGCCATCTGCTGGTACTAATTACATTCTGCTCTGCATTTCTGTGCACTTTAGCACATTTTTTAGGCCCACAGCCATACATTCAGACTTCTGCCAACTGTTTTATCTTGGTGAATTATCAGTGTTTTTGTTTATGAAATGCTAAAAGAGTCAAAGACAATAACTTGATGTTAAATGAAACAGATTTTCCCTCCAATATCTTCATATATGATACAACAATAATGCATCTGTCTTAAATGTTTTATTTACTCACTGTATTTACATTATGTTGAGTTAACAAGGCTGTCTATGAATACAATATTTGTTATGTTAGGTGGACGTTGTGTTAATATCTGTACTGAGACTATAGGAAGAGTCAGTTGTTAATAAAAAAACATTTGCTTCATAACGTAATTTTAATTCAGACTAAATGTATTTGAATATATTGAATTAAACACTTTCAAACATTATTCATAAGATTTTAACCAATTTCAGCAAAAAATATATCTAATGACATAATACTAAGTGGAGTTAAATGTGGAAATGGTTTATTGTCCTGATTTAAAGTGCATGCATCAATTATTTTCCCAACTCATTTAGCACTTTTACACAATATCCAGTTTATATAATGCATTATAATAATATACATATAAAATATAATATGATGTATACTCATTTGTCTTAGATTGACAGTTTTTCTTCTTTAATTCTGATATAAAAACAATATTAACAAAGATGTAGCTACATTTAATCAAGAAATTTAGTAGAGAAATATCCTGATGTGAAAATTATCCTTGGTAAATCAAACTAAACAGAATTAATTTTTAGACACCATTCATAGTCACTGACTTTAAATCATTCAAACATACTCATGTTTTTCTCTCTTTCATTACTTTAGCCTTCTATGTGTTATATAACTAGACGTTTTCTCCTGACCTTGGTTCAAATGTAATAAAAAAAGTACATTTATTATGTTTTACTCAACTTGAATAGATAAATATTACATTTATTTCTAAGTACTAAGTCAACCTTTGTCACTTCTTCTCCATCTTAATAAAATCCAAAGCCGTCCATCATCAGGTATGAGAACAAGCAGAGCCATTGAAATTCCTCTCTCTCTCTGTTACCACACTAGAGGGACCCAGAGTGACATGTTTTTTTGTATAAAAGTCTTCTTTGACACATGGATTTACATTCATTTTTAACTTTTGACATGATCTGCAGTATGAATAAATCAGTATGCTATCAGACTGATATTGATGTTTTACCTTGGACAATTAAAAAGATAAAATATAAAAGGCAGAAGACGCTTACCTTGAACACTATCAGGAGGTTATTTGATTATTACACATAAATATTCATGCAGTGCCTGTAGGTATATGCACACATACACATTCAGAAACCAAACTGTGCTCTGGCTGAACTGAGATCTGTCCCTATAAAACAAGGTCAATTAGTGATGACTGAATAAAGACGAAGTAGTGCAGCTGTCATGGACCTGACGAGGAGAGAGAGAGAGAGAGAAAGAGAGAGAGAGTGAAAGATACATAAATAGATATAGAGAGAGAGCAGGTGTACATGTATGTTCTTTCTGTCTATATCTGAGTTGGAGGTTAATTGGAGGCGGTTGTCAGTCACAGGAGGAGACATGTTGAACAGCGCTCAGAAAGCTGACACTGACACTGCCTCCTGACATGAACTGTCTGTCAGCCAACTTTACGCCCCGCTGATGACGCTGACACTCTCTATTGTGGATCAATTAAGTGACAACGAAGGGAGGCACCCATGTGTCACCCATTGTATTATTCCCTGCCACACATGTTTATTTTCACACTATTAACTTATTGGGTTATTCCTTACATGTCCCTTCAATCCTCTCTCTAAGGGAAAAAAACTAAACCAAAAAAACCCAATAGGAAACAGTTTTATGACTTTATTTTAACTACCCTCCTAGATTTCTTTATGTTGTTTGATCAATAATGGCGCCAGAAAATGTCTTTTTTACCAATTCTTTTGAACCTTCTTTCAGGAAGAACTTAACTTTCAATATTACGCCCATTAATTATTATGATTGTATGTAATAAACGTTTAAAAAATGGTAATAAATGCAACAACAGACTTGAATATGTATCATATTTGGTACGAAAAACAACTGTAAACTGGAAAAATGCAGATAAACAATGAAAAAACCTGAGCAAAACACCATAAAATCACACTAGCAGAACCCACCAAAACAACATTATGTACAAATATTTACAAGAAATCATTAACTAAAACCTTACTAAAACACTATAAATAACAAAAATCTTTCCTCTCTGTCTCACCGGCTGCATTCTGCTGCTTTAAGCTCCACCCACTCTGTAAAGCTCCTTTCAATAGAATGAGTGTTTGTTCACACATCGTATTTTATACTATGCTTTAAGGCAGGGGTGTCAAAGTGCGGTCCACGAGGGCCGGTGTCCTGCATGTTTTAGATGTTTCCCTCTTCCATTCCACCTGGAGGCCATTGTATCATTATCAGTCTGATGAGGAGCTGATTATTAACTCTTTAAGTGTGAATGGATGATTTAGTTTAAATATTCTGAACAATTCTACCATTTTCCTTTTAGTTTTGTGCATGGACAAGGTGCCAAAAAGCAAGACTTTTTTTTTTAAATTTTATTTAAACATTTTTAAAGGGCAAAATTAAAATTGCTGGGACCACATTTCAATACTAGTTTTCTTCTTTAGTAATTTTTTTTTTCCACATTATTTGTCATTTTGTAAGTTTTTATTAGTTTTTGTTGCTCATTTTGTTTATTTTTCAACATTTTGGTTTTTTTTTATTGTAGTATTTTTCTTTGATTTTCTGCCATTTGTGTTTTACTTTGCTCATGTTACCAATTATTTAGTTAGTTCTCAGGAGTTAAAGGGTTAAACTGAATCACATGGAAGAAGGAAACATCTAAAACATGTAGGACACCGGCCCTCGAGGACTGGAGTTCGACACCTGTGCTTTAAAGTTTCAAGGACAAAACACTGCTTGGAAGTGGAACAATGTTCCTAGAAAAGACTGAGACGAACTGTGGAGTACAAACTTCTGTCTTCTGGAGCTGCTTTTGAGAATTTATTTTCAAATGTTGGGTTCTTTGTTGTACTTTGCATGTACTTCTATTTTTTTAGGTCTGTCAAAATGAATGCATTAGCACAGATTACTTCCCTCCACAATAATCACAGTACTGGATGGCTGCCTTCGAGTGTTTTCTCCTGTTCCACTTTGGCTCGACTGAAGTCCTCCCTGACTCGCCTCAGTAGATCAGGGCGACACACTACATCCACAGCTGTCATGGCCAGGGCTTTGGCTGTCCTCAGGGTGTACAACTGGGCCTTTTCAACTCCTGGCACGGAAAAGAAAACGCAGCAGAGCAGGAAAAATAAACCATAAACCAAACTATCAAATGGAAAAATAAAACATGTGACCTGGAAATAGATGAGAGCGAGGAAAAGGGATCTGAGGGCAGACATAACATGGCTTCCCAGTGGAGGCCAAATGCCGTACCTGCTGCTTGGGTGTATTCCTCTGTGTGGTTAGGTGCTTCAGTGCCGATGTAGAAGAAAGGATGGATACCAGGGAGTACAAATGATACGTTGCCAAAGTCTGTGGAACCTGCCAGATAATTATAAATTCACTGTGATAATAATAATTTTGTCTGTGAACAACATGAAAGCAAATAAGGAGATGAAAAATAAGCTTTAATGTTTTTATACCTTCTTCTGTTTAGACAAGAGACAGGGTGGAGAGTGAAATAAAGTACAAACATCATTTCATGAAAAGTTGAACAGCCTGGTTTGTGGTAAATGGGTTTTTGTAAAGAGACAGTTAACCTTTTGTTATTTTAAGTCTGAGTCCAGTTCCAAAACTTTTTATTTAAGAATATTAAGGTTGTTCAATAAAACTCTTTGTTATAGTTACACTTATTTAACTTTTTCTTCCACCGATTTCAGGCAACAAACAAAAGAGATGATTTCCCAACTCTATATTAACAAAAATGTTTCTTTGTTTTTACTTTTACTCACCAGAGAAGTTGGACGGCTGCTCTGGGAACTCAATCCCCACAGCTTTTCCATTATTTTCATACAGCTTTGCCAGTGTGTCATTAGGCAGGATGTTATAATTGGTATCGGTCAGCTTGATTATCTCCACCTAAAAACATTATAAACCTGTAAGATTTTAATTTATAAAAACAGGAAACTGAAAACATACAATAATCTTTAACCAATGTGTGAAGTGATGCATGCTCTGTGGTGTTAAAACTGCTTAAGTAAATGCAAACATAGGACAAAAGCTGCCCTAAGATGCACTGAATTACGTAACACCAACAGCCCTCTGAGCGTAATTACAGGAATATGTTGAAAAGGACAATGTTACATAACAGCACAGTTAATTCACACACTGCTTCCTTCTTTCTATATGAACATCCAAACATTGTCTGTACATCTGTGCATCTTAAGGGTAAATCCACATGGAGGGCTATAATAGGACCTGTGGTGTTTGGAGTGGGAAGCCAAATGCTAAATACAACTTTTATCTTACTTGGCAACCAGTTGCAGCAGCGGCTGCCTTGAAACAAGCCTCAGCTTTGGCCTTCAGGTCAAAAAGGTCTTTAACCAACGGCGTTCGCAGATCAAACATTAACTCAGTGTAGGCGGGGATTATGTTAGGCCTCACCCCTCCATGTTTGATGATGCCTGTGGTGAAGAAAATGAGCGCACTGAAAGACAGGCTAATGCTAAACAGTGACAGATGAAATGTAATAATAAAATATCCTGCTGTTGACCTGAAGGCCTTGTGTCCACAGTCATTATACATCAGTACAAGGAAATTATGGGTGCTGCTTGACTGGGTACATTATAAATATATTTTAAATATCAATAAATCAAATAAATACAAAATAATTAAAAACAACATAAAATCAGTGCAGACAGGATGAGAGTGCTAACAGTTCTGTGCAAGAGATGATATGAGGGGAGTTGTCATCTGTGTTTTTAAGTGCGTTATGGTATTTAGAGGCTAAAACTGTGCAATTGGGTCCCATTTATTTTAATTTTTAACACAGACACTTTCATGTTGTGGTGAAACATATCTGACGTGTTAAAAATAAACCTGCTGCAAGGCATTTAAGCCTTATTTTACTGTCATTTTATTATTTTAATGTCACTTTGCATCGCCATGGCCTTCCTCTCTGTCTACTTTTGGTGGTGTACAGGAAACAGATGTAACAGTAGATAAAATAAGTGGCTTCAGAGGGAAAACCAGTGGAAGAGAGAAACTGTGATTTTCTCTATCAAAATTATGACTTATCTCATGATTGGTACTTTTATTTTCTAATTTTGACTTTTTATCTCATAATCACTTTTTATTTATTTCACATTTGACTTTTTAAATATCTCATAATTATGACTTTTTATGTAAATTGTGACTTTTTTCCCCAAAATTTCCTGCCCATACCCACAAAACACATTATCTAAATAGTATCTCACTTTTAAGGGGTTTATTTTTTTAGATAATTTTCAAACATTGCTTATTTTTCCTGGTTAATTAGTATTATTTTTTCATAGCAAATCTATTTAATTTTTTTTTACTCTATTACAGTTGAGAAGTTGTACTTTTTTACTTTAACACATCCACAGACATGATGACATCAGTTGGATCAATGCCAAAATAAGCTACACAACTGTGAGGAGTGTAATTTGCAATTACATGAATCTCCCCAAATAATATAAATAATGAATGAAAAAATAAAAGTTTGAAAATAAAGGTATTTCTTCTATTTCTATTTAGCACAATGTCATTATTGTTACTTCCGAAAATGTAGTTCTGTGACTATACTTGCGTGTGGATGTGGTGGACAGTCCTGTTCACTGGAACATGTGTTCTGATATGACTATTTTAAATTTAGGACATGTGTTGAATGTCTGTGTCTTTAAAAATGTTAGATAAAAACTTTCATTTAAAAAAAAGAGAGAAAGAAAGAGTGTTCACAGGCACTTGTGCACATTTGTTTAGATTAAATCACAGTCATTTATGCGATGACATAATTGCACTGCATCACATCTCTATTGAAATTACAATTCAATTAATTGTGCAGCACTTGTTTCTAGGGTGTTTGAAAGCCTCACCGTGAACTCTCCACTCTGGCTTCAGCTGCTGCCTCAGTACAGACAGGTTGTTATAGGCCAAAACAGCAGCATCCAGGGCATTGACGCCTTCCCAGGGGGTCGCAGAAGCATGAGAGGCTTTACCGTGGTACTTCACCATCACCCTGTAAAATACTGACCATGAGGTTTTTGGAGAAATACATTAAATCTGTTCAAACACTAAAACAAAAGTGAAAAAAGGACACATATGAGACACAGAGCTAGAAACCACATGAACTGAGGACACAAACATACGAATAGATTGCTACACAGGGTAGAAAGGACGCATCCTGCTGAGCTGGATGAGCCATGAAGACCACATCCATGTCTGCGAAGCCTCCGGCGTTCAGCAGCTTGATCTTTCCTCCTGTATACTCTTCATCAGGAGTCCCCAGAACAGTTATCTGCAACAGAACGGTTTAACCAACCCATACAAGTCAAGCTTGTCAGTCTTCTCCTTTTCAATCACTGTTATATTTCATTCATATTTATACTTGCTTATGTATAAAAATAAAGTAAAGTTCAAGGTTACTGTATTTGCTTTGCAGAGAGTAATTACATTTGAGAAAACACACATTGAACCTGTTCCGCAGACACTTAATTGTCACGGCCAAAAGGGCTCAGTGTTCCATCATTCATCAATTTTGCATCACGAATAAGTGAAAGGATAAAATAATGACAACACCACCAACCATAATAAAGGAATAGACTTATATAGCATCTTTCTAAGCATCCAAAGCACTTTAAATTAATGATCTATTATTCATTCACTCTCACTAGGGCTGGACTGGGCCAATTTTTCAGGCTGGGCATTTTTTACTTAGATCAGGTCACCACCTGTTTTTAATTAAGTAATTAATTAATGGGGGGTCATTTAATTCAGCTGGGTTACTTAAATCTAAGTATAAATAGAAATGATATAACATCATATTGGTTATATAAATACTGTATATCATAAATAATATATCATACTTCTATCCAATTCATCATATAAAACAAGAAATGGCGAGATACAAAGGTTGAACATTTGAGACTGCAATAAACAAAAAGGCCAATAGATAGTGATGTCTGATCTATTGGCAATAGGTCCAATTACTTTGAGACATAGTTATGAAGAGCTTAGTCTCCGCCCTTCCAGGAGGCTCATGGGGCCTGAGATCGGAAAATTATTGAATGGTATTCAATGGGAAATACAATGCTATTTGATTTGTCACATGTTGTACCTCATAATAAATGATAATTATTGATGTGAGTTTCAATTGCTTCTGTTAACCAATGGCTGGTTGATTTGTGAGTAAAATCATTAATAATTTGGATTTACGTCTGGTGCGCATGTCACAAGATACTCCACGCCACAGCTGAGCCGAGTGTGACGTCACATACGCGACACATTGTAGTCTCTTACAACCCCCACATAAAACCTAACGTTGAGTTTGATTCCCATCAAAAACAGATGGTAGCCCATGCCACATCAAATATTTCTTACTATCATATATGAATTACAGAGCACTTGTCAAATGGAATCAAAATGTTGCCTGATTTGCTACATTTACTCCAATTAATTTTTTTGCTAGCTAAGCACCCATGGACCGGAAGTAGAAGAGGATGAGTTAGCCTCTTCATTTCATTCAGCCTGGTTACTTCTAAGTATAAGTACACATTTATATTGACTTGTATTGACTTCTCCCGCTCAGTCATATCGTTATCCAGTGTGTTAGCCTTAACGTTTACTTATCAACATTCTCTAAATAATTATAATCTATACGGAGAAATATAATTATTCGTGTCAATTAAATTCTGATGCCATACTGATATGAAAATGTCATTTTTAAACGTTTTACCTGGAACAAATGTTGCTCCGTACATGCTCTCTATTAAAATACATTGAGCGACAGTTAGCCTTTGCTAACGTCTAGGAACTTTTGAAGTGATCCACGTTCCGCCATTGCCATGAAAATCTGAACCATTGCGACAAAAGATGTCGCCTCTCTCTCTCTCTCTCTCTCTCTCTCTCTCTCTCTCTCTCTCTCTCTCCATGCCAACCGAGTGCCGTATTTGGCCTGCCCTCACCTCATTGGTCCAGCACACATCAATCATGACCAATGGGCCGAGCTACTAGTCTATGCACCAATAGGAAGCTTTATATACGGCCTATATGTTAAATTGGAAATATTATATTTCACGTTGTTAAAAACAAAAACGTAGGCCAGTAAGCTTCACAGGCAATTGTCCGGTATACCTTACTATAAATCCACCGGTGACTCACATTCTCCCTCTTGTGGGTGGTAAAGTACGTGTTTGTAGGACAGACATAAGCACTGCTGCTAATTTATTCCAAACCTCCCCTCTGACCACCACTAAACATCCATAGACCAGAGTGAGTCACACTGGAGCCAAGGACACAGCAGACCGACTAGGACAGAGAGTTCAAACCCCCAACCCTTCAGTTATTGGACGGTCTTTTGGGGTTACCTTTACTCGTACAGGTAGGTCCTCGTGCTTCTCTATCGCCCCCTTCAGGCCCACAGCCGCAGCAGCCCCCACCTCCGCTATCAGGTTGTGTCCACACCCGTGTCCGATCCCCGGCAGCGCGTCGTACTCACACAGGAAGCCCACGTTCACCACCGGTACCTCGTCCCTATCTCTCAGACCCGGACCCCAGGTGGCCCGGAAGGCGGTGGGGAGCAGGTAGGACCCCTCCACCGTCCACGCTGTGTCCCGGGAGAAGAACCGGACCAGCGTGTCGTGTGCGTGGGTCTCTTCACCGGACAGTTCGGGACAGTTCCAGATGTCCTGGCTCAGACTGTGCAGCTGCTCTTTAAGACTGTCTATGCATGTTTCTACACTGGCTTTTAGAAGTTGTACTTCCTCCATGTTGACTTTTTCTTCTTCTGCTGCTGTTTGAAACGTACATAGATCATCTATTGAGACATTATGTGTGCTGCATCACTCTCTTGGACAGACTAAAACAAACAGGAAGTGAACGAAATTATTATCCCGTATCCCAAACGGTGGTGTTCTTCTGGTCTCTTTGGGCTCCAAGAAAGAAATCACTGCAGTCCCCACTCCACCTGATCATGTTGTAAAAATAGTTTTATTAGTATTTTTTCACAATTTCTAGGACATTTGAGATTAAAACTGAAAAAAAGATGAGTGAAGAGGTCCTCAGTGAGGTCCACCAGATGTCCATGAAAATACAGGATGATCAATACTTGTTGTAAACAATCTGACAATAACAAAATATATAAACTATGACATTTTCTTTATTCTAAAAGTGGACTAGAACTTCAAATATAAAAATACAAATGAAATTAACCTTTCTGTAATTTTTCTTCTTTAGTTTTTTTTTCTCAGGTTAATTTTTTAAATTCCTGTACATATATAACACCAGTCTAAATGTGTTTTTTCTCTGTTTAACATTTATTTAAAAAATAATTTGGAATTAGTTTTTTCTCATCCTGTCCTTGTACACTTTTGTCTATATGAACCCTCCATGCAAGTTTGAGATTATTATTTATATACAGGATGTAGTTAAAAATAATGTTTTTCCCCAAACAGGGGTGGTGGTAGTGTGTGTGTGTGTGTGTGTGTGTGTGTGTGTGTGTGTGTGTGTGTGTGTGTGTGTGTGTGTGCTTGTATTCCTATCTTTATGCGGACATTGATATGTTTACACAGTCGCAGTGGTCTGACATAATGGGGACCAAAATTCAGGTCCCCACAAGGGTTAAATATAAATAAAGGTCCCCACTAGCAAGATAGAAAGGATGTGGCCCTATAAATACATTAATTAATTTTTTTCAAAAGTCCCCATAAAGCATGAGGGAAACCGGTGCAAAGAGAAACATGTGTTTTTCAAAGGTTTGAAGATGTGTTTTTTTAAAAGTATTTATTTATATTATATATGTATTTTTAATTTAATTATATTGTATTTTATTTATTTATTTATTTCTATATATTTATTTTATTTTACTTTTTTTTTTTTTTTTAAGTGCTTATCCTCACTACCCAATGGCTACTTGATTACAAACTTGGTCCTCATGAGACATGGAAAAAGTATGTGTGTGTGTATGTATGTGTATATATATATATATATATATATATATATATATATATATATATATATATATATATATATATATATATATATATATATATAAAATAAAGAATGTGCCCAGATGTAACACATGTAGTTTCAGGCTGTAGCCACCAGAGGGCAGTAAAATCTCAAACTCAGTATTAATGATTATAAAGTGCACAATAGTAGTTTTTAATTCATGTTTAACCATTGAAAGGCAATGAATCACATTCACTTCCACTGTCAAACCACATCCACATTAACTTGTACAGTTTTATCAACATGGCTTAATTTAAGGGTTCACATAAAAAAATTGTTTTTTGTTCAGAAATCTGTAAAATATTAATTTCTTTTCTGAATTCGAACATCAAATCATCAAGCACATGGAAGAGACATTCATCAGTTTTTATTTTGATGGTTTAATAGGAAGTTAAAATTAAAGTCTGAACATTACATCAGATCAACATCTACAAAATAGTTTTACAGTCAAACCTGCATCTCATCAGGATGAGGAAACATTTTTTTGTCATTTTTTCAGACAAAACAAAAGCTTTAAAGATGGAAACATTAAGTCACCACTTCAAGAAAATAAAATGGTTGTCTTGTTTCCATAGATTCACCTTTGTTTAAAAACTATGTTCTTAAAATATTACAGCTTCATTCTTGATAGTTTATTTTATCTGTAAATTAACTATTGTAATATTATTTAAGTTTCTCTCAAACTATTAAGGCTTTATTATTGTATTCCATCATAAGTTTTATTCACAAAAATACAGCTTTTTTTCTTGTATCATAAATTTTCCTTGAAGGTTATGTTTATCTTATCACAACTTTTTCATATTTTGACTATTTTTATAGCTTCTTTATTCTAATATTACGTGTGTGTGTGTGTGTGTGTGGGCATGGGAGAGACTTTATTCATGTAATAAATACATTTTTTGCTCTTAATATGACGTGCAAACTAAAATCGCGAGTGATTTAAAGTTTCTATATCTGTTCATTTTTTGATTCATCATCTTTGACTGAACTCCAGATGCAGCGTTAATGGATAATAATCCAATTTATAGTTATTTTAAAGTGACATTTAAAGGCTTGGCTAATAAATCCACAGTTCAGTCTTTAAGACTTTAGTACAAATAAAAATAGAATAAATAATACTTAAACTAGTCACTTAGAATTCCCAAAGTAATTTTAATGTGTAGTTAATGTGTCATTTTCTGGAGAAAAATCCCAGAAACTAATTTTTTTGTCCTTTTCCTCAAAATGTTACAATATTCCTGAAATATTGCAATTTTATTTTTGAAAAGTAAAACAAACCGAAAAAACCCACAATGTTTTTGCTGTAAAAGTATGATTTTACTTTCACCTACTTAATCTGTTATACTTCTTGATATACTACCTACTTGATCTGATTAAAAAAAAAATTATATTTATATATATATATATATATATATATATATATATATATATATATAAATATATATATATAAATTTTTATTGTATTTGGTCTGCTTTTCCGGAAGTATTACAGTTTTTCTCCAACTATTGAGGCTTTCTTATTGTATTCTATCCTTATTCTGTTATTTTTTTAAAAATAAAGTGAAAAGAGACTCAATGAGAATTTGAATCTCAGTTTTTTTTCCATGAATGCACATAAATCAGGTGATGTGAGGCTATTTCATAAGTTATGTTAATTTCATAAAATGTTATGAATTATATATATATATATATATATATATATATATATATATATATATATATATATATATATATATATATATATATATATTTTTTTTTTTTTTATTTTTATTATTTTTTTTTTTTCAGGAAATAGATTACAATAAAACCTGAAACCACACCATCATGGGCCCATAATGTCAGAGCATTTATCAAATTCACAACATCTTTAACATGTCCATCAAATAAAAACTCAGTAACTTGATCTCAGTGCTTGATGGAAACATTCTCGTGTCCTTCCATAAACGTGGACTGTTTCATCTCGATCCGGTTTCTTCAGGATCAGAAAAGTCCAGATCAGCTTCAGGTCCAGGAACTCCTCATCTTTCATTTCCATGGGAACGAGTCTGTTAGTCAGGTTTCTATCCAGTCCTGATCATTTCAGTCTTTTTCAGGAGCCTGTCATACTTGAATGGAACAGCAGGGGGTGGGCGTGTCCTGGTGGTCAGGGGGAGGAGCTGCTCTGACTGGACTCTGAAACAAGAGGGAGACAAACATGAAGGTACAGAAGGTCCAGGTGAGTATATGGTGCACACTTTGGGCTTATTGTTATAAAAGTTCAGATTGTTTTTTTTACTATTTATTTTAGGGCACAATTTAAAAGTTGTTAATTTTTGCATGATTTTTTAAATTTTGATCCATCCACTAAAAATCAGGAAACATGACTTTTAAAGGGTTTAAACAATAAAAATCAAATTCTGATATTACTATCTGTTTGCTTGTTTGTTTGTCAGCAAGACAACTCAATGTATTGATGCATTTGTTTGAAATGTTCAGGAAGTGTTGGTACTGGCAGAAGGGGAGGCAGACCGCTGCTCACTGAAGTCAGTGGTTGTTTACCTGTCAGGTTCCTGAAGCGTCTCTTGGCCTCAGCTCTTTCCTCAGAGTCAAAATACCAGACAGTGATGGCATACCTGAAGTAAAAAGACCAAAACCAGACATGAAAGTTACCTGTGACGATGAACAACATTCTGTTCAGTTACATGTTCCATGAAAAAACACAATGATTTTATTAAATTATATCATAGATGACTTGAATAAAACAGCTTTTATTCAAACAAATGGACACAATTCTGTCACATGTAAAAAAAAATAAAATTAACAGTTTAGATCAAAGGTGTCAAACCTAAGGCCCGGGGGCCAAATACAGCCCCCCAAAGGGTCCAATCTGGCCCATAGGATAAATTATACTTAATACATTAATAACAAATTTGAATTCAGGTTCCATTTCAAATGGATCAGACCAGTAAAATATGATAATAATCTATAAATAATGAAAACTGTAGATTTTATCTTTGTTTTAGTGTAAAAAATTACCTGAAAATCTTTATATTGACAAACTATGTTTTTACAAAAAAGTGAATAACCTGAAATGTTTTAGGAAACGTAAGTGTAATTTACTAATATTTTGTCTATTACTAAATGTGTTATGTGTTTATAATTCTAATGTTAGTTGCAATTGAGGCAAAATATTGGTAAAATTGCACTTCAAGTTTTTATGTTATTCAGATTTGTAAGGAAACGTACCATAATGTAACTGTACTTTTTTATTATTATTATTATTTGATTCATCCGGCCCATTTGAGATCATATGGTGCTGAATGTGACCCCTGAACTAAAACTAGTTTGACACCTCTGGTTTAGATGAAGTAATAACTGATTATTGAGTGGATCATGTGGGTGGGCAGTGGTCATGTGGGTAGTTGGGTCATGTGACTGGCTTTGGATCATGTTGGTAGATCGGTCACATGACCAGCTTTAGGTCACGTCAGTGGCAGTGGGTCATGTGGGCGGGGTTTACCTGGTGGCGTAGGAGGGCTGCACCTCGTGGGGGTTCCGGCGGTCGGACCAGAACAACAGCAGGCGGTCGAACAGAGGTTCGATGTCGGCCACGTACGATTTTCCTTCGGGGAAGATCCGGAGGATGCCACCGTGTTCCTGAACCGAAAAAAACCACCAACAAAACCAAAGCCATTTATTCAGATGTAGGAGCAGAACCTTCTCACACACTCCAGTAGATTGACTTTTCAACTTTTCCCACACTGAGGATGAACTTAATGTGTCTTTTTTTAATATTATTTTACAAACTACGTTATATTAATCTGAAAATAACTACAAAATTAAAGTTTAAGAAAGTAATGCAACATTTAAATGGAAGAAAATAAGTATTAAAATGGAGACAATCAGGTTTTTCATTAAAACATCGACTGATAATTGGACTCAGATTTGACTGTTTTAACAGATAATGTGGTTTAACTCAAAGCACGTATCTAGAAACTATCATGTAGATGTGAATATTGTCTAAATATTCCAGACATGTTGTTCTGTTTCTGTGTTTATACGTGAACAGAGGTCCCTGAACGCACCATGGCATTCCAGTTATTGTTGAGGTAGTAGATGCAGGTGATGCAACGTCCGTCATTGTTTGGGTTGTCGACGTGTTTGACGTAACCAGCGCCGTTTCCAGGGTAACATGCTACCATGGCCTGTGGACGACACAGAGAGAGAGAGAGAGAGGGGGGGGGTAATGATTAGAATCACAATGAACAGAACAGATCTATGCATATTAGATCCCACTGGAAAACGAGGAGGAGGAGGAAGAGGAACTTCTTCATCTTCTTCCAGTGTGTTAAAGATCACGTTGTCTGATCTGGTCACAAACATTTCTACTGTGGGCGGTGATTTGTTAACACTTCTGTTTCATGGTTGTGGTGATGCCTTCACTGTCACGTACACAAACTTGTCTTCACGTCTGTTCATTTTTTTCTATGTTCAGCTGTTGACGGCAAGTTTATGTCAAATAATCGACTTCAATGTGTAGTCGTGGCCAAAGGTTTTTGAGAATGACACGTTTTGTTTTTACAAAGTGTTTAATATACTGTTTATTCACATGTTCCTGAGGTTCAATGAAGAACAATTAGAGTTTTAAAAGAAATGTAATTAGAAATAAATCGCATTTAAGCAAAGAAAAATCTATTTGGTCATACCTAAAACTTGTGGTCCCAAGTGGAGCGACCTTTTAAATAATATTAAAATATTTTCCAAATTAAAGGGACAAATTACTGGAATAGGTGTTTTAACAACTATACTATATACTGCGCATATATATATATATATATATATATATATATATATATATATATATATATATATATATATATATATATATATATATATATATATATATATATATATATATATATATATATATATATATATATATATATTCTGACCATAAATAATCATTTGAATCTATTTTCTTCCTTCAAGTCTCACTCAAAGGAAAGTATTAGATATTAATATTAAAGTAGTAGATCTGTGAACAGAAAATAGAAAAATCACATAATTAAATGGAAAACTTGTAAATAATAAAATCACACTTTATGTATTTGGATTCAGTAAAAAAATGGAATGCAGGTTTTAAAACTCTATATAATTATTTAAAAAATTTTATTTTAAAAAATGCAGAAAATTGTGTATTTTTATTGAAAAGTACGAGTTTTCCCTCTTTAAAGACATTGAAATGCCAGAACCAGGTCCCAATAACGACTAGAACCCAAAAGTGTTGAACATGTATCTGCAGGAAAGTGGGTCAAACACGATAATAATGACACTGAACTGACCGTGAAATAAAACTACGTCCTCGTTAGTGAAACATCATGTAGTTTTATTCCAGTACGGATTCATAGTTGTGTCGTATCGCTACAACCAGGGGGTGTGGCTGGGGCGGAGCTCAGAACACACACACACTTCCATGCATGACCTTTTGACCTCTACAGGAAGTGTCTGGGAGGCGACAGGTTTCAGACACAAGGCTGTGTGTTAACGTCAACAAAGACCCAACAGTGGATTTCCTGACAGGAAAAAACACGATGCCAGCAGTTTATCATCCGCACAGGTCACGAGTCGGGTTTAAAGTGTAAACAAAAACAGCTGAGGATTATCACCCAAAGAAAAATATTTCCAATCAAACAATTTTTGATTGAAAATGCACTTTTTAAAGCAAATGTTGCCGACATTAATGTGGAAAAGTAAGAGCCTTAAATATTATAGAGGTTAAAATATATTTTAAAGGGGACATATGAAGGAAAATGCACTTTTTAATCTATTTACAAAACAAATGTGTGTTTGTCTGTGTGTGAGGAGACCCTTAAATTATGACGCCTACGAATAATAATAAGAATAAGAAGAAGAAGAAGAAGAAGAAGAAGAATACCAGCAACAACAATAAAGTTAATTCCTTTAGCATAATGTACAGCTTTAAGACAGTCTGTTTCAAATTATTTCTTAATTAATTTACTCAGATTTTATGTTAAATACAAAAAGGGTTAAGAATTGGATTCAAAGATGAAATTACTCTGTCATTTAAAAAAATATTGAGTGTTTCAACTAAAATTGGTTTTATATTTCAAAGTCAAACTCTGGTGGTGAATATTTGTTACAATAATAATAAGGAATAAACTGTAAAAATGCTGACGTTAATGTGGAAAAAGAGTCTGAACCATCATCAAGGGTCAAAGGTCACGTCTGTTCAATAACACCTTTCCATGAGGACACTGCAGTGACGTCATTACAGAACATATCAACTGTGAAACGCACGCCTCGAGCAGATGTCAGTGAAGGCAGCATCAGTCAGCGCCTCTTCCTCCTCTTATTTACAGATGCATTTTGTGAATGAACATGAAACATAAGGGTCCCTGAATGCATCATCAACAAAAAGTTGGTCAGTACTGACATCTGCGATCTGACTCAAGCTGCGTTTGTGTTTGTTCAGGAAACGTTACATTCAAACACGCAGACGGCGAGCCCTGTTAAGCCACGCCCCTCTGCGGTCTTTACGGGTCGAGCCCCTTTTCACAGGGTCTGAACAGCTGATGGATGACACCACGCCCCCAGATGAGGGAAGTTTGTTTACGTGCCTCAGAGGCACGAACACACATGTGCACTATCACCATCATCTTCATCACATTCATCATCATCATCATCATCATGAGTCTTTCTGGGTGGAGAGGAAATGAACCCCGGCCTCAGATGCTGAGTTGCTGTGAATTTTATCTTATCTGACCTACAGAGCTGAGCCCAGGGACAGCACAGAGGCATTCTGGGAGCTCAGAGTGGTGCTTTGGCAGCGGTCCAACTCCATGAGGCTTTAATGACTGAGCTACGTGTGGAGCGTGAGGCTGCAGGCCAGGGTTTCATCCACCTGAAGACTCACACTGACCCCAGATCAGTATCTGCAGCTCTGAGGAACACCACTTTAGGACAGTTTTAGACATTTTCATCTGGATCTTCAGTCAAATTTCAGACCTTCTGTTCACATAAATAACAGCACAACTAGTTATTCTACACTAACATGAACACAAAATACACAAAACAATTACTGAAGTATACGAAAATACACTGACATACCAAAGAAATGCACTGGAATATGCAAAACATACACAAAACATACACTAAAAAACACAAAATGACACTAAAATCCACTAAAATCTACCAAAAACACACTGGAATACACAAAACATACACCAACACATACTAAAAAACACATTAAAATTAACTATGAATCAACCAAAAATGTACTCTAATACACAAAACATACACTAAAATCTACCATAAATGCACTAGAATACACTAAACATACACTAAAAAACACAAAATTACACTAAAATGTGCTAAAATCGACCAAAAATGCACTAGAACCCATAAAATACACAGTAAAATCCACAAAAAATCTAACAAAAATGCACTCGAATACATAAAATGTACACTAAAAACCACAAAATTACAAAAAAAGCACTAAAATCTAGGAAAAATGCACTGAAATACACCAACACATACTAAAAAACACAGAATTACATTAAAATGAATTATAATCAACCAAAAATGCACTCAAATACACAAAACATAAATGAATGCACACTAAAGTACACTATTTTTTTTACGTAATTTTCCTTTTTTTTCATGAAAACAAAGACAAATTTGGAGTCGTCATTATCTCTAGTTTATTGTGATGCTCTTTTACTGCTGTGACTCCTTTAGATCATGTTGGTCTGTAAGTGTCACCAGCTTTGGTTTGTTTTAGATCTTTGATTAGATTAAATCTGATGAAAACATTCAGCTTTTCATTATCCTGTTGATCTCTGGGTTTATTTTCCCACAACATCGACTACCGTTAAATTTGATAAAACAGTCGCACACCATCGGCATGCTGGGATATGGGTCAGCACGTGGGTAAGGATATTGTAATTCAGCAGGTGAGGAAGAGGAGGAAGAGGAGGAGGATGTGGACGTGAGAATGTCCACTTCCACATGTGGAGGCGTTTAAGGAGAAGTCAGAAAGTGTCGACACCTGCAGTTATAAGACGTGACAAGAAAAGAACGATAAGAAAAGCTTTAACCCGAACACTTCCTTCTATTCACCTGAAGCACATGACCTGCACAGAAACAACACTTTTATAGATTTGGATTTTTAATTTTACATAATAAAAATGATATAGTATACATATATTTCTTCAACTTGAGCCATAAAGAAAAATACCAAATAATCTTAAATTTTACTTCTTCCCACTCTTTTTTCCCAAGTAATATACAAAATATATAAATAAATAAATTGACACGAAATAAAATAAATTGAATGAATGAAATATTATATAATTGTCATATTTTTAACCCTTTAACTGTCACATTATATATTTATAGTTTTGTGTGTATTATTTATATTACTGTTATTTTATTATTTATATTGTTAGTATTAATTTTATGTTAATTATATTATCATCCAAAGACCCATTACATTAAACAACTGTCTTAATTGAGAACTGCAGAACACAACACTTTTTTCAAATATATTTTATGTTATAATTACATTCCCTCTATAACAGACAGCATTTTAAATGTAAAACTGACAAATATTTGTCTCCTACAGAGGACAAAAATGCATGGTGGTTATTTAAGTATATATTTTAAGTTTATATATTAAGGTAATTAATGCAAATGCAGCAGGAAACCATGTCATTATTATTATTATTATTATTATTATTATTATTATTATTATTATTATTATTATTATTATTATTATATCCTTTATTTAACCAGAAAAAAAGCTCATTGATATTAAATTGGGATCAAAATGTGATGGTCTTTGGTCCAGATCCAGATCCAGGTCCAGGTCCAGGTCCAGATCCAGATCCAGATCCAGATCCAGGTCCAGGTCCAGGTCCAGGTCCAGGGTCTTAAGTAGTCCTCAATGACAGTTTCCTTCTAAAGTCCTGAATGTGTTCCGTCTGTCTGGGTTGTTCTTGAACAGTGAAGGAGTCGAACCAGATCTGAACCGGTCCGGTGAACTTCCTGTTCTGGGCCTGAATTGTGATCTGGTTTCTCAATCTTTGGCCCGAGGCCCAGATGAGGTCTGTAGATCGCTGCCAAGAACCCAGTTCAGTCTGACAGTTTGTACGTCACCTTCAAAGTGTCAGAGACCAAAGTTATTTCTAATAAAGTCAGTCTGAGGAGTAGATTTCTAAGACTTTTCAGATTCATCAACTCATTTTTAAGACTGAATGTCAAATACATTAAACAAAATGTATTAGAATACACTTTAAAAATCTAAGTCTGATGACATTATTAGAAAATATTATTAAATATAGTCAAATCATTTTTAGATACAAATAAATATGTGAATAAATGTAAGTTAAATTGATTTAAATGACTAAGTTTTAGTTATGACCACACCTCTTTTTTCTTTTGATCATATAAAATTGTAATTTTATTTAAAATCTTAGTTAAATGTACATATAAAGTTCATTCATCATTACATTTTTTCTTTAAAGTGACCACTTTTCTAAATTTTTTTAAACATAAACTCCACTTCTCTGGACTTATAGTACAGTGTTAAAACAGAAACAATCCAGAAAGGTGACATTTAGTACATACTTTCTTAAAACAGCTTATTTTACTTAATAACTGCCTTGTTCATTTAATGAAATGTAATGAACTAATGAAAACAAAGTTCATTATTTTTGAGCAAATAATATGATGTTGTATGAAAAAGTAAAAAAAAAGTCCTTTCAGGATGTGGAGCTCCACAAAAAGGAAAATGACTTGGATGTAGATGAGTTATAAATCAACAAATATGAGACTTATGCATGCAATCTATTTGTAAAAAAAAAAAAAACAAAAAAAACTTAAATTATGTGTTTTTATTTTATTTGTTTTTAAATTCATTTCAAGTTTTTAGACAATTAATGGGAAAAAAGCTGTTTTTTTTTCCTCACTTATTGAAATCACATGTATAAAGTGTGTAGTTTTAATTATCAGTCTGAGTAACAGTGAATTGGCGAAGCTTAAACACAATAAAGACAGTTAAGTGTCATTGGATGAAACAAGACAAATCAGCACATTTTACATGGATGTAAACTTATCAAAGAAGGTAAATATTTGTCCAAGTAGCTCCATGTACTTTATCATTTTAGTTTAACATAAACTTATGAAAGTCTGGTCCATTTAAACTTTTTAATGTCAGAATAAAGTGAGAGAAGAAGAAGAAACAATGCACAAAAAGAGGTAGAAGATCAGCACGTAACTCTGCAGACAAGTAAAAACATGAACAGCACCAGGTGTGACATGAAATATGTCCTGAAGGTAGAAAATCCAGGTTTTCATGAACACATTTAAGATGTATTCACATTTTGGACGTAAATTTACATCATCTCCCTTCATTAAATCAATGGTCTATCCATAAAAAACACTAACTTTAATAACACATTAATACATTTACAATGAAATGAAGTATGAGATATTAAATACACTGCACTCTAACTCCCTGTGTTTCTGAGTAAAAACTATATTTACATATATTTAATGATGTTCAAGCAGTGACATCTGTCTTGTTCAATAGGGTCTGTGTATAATCTAAAAAATTATCTCCGTATTTATTACATGTATGAATAGGTCTCAGTAAGTACATTCACATGACGTGTGTGACGAGGTAAACATTCTTAAATTATTGCTGCGTGACACAGAGACTCCAAATGAACTTTTTTTCCCACTTTGAAAACATGCTGTTGATCTTAAATGAAACATAAGGTTTTATTTAGTTCTGATGTTAAACTACAACTGTGATCAATAATGGATAAAAATGTTTAAATGATATGTTGATCAAACACAAGGACAGCAATTTATACCTTTGATCAGTATTAGAATAAAAGACTGGAACTAAAACACTACAAATATGACAATTAACTTTTATTTACCATATATATTACAAATATGGCGGTCATATATACAGATAATAGTTGAACATATTTGACCAATAATTGTATTGGACTGAAAATGTCAGATTCACAGACTTAAAATATAATTGATACAAACAAGAACAAATATTATTATTAAAGTTAATAGTGCATTAACATGAGAACATAAGTCACTCTTATGATTTTGTGTAAATATAGTCAATTTATTCAACTTTTTATCCAATTGTGGTTCTTGCAGTCTCAGCCTGTGTTCATTTTTCCATCAAAATATTTGATAGGATGGTTCCCTTCTCCTACTACCTTCTAGTAGTTTTTTTTCAACTGTTAATGAATATTTTCACCAAATATTAAGAATCATAGTACCCTGACTCCCAAATGTACATATGTACAGTACCTTTACAAAATCGGATCTATTTTTTTTCTACAAGTGATGCTACAATTTTGCAAACAGTTCCCTCAAATACAGCAAAAAAGAGCCTATTTGAGCACGTGACTTAACTTTTTTGACACTGATGTTTACTAGTACGAGACTTTCCTGTCACAGAATATTTCACAGAAACTCGGGTAAACATTAATGTTTTGGTGACTCTAGATGAAAATAACAGACCATAAAGCATAACTGGACTTTATAAGCTTCAGATTGTGCTTCATTTTTGTACAGTGATTAAGACTTTGCTGCGCCTTTTCGTGCGTAAAACCGTGCGTAATAAGAGTTTTCGCCTCTGATTCGTTGTATTTGTCGTGGTTCCACATACATTCTCCGGTGGTCGGTCTTACCTTTGACCTCTCCCGGATCGCCTTGGTCCCCAGTCGGCTCGCGCACACGGACACGAGCCGGTCAATCAGGTCCAACAGGAAGCTGATGGCCTCACAGCCGCGCTCCGAACCGCTCACCCAAGCGATCTTGTCCCCGCGGATGCTCCTCCTGTGGACGCCCGGCACGGAGCCTGCCAGCCGGCCGTCCTGCAGCATCCCGGATCGATGCATCTCCTTCACCTGCTCCAGCACGATGCCGCCGGTCAACTCCCCCAGCAGCCCGTCCACGGAGCAGAAGCCGTGCGTCAGGAGGGACGGCACCACGCGCTCCAGGGCCACGCGCTCCAGGTACGCGTCCGAAACGTGCTCGATCAACGGCATCTTTTTTACGGACGTGGAAACTGGATCCACGGAGTCAGAGAAAGTTTGGTGTCCTGTGAGAGGAGGTAGACTGGTGGTGGTCAAACAGCTGTCAACGCTTTTATCGCTGGGATGTTTGATTGACAGCTGAGATCCACGAGAAAACACAGAAGATGCAGGTTTTCTCCCAACGCCCCAGGGATGGTTCTTCACCCCTAAACTAAACTCACGTTCTCATTCTGATGCTGCCGGTGGTTTCCTAATGAAGCCAAAAACTGTGTCAAAACGCCAAGTGTCCCATAGAATCACATCCGGCTTTGACTTTCAGAATAAAAGTAGAGGGTTACAGCAGAGGCATGATGACGTAGAATAAAAACACAAAACCAAAGTAGAAAAACTGTCTTAAAAGGAAAAACATACACATATGCAAATACAAAGAATTATCAAATCTCAAATTTGATAAGTTCTGATTAATACAGTGAATAAAGGTTGACATTTTAAACTTTAAAATTCAATTACTGCATTAAAAATAAACTTTAGTTATTCCCTCGTGTAAATTCAGTTTTTAATATTATTGTGACTTTTGTAAACTTATAATTGCATCTGTATTACTTCATTGGATGTTTGTTTGTATGATGATTGTGACTGATGGTTAGGATGTTGTCTCAAAAATAATTATGAAGATAGTGGTTGACATTGCTGCCTGACGCACCTCCACCGGTGCCTTTGTGCATGTATGCTGCGATGTTTGATTTTTATCATCAATAAAATACTTTTCTTGATTAAATAAAAATTTGGGTTTTTTCCGTTTATTTTTAGTATTATTTTTTACATGTTTACTATTACAGCTGGACTAGAGATACTGGGAGTTATTTCTATTTCCAACATTAAAGGAGGAACTATGCATGATTCTACTGTTTTGGTTCTTCTTCGCTGGTTTTCTAGCATTTTTCTCAGTATTTACTGTCGTCAAACTTACTGTTCACTCTCTCTCTGCAATCATGTGCTTATCTTCACCGCAGTGAGCAACGTGAAGAAAAAACTAGTGATCAAATGCATAACTGAACTGGAGCGGAATGGAAACTTCAGCCAGACATTGAACGTCTGTTTTAACTTCACGCTGCACTTTTGCTAACATTAGCGGCTCGGTGTCAGCAGCTGCTAACCTTTGACCACTGGTCCACGATGATCTTGGGCTGTTGCACTAATGATCCAGGGGTCTGAGTCCATAGTGATGTTGTATTTTTGTTTTGTGTGATGGATGTCATGTCTCCATGGCATTTGAATTTCCCCATTTGGGGATTAATTAAGTGATCTATGCCTATCTTAGCTGCACAATAGAAGAGCTAACATGCTAACAAACATCAATAACTCGCACCGGTCACTGTGTCCAGCCCCGTTAGCATAACTGCGCTATCAACTTAGGGGCTAACACTTTACAACAGACAAGTATCATACAACAGCAGCTAAGATTGAACATCAAGGCAAATTAGTCTGCCAACCACTAAACTGAACTACAAACAAAAACATCTTTCATCTGATAACATTCTGTCTAGTGATAAAAACACACTCCTGAGGCAGACAAAGGTTGATCATGTGAACCAAACAAACCTACATCTAGGGGACACAAACCCCCGGGAATGCTAGCAGGTATGCTAACATCTGTGCGAGCCAAGAAGCACCCAGGCACCATTCATAAAACAAGTTCATAAACGAACGAACACTCTTACAACCAGAAGTATCATCAAGATCATAAATCCACTGAAACGCAGACAATAAAGGATGTATCTGAGCTGGCTGTCACTGTAAACACCTGGGAAATGCTTGCATTGACAGTTAGCCTGCGGCCAAGTTTGGCTAACAGTGGCGTCGCCATACCGTACATTTACATGGTGTTTTTTTAATTCTGAATAATTTATTCAGAATGAAGTCATTTGGAATGAAAGCTATTTCCTTCGTGTTTACATGGATATGTTAATTACGAATAAGCGGTTACACTGGAAATGAGTTTATTCTGCTCTAATTTGACTTAAAGAGCCGGGGGTACAGAGGGTTCTGATTGGACGGAACGCCCACGTGACGTCTTGACATCTACCGGAAGTAAACACTTGTGTCCACTTCCTACTTTGAGTCTTCGAAATTGAGTAAAAATAAGAATTGTATGTCAGTGGTTGATATCTACTCTGAATTCTCCGGCAATGTGTTGTCATAATTCTTTTTTTCTTCTTTTCACAAATTGAATATTTAACGAACTCTGTCTAATCTATTTTGAGGTGTATGTTGGAACTGGAATGGATGGGTGTTCATTGATGTTTGTGCTTGTAAACTTCCTACTATACACTAAAGCCGGCAGTGTGGAACATGTGCATCATCAACATACGTCATCGGGACAAGACCAGGGCATGTATGGAACAACAGGAATAATGTTAAAGCGGAATTAACTGTTTACACGGGACAGAAATTCTCTTATTCACAATAAACATAGGAAGAAACCAGTGACTTCATTCAGAATTAAGTTTAATTTGGAATTTTGTGTTCGGGGCATGACTGAGAAGTTGCAGGTGCAGACTCGGCCACTAGGCTTCCATTCAACCCATAACCGTTAGAATAACTCAAAAAGTGTTTAAGGTAAACCTTTTATCAAGTTATCTTCTCCGTGTAATTCTTATTACTATAATTACTATCAATATTAATATTTCAATTTCATGATTCAGTGTAACAACAAACATCTTAATACTGCAACACAATACTCATTTTAGACAAAAATTATGATTTTAAAAATATTGTGGTACTGAAAACGCGACACTATTGCGAATTAAATGTGGTTGTAATGCGTCCTTTCAGTTGTTATAAAATTTATATTTATTGTGAAGGAGACTTCCGGTCAGACTGCGGATTATTTGTTTGGGTAGTGCGAACGAAAGAGCGGTGTGAGACGTGCGGGATGTGAGGTTCAGTATGAGAGGAGCGGGTGGGGAGGGGAGGGGGTAATGCCGATCTAGAATCTATTTCATAACTTTACAATTGTTTCAATTCATTATTTCACATATTAAACTTTTCATTTATCACTATTTTTCCAACTGAAGTAAAAATCACATAGTTTATAAAATGGTCCGGATTCAATCCGTGACTGTTGGATTGTTTGAGTAAAAGTAAATCAGGTCAGCGGCGTGCCCGCGCACTGGGCGTGCCCGCCGCCATTGAGGACTCCGACAACAGCATGTAGCCCACGTGCACCCTGGACACAAGGTGATCAGGAAGTAAACAGAGCAGCACGCGCCTGGAAAAGACTGAGAACAGCTGATAAGAACAGAGTCAACGAAATAATAATAATAATAATGGTGAGTTTTTGTTGAATGTAACACATTTTGATTTTATTTGAATTATATCAATCATCAGCAGCACATGCATGTTTTGTACCAATTTCCGTCCATAAAATATCTATTTATTTACACGTCACTGTGAAAACTATTATACGTATTTTTTAAAGAACATTACATGATATATTATATTATATTATATTATATTATATTATATTATATTATATTATATTATATTATATTATATTATATTATATTATATTATATTATATTAGTAGCAAATTCATTTGTGACTTCGAATTAACGTTATAAGATGTTTGACCCATAAAGATCCAACAATACGTTTTGACTGATGTGTGATTGTGGGTCTTTAAACAAAGCTGTATTTACTTAATTCATTCCATAACTTTACATGAAGGTTGAGGTTGTGTCTATTGACTTGTAAAAAAGTCCATAGATGTTCTGATTGTCGGCCTCCAGTTGAACTGCTGCGCACGTGTAGGTTTAAGTCCAACCCAAAGCTCAGATGAAGGATCACGTACTCATGGAGTCTGGCCGCAGATCAGGAAGGAAACACAGCTCTGGTTACTGGTTAACTCACACGATGAAGCTGTGCTCACGTACGCACAACAGGCCGCTGGCTGGAGTCTGGACTGATGCCACTGGATGCACAAAAACACACAAATAATACTGACTGACAATATCCTGGAGCAGCACCTGTCCCATAACACCTGCACAAAATGACAACAATCACACAAATATAAATGCACCAGAAATGAGGAAAGTCAAGCTTTTCATGAAATTAACCCTTTGATGCATGAATTGTGAGAACGATAGTCAAGATATTTTCCCCCAGAGTATTTTTAAAGCCAATTCTATAATTTGCAATTACTTTTCTTATTCTGCTTGAATGTATTTTTTTACCAACTGTTTATTGTCAAATGTGTGTGTTGTATGTATTTTAATAGTGTATTCCTGTAACTATCTAGACCAGGACTACCGTGTAAAAGAAGTTCTCAATCTCAATGGGATACTTCCTGGTTAAATAAATAATATACACATTTTATTCCTCTTCTGGCTTGAAAATCAATTGAGAAATTTTTAGAGTTACAAAAATATCCACTTATTTGGACACCATGTGTTTAAGTTTTGAAGCAAATAAATGTATTTAAAATGCAATTATCAGAAAGTGAAATGCTGTGTGAAAACTATGAAAGAAAATCATCTTTGATGCAGCTAATCTCATGTTCTCCCACTTTTTATTACAGTCTAATACTAGTTCTTACTTCATGGAGATATTATTTTTTTTAAAAAAAGGTAACTTACAGTCTAATAACAATTAGCACTCGATTTACATCCAATCATGTTACTGCAGATCAGGTTTATTAATAACAAAGTTACAGTACTGGTATGGATTATCTCAATAGTTTACGATAATATGTAAAAGCAAAGAGAAAAATATTTTCTAATCAATGGAATAAAACTCATCATACTGACACTGTCTGAAACCCTGTATGAAAACAAATTCAATATAATTGTGAAAGAAATCAACGCAGTTTATTAGCTTTTGAAATGAATAAGAGACACAGGTAACACGTGGAGCACCGACATTATTAAACACTGCCACCTAGTGTCCAAGTATGAGAACTGCAGAGGAATATTTTCAATTTCATCTTGACCTCGTTTATTTGGATTTAACTTTATATAAAATATGAAGATAGATTCGTTTCTTTATTATTCATTGAAAATAATGTTGCTTTCACCCCAAAAATTTTTTAAATTAGGTACATTTTCTAAAAAGGGGAAAAAATTGTGAAAAAAAATATACAAGACCCAAAAAATAGATTTGAACTGCAAATTCTTAAATTATTATTGAAGTGAGTTATTTAATTGACAACTTTTTTGATTGAAGGCATCTTTGTTGTATTTGGCCCATACTAGGAGTTGGATATTTGTGTCTTTATTACCCCCCCTCCAAAAAAAATTACACACACACACACACACACGCACACATAACTTTGTTTCTTTGATGGAAAACATTTTTAATTAATTTTTTTGCAGTGTTGAGTTAAAGCAACATTTTCCCCTGAATGATAAACAAATATACTGTCATAAAGACACAAGTATACAAGAAGACTACCTTATATAAAGTTTAACTTACAATACATAAATATATATTTTTAGATTTTTACAATATTTTATTCCGTCATAGTGCCAAAATAAATCACTTAAGTTCTTACATCAATAACTATAGCATTGTACTGAAACTATTTTAACTTAAAAAAATGTAATTAACCTAAAACGTCTAAAAAAAACCCCCCATAATTTTAACAGTATTATGCTAGTTGTTTTTTAACCTATTTTGTGTATTTGTAGATCCACTGTGATCTGCAAGTTGTAATGTATAAACTGAGGGTTAATATTATTAAAATTATATATAAAAATAGTCCAAATCAAGTAAAATTTTTCAAAGGACAGTTTGCAGACATTTAGATTTTCTTGACATAACTTGACTTTGTTTTACTGTCAAATATATAGAATATTTCAGAGTTTAAATTATTTCTAAGTTTCAATGCTATTTTATTGGTCTGAATGTGGACCCTGAACCCCCCCCCATTATAGAACAACCAGGTAAAACAGTGCCTCTGGTCAGTGAAACATCCCTTTAATGATCTCAAAGTTATAGAACAGCATTTAGCATCAATAGCTCACAAAAAACAAATATCTTTGCTTTATCTATACGCCAAACACGTCCAACTAGAAAACTTTACAAATATGTATACAGAATATATACAGAGAATTGAGAAAATACACAGATTTGCAGGAAAATCACATATTTTCAAAAGGGATATCAGTAGTATGAGGAGTGGACATCGTAAAATGTGATTACATACAAATGGAAAAAGTTCTGTGCAAAGAGGAGACGATGCCTGGCGTCATGTGAACCATCTGAAAGTTCCAATTAAAGCTAAAAATGCAGAGTTTGTGATTCGATTATGAACCACAGACTTAATCTGTGCTTTTAATTCAATACAGGAAGAAAACCGGCTCCTGTATTTTCATTTTACATAGAGCCTCAACTTGATACTGGAGGAGGCGTTCAATGACCAGTTTTGGCGGTTGGCGTCATTGAACAGTGTTAGAATGATGGAAAATGTAGGCGGAGTCTGAAAGCAGCTACCGTTGTCACGCAGAGCTCGAAAACTTGGACTTAAGTATGCGTCGTCATCTGTCAGCTGCTGGGGTTCCTGCCGCTCAGGAGAAACTCAACAGTTCGGTGTCTGAATGGTCACTAGTCCGTTTGGTCGCCCATTGTTAAAAACCGTAAAAAGGTGCCAGTGATGAGGCCCCGCCCTCCAGCTGAACACCGCCCACATCCGACGAATAAGGATCCATAGTTCTGTGAAACGTCAACGCTTCTGCTGGCGTTCGGAGGTTTGACCTTTGACATGATAGATATTTTTGTTTGGGTCGGGAAGTCCAACTCAGACCTGGACACAATAGAGACAGACAGACAGGAAGGCGAAGGACAGACGGGACTGGTGGGTTTATGGATGGGCGGGGCAGTTGGTACGTGGGTGGAGTCTGTGCGTCAT
The DNA here is from genome assembly GCA_020466265.1 of Siphamia tubifer. Lineage (NCBI taxonomy): Eukaryota > Metazoa > Chordata > Actinopteri > Kurtiformes > Apogonidae > Siphamia > Siphamia tubifer. The sequence continues at coordinate 46,940,261 of CM035804.1, forward strand.
TGGACCACCTCGAAGTAGTGTAGGATGGCCATGATGTGCTGAGGCATGAAGACGTAGCCGGTGTAGACCGCCATCCCAGCCACGGAGATTAAGAGGGAGTCTGAGGGGGCGGAGCTAAGGAAGAATGTTTGCACAGACTCAGAATGAAGATGAACTCACTTTTCTTTCTTGAGATTTACTTTTTCTAACAACTTTTTCTAATAAAAACAAAGAACACAGACTTGCATCTCATTAAGAAGTAAAGTCAAAACCAAGGAAATTCAGGATATACCACGTTTGACAGAAGAAAGTCAAAAGTGAGGGTTACAATACATACACATATTTAAAAAAGCAAAGGGTTTGGGGTTTTTCTCAGTTCAGTCTGGCTGTTGATGACTCTAAACTAACCATATGTTGTTTATTTAATAAGATTAATGTCTGTTTATTAAACTATAACTCTAAACATTGTCTATTTATGAACTCACATTTTAAAGTTTTTTATTAAATACTTTATATGTACTATTTCAATTATTAAAAAGTGACCTAAAATGATCATCAGTGTTTAGAATACAAAGCTGTTGTGTTTCAGATGGGGAGGCTGATGTGCCTTGGCTGAGTCTACGCTCTTCAAGTGCTTTTCTAATTATTTTATGTGATGTTAGAATGATTTCCCCTGGGGTCATGAAGAACTCTAGATCTGGATGATGCTGAATTCTAAGCCCTTCGTTGTACAAGTCACCAGCACATAGACCTGGACGCTCATCATCATCATCATCATCATCTTCACTATCAGGTCTTTCATATCCTTTCAAATTCCCAACACATAGAAAACTTTGCTCTTAACATGTTGCATTAACAGCAGTCAAATATGTGAAAATATGAACAAGGTCAACTTTTAATCACATGAACCTGAACAACACCAGGGATTTTTAAAGTGTGATCGAATCGAATGAAACCTTTGACTCGTTCACACTAAAGCCTGAACCTGAAGACGAGACTGGAGCCGCAGGAAGACGACCTACCATGTGCACAAGGTGACACTGATAGTTCCCAGCATGACGTGACTCAACACCGTTCCCCTGAGGTGAACTAGATTAGAGTTTACTGTCTGAGACAAACAGGCGGCAATTAAAGGAAAAACCAACATTGACAAAACCATTAAAGTTGAGTTGCACGACATGTTTAATCTATAAATGTGCACCTGTGTTTACAGGTTTACTCACTGACTGCGGGTTGACACTCCCATAACGAACCAAAAATATTATCCACATAATTATCTCTTAAAACAGAGATGCTCTAAAGGTAGATTTTGCGATTTCAGCAGAAAAACATGTACAAAACAACAATTAGTGCATGTCTGTGTCCTTCAGGCCATCAGTTTCTACTCTGAGAACGAGTTATTTCCAAGAACATGGAGGTGCCATAAAGTTTGTCCGTCAGTAAATCATGGCAGGGAAACAAAAAGAGCACATTGGCCAAGAAAAAAAACCCAACATAAATAACAGCGTATTACAACGACAAACCCTTCAAAAACGTACCAGAGGATAAATTATGATCATTTACAAATATATTGATCATAACATATGTGTAATCCAAATACAAAGACTCACAGTTAAATCCAGCTAATGCTACTGTTTTATGGAAATGTCACCCACCTAATTCCCTAAATTCTGAGCCAGACTTTGCTCATGGAAAATATGAAGATTCTGAAAAGTGCAATATTAGGGCCAGTGTAACACCCATTTTTTTTCAGTGTGGAAAAAAACCCATTCAATGCAGGACACTTTTGTTTCACTGTGCTCACTGTGCTTTAAATTACAAAGAGTTGAATTCCTGAAACAGCATCGTGCGTCTCAATGTAGTGTCATTCTCACCAACCAATTAAAATCAAGAAAAGGTGGGACTATTGATAACAACAGTTAACAAATATTAATAGAGAAGAAACTCACTGTGGTTTATGATCTACTACAGGAGGATTAACATGACCTGACCTCAACACCCATAGGGTCACAGACATTTAACTGTGTGACGCAGCCTCAGACTAAAACACACCCTAAAGCACATGCCTGATTCAATCACATGACCCGCTCAGTAACAACACAAAGAATGAGGTGAATATTTCTAGAAACACTTAAGACTTTTCTGTGTCAGAGTGGCATCACATTTCCAAAGTACTCTCTCTGCATGGCTCTGAGTGTTACCTGTTCCTGTTGAGATTTGGTGAGGACGTCACATCATCATCATCATTAAATCTGATCAATATGGATAAATAAACCATAGATCTGAATCTCACCTGGAATACATCTTAAACTCTAACACTCCAAGCATTTTAAAAACAAAAAACAAAAGCCTGAGTAGTAATAAATAGCGAAAGAATAATCAAGTGTCCTTCATTAACAACAGTGACAACAGTAACAAGTCTATTTGAAGTAAAACCCCAGGGATGATTTGGATTATGTTACTGATTTTGGAGCAAATGCCGACATGAGGCCAAGTTTCTGCTTTAACCAGAAAAAGTAGAATTAGTTTCAGTCTTCCCACTAATAAACAGCCTTGGTTTTGACATTTTTATCTGTTTTGCAGCTTCAGGATATATTTTTTAAATAAATAAAACAAAGTAATGTTTGCCGTTTTAGGATTCACCTGTGACATTTCACACATTTTCAATTTAAAACCATTTTCATTTAGTCCACTTCACTTGTAAAATGTAGAAGAAAGCAAGATGAACTAAAATGTTTTCATGTCATATCAAGGAATTTGGAGCTTACAGTCAATAGTTTCATCTTTTTAATAATATTAATTTACACACAGATTAAGGTCATTCATAAAGAAAGGATTTAAACATTTCCATAATTTCTAATGACTGGGGGATAATTAAGCAATGATCCTTCATCTGAATTACATTGCATTAAATAAATTAACTTCTCTTTTATGAAACAGAGAGAAACTGGAGATTTAATTACACGAGTCAACACTGTTTTTGTTAATCTTTAAATATATCAAATTTAACTTATTTGAATAAAATTAATGAAAAATATAACCAAATGCTAGTAGATTATCTGATGTTTTTTTTAAATGTAAATTATAAAGAGTTATTCCACATTTATATTAGTTTATATCCATTTATACAAAGATCTATAAATATTGCAGTATAAAGAACCTGTAAAATGAGTGTATTGTCATGTGAAGACAGTGTTTTGAAGCAGACCTAATAGCTCTGACAGAAACATCCATTTGGATTTACACAAATTCACTCTTTAATTCTCACTATTATTTTGATCCAAGACTGCATTCTGGGAATTACATCCAATCAGCATTTGGACTGAATCTCTATTTATTAGTGACTCAAACGTGAAGAAATGTCATTGTTTTTATTCTTAAGGAATTTTACATGTATATCAGTGTAATTATTTACTTTTAGTAATTGACTTAATGAATACAACAAGGTTTTAAACATTTCCTATATGGAAAGAAACTGAGGCATAATTCAACATAAATTCCATGTTTCTTAAATTCATGTAATTATTGTAAAACTTCTCCACCATAGGAACTGTGTTGTAAATCTATATTTAATGTTGAATCGTTATATTTGTTTTAGATTTTGGATTGTTTTTCAACATAGAAACAGCTTTTCCATGTCCTGAATAATAATTAATAATTGATCAGGAAGCAAAATACTATTATCGATGAGGGTTGTTAGCATCTGCTTTGTCAACATTTATGTTTTACCTCAACACAGCTCTGACCACACACCATACTAAATCTACTAAATGACAACGCCTTACATTATTTGATAAGTTTAGACAAATAAAGTGGAACGTAAAAGTTTAGACCGTGAGAAACTGACGCATCCGGTTGAATGAACAGAGCTAAGCTAACCTGCCATCGTTAGCAGGTTAGCTAGTAGAAGTTAAAGGATACTGAACACCGTCCTCTCCCAGGGCTCCAGCATATAGAGTGCGGTCACCAGCAGGTACTGGTAGTAGAACCACGACAGCTGCTTCCAACAGTCCCCCAAAGCCATGGCGCGAACTTTATCTACGTTTCCTTCAGCTGGTTCTTCTTAACTACGTGATTGAAGAACGGTAGGTCACTTCCGGGTACCGTGACGTATAATCAGAAGGTGCTGAACCTCAGCCAATCAGGACGGCGCGTAGGAGCACGCACACGGAGGGTGTTCCAACATCCGGGTTTCAAAATAAAAGATGCTTTTGAATCAATAGGACTGTACTTTACTTTGGAATTAACTCAAGGTCTATGATTTATTTAGTCCAGAAGAAGAAAAGAAGCAGACTTTAAACAAACAAAAACAAAATAAAATATGGCCCAGAGTATTTTATAGGAGGGAATTACAGATGAAACTTTATTTTTGCTATTTTAACAGATTACTCTACCACAGAAAATTATATTTTTGCAAGCATGTATTTGTTTGTCTGTCTGTTAGCAAGATAACTAAAAAATGTATGCACCGATGTGGCTGAAATTTTCAGGAAATGTTGATACTGGCACAAGGAACAAATGATTATATATTGGTGGTGACTGGTGGAGATGTGAGGGTTATAATAACCTCATAATTTTTGGGGCTTCACAAATCACTGTATAACAATAAAATGCAATAAGTACAACATAAAAGTAAAGCATCTTTAGTTTTAATGTAAATAGCATCTTCTTACATCATTACAATTATGTCTTTTTCATTTTGGAACCTGATCTTCATTTCATTTACTTTCAAAAAGCCTCATCATATGTGAACCATGAACAGTGAATATTACAGAGTTCAACATTAGAAAGCTTAAAATTAGGTTTCAGTGTTAGCGCACTTAAGTCAATTTATGTGTTATGCTTAAAAAGAGTCAACAGAGATGCTTTATGCAATCATTTTATTTCAGTTGATTTCACACAAGAATCACATGAAATGCTGACCTGTAGATCAAATCCAACAGACATTTGATAGATGTACTGTATAAAAAAATACTGTGAGATTGCATAAGAGTTTGGTAAAAATCCACATCAGTCTGAGCTGGTGGAACTGGATTGATATCAAAACATGAGGGTTAAAATCCACAATGAAATCAGTAAAAAAAAAAAAAAAAAAAAAAAGGCAAAACTGGGGCATGATCCTTCACAATACAAGCAAATGAAGGGAGATTTGTTTTGATATTTTTGCATGCAAAGTCTCTAAAGCAGGCATGTCCAAACTATTCCACAAAGGGCCAGTGTGGCTGCAGGGTTTTATTCCAACCAACCAAGAATTTGACCAATCGAATCTGAAGACTGAGGTTAGTTAATTAATTTAGTCAAATATGATGTGCTGCTGCCTGGATGGAACAAAAACCTGCAGCCACACTATATATATATATATATATATATATATATATATATATATATATATATATATATATATATATATATATATATATATATATATATATATATATATATATATATATATATATATATATATATATATATATATATATATATATATATATATATTCTAGATTAATTAATAATAAAAGGACAAATTTTAACTACAGTGACTTACTTGATTCTCATTAAAATAAATCTATTGAGAATCCATCAGGAAATATTTAATTTTCTCTCCTTAAGAGGAAAATATTATTTAGCAAAGTGCAAAAGGCAACGTGACAGCTAGAAATGATAAAAGTAGCGCCTTGTTTTTAATGCTGCATTTATTCTGGGTTCATGTGCAGGTTTGAGCCATAGAAAAGGTAAAAATGAGGAAAAGACCAAATAAAAAAAAGGTCAGAAAATACTGATCAGTTGTGAAAATACTTGCAAGTAATTAATTTTAACTCCTGAAGGACATTAGAGGCACTAGAGGGCGATGGAGAGCCGAACTAGACGCTCAGCATTTGGTTGAGATGAGATGAAATTATTGAAACATCGGATGATTCACAAAGAGAAGACACATACGGTGGTTTTACAGAGCTGAGCCTCAGCAGACGAGGGGTTAAATATTTACCATCATGAACTGTAACAATTAATATGGGATTAAAACTATAAACAAAAAACATCTGGATAAATGAGAAATATTCAAGCTTAGAACTATGTTTTGACAGTATATAAAGATACTAAATTTATTAGTGTGAACAATAATCTGTAGATAGAAAATACATTAGAAAAAAATAATTAAATGAATTAACATTGCAATTTTAATGTCTATAAATTTTACCCAATTGAACAGAAACTAAAATATGGAAATACATAATTGTTGCATTTTTATAATTATTTCTGTGTTGTTGTAAATGTTCCAATTACAGGAAATTCAAAGGTTTATTTAAAGCAAAAACAAATAATCTTTATCAAATGGTAACAATTTGGTACAGATTTAATTTACCAAAGTTAATGGTGAAGTCATAAAAACTGAACAAATTAACTTTGATTACACTGCAAACATAAAAATCTTCCCAAGTATATTTTTCTCATTTCTAGTCAAAATCTAATGACACCTAAAATAAGACAGAACCACCTCAAGAGGAACTTCTCAGTGAGATATATGAACTGATTTTTAGACAATTATTCTGAAAAATCTTATTTCAAGAAATGTTATTGGGATCATTTTCACTTGTTCCATTAGATTTTTTTACTCTTTAGATGACGTCTTATTTTAAATGTGATGAGATATTTGGACTAGAAATGAGGAAAAATACACTTTATTTTTTTCCCAGTGTATTAGATGTTCAGGAATCACTTATTCCACCAATGACTCAGAACTTAAAATTTTCTCAAGAGAAAAAAAAGGCAGAAATGAAAAACATTTGCATTTTAGAAGCACATATATTGGCGTAACTGGAAAAATAAGGAGAAAAAAAGTCCCTAAAAGAATTAAGTCATGGGATAGTTGGTGATTCTTCATAAGTAGGTGTTAACTGGCAGTTTAGCATCAGCTTGACTAAAGTTTAACTATAAAACCACAGGTGAAGGTTTTTCACTCTGATTAACCTGGTTTTGTCCAAACAGTCCATGAACAGAAACATGTAAATTCATTTGGTTTATGTCATTTCAGTCAGTGACTCCAATTCACCCTGACATTTAGGATTAAATCTCAAACTATTCCAGGATTTGGAATTTAGTGAAATCACAGCAGGTGTTTCAGACAGAAAATTCAAGTATCAATAAACTGATGGAATATTAAAAAAAAAAACATGGATTTTTACCACCTTGAGATGTTTCGTTCTGCTTTTCTTTCATAAAAGGAGGTTTTTTTGAGTAATATTCACATCTAATTGTGTAATAATGAACCAAGATCCTTACCATATTCTCTCTGAAATTGGATCCTTGGATGTAAAATGGGCGGGGCTTAACCACTTTGCATCATATTAAAACATGCATTTTTATTTGCAATTTTTCTTCATTAACTGCAGTTTTCAAATCACTCCATTAATAAATTATCTGGCAAGTGTCATTTCTTATAGATCTCCGATAATGATAGACCGATATATTGACAGGCTGAAATTTGTGTTTTTTCTTGTATTTGCATCTGTCTGTTACAATGGTCAGTATGTCCCCCCCCCCCCAAACACTGAAAAAAAGGTGTAGTAATATTTATTAAGTTAACTGTCCCAATTTTAATAATAATTATAATTTTCCAGACTATAGGGAACACTTAAAATCCTTTAATTTTCTTCAAAAAATTGACAGTGCACCTTATAATTCATAGCACCTTTCATGTATATATGGATTTAACTGCAGTTGTACTTAGTGACTTGGAGGTGACTTTGTGTCGTACAGGGTGCTCATGGCGTGGAGTAAAACATAATGTACTTCACCATAATATTACAGTGTGTGTGTGTGTGTGTGTGTGTGTGTGTGTGTGTAAGGACTGAACTGAAAAAGTGAGTGTATTGTGTTATAGTTTACACGTTATAACTGAACAATTTTGACAGTAATTGTGAATGTGCCAATGTTTGATTTAAGAGCGTTACAACTCAACAAGGTTGGCAGTTTCTTGTGAAGGCGTTTAATAAACTTTGACTGACTTATCAGTTTTATTTTGCTTAATGCACCTTATAATCCAGTGTGCCTTATAGTGCAGAAAATATAGTAAAGAGGATTTTCTGAGATCTGTCTTCATTTGATGGAGGAAAAAAAAAGGATTGGCTGCAAATATCAGTTTAGAAACATTGTTGGTCTACATCGGTCATCAGCTAAGGCCAATGTAAAAAAAACAACAACAACAACATATTGGTATCAGCCCCAAAAATTCCCTATCGATTGATCACTAATCCCTGAGTAAAATCTTTAAGACATGCACCTGCTGTGACATCACCAAACAGGGCTTGGCACCATGTGACAACTGTTTGGACTTTTTGTACAAACCCAGAAAACCACACAAGTTCTTTTTTTTTCCTCCTCTCCCCACAGGAAACCACATTGTGACAAAAATGCTACAACAAACAGAAAAAAAGGTTTGTGCACGAGGCAAGGCCACAGGAAGTGAAACGAACCAGGCAGGACAGACACTGTGACACACGAAAACCGACCAATCATGGAGGGTCGACAAGCTTGTGTGCGTTTTCTGAGCAGAGATGCAGATATTAATCGCAGGTGTCGAGGAAAGTCTGTCATTTATCACCCATTACCTTAAAGACTCTTTTCTTTGCTCTTAAAATGACTGTAAATATAATAACTGATCATTACTGATACTGACTCATCACAGATTTATTACCTCATTTTTCTGTTTAATTCAGTCTTTAACTCTTCCTAGTTGAGGTCATAAGTGCGACCTCCATCAGCGTGTTGGATAAGCCTTTCCATCCTGCCTGGCTCGAAGGGAACACAGTGCATTCTGGGAACAGTGCATTCATATCAGGACAGTGTCGTTTACAACAAGAGACAGCATACAAGTCACGGCTTCCTGCTCAAACTGAATTAAGACTCAATTCATTCCCTTCAGTTTCAGATATAATGTGACCAGCAGAGGGCGCCACATCTGCAGCTCAGAGCCCTCGGGCAAAGGCATCGAGAAAAAAGGCAGTGAAACATCAGGCTGAGACACAGATGTTCAGATATTATTGCTCCAAAGCAAATAGTGGAAAGTGATGAAAATAGACCTGGACTCATTTAGACCTGAACCTGGAAGATGTCCGACCCATGAGAGGGTGGTTTTAATGTTTTTGTGTCAAAAATAGACGGAAAGACACTTAAATCTTTACACCAGCTCAGGTTGCTACTTTTATCTGGGGATTTTCTTATAGCAAAATGTTTGTGATTGAAACTCTCCTCTTATAGGTTTCGATAAAGTCTTAATTTAGTCCCAACACCAGCTACAGACACCGTTTAAAGTCAAACACCTTTGTAGAGCTCACATGGTGGCAGAAGGTTGAGTTCAATGAACACAAAGGGATTCACAGCCTTTTCAGCCGTGGTTTAGATTCACAGAAATTAACCATAAAATGTCCTGCTCAGATAAGGGTCAAAATTCCTGCTGTCAAATTCACACTTTAAGCATAAAGTAGATTTTATTTCATACTTTTCATTGACTGAGCATAAAAAGCTGCAGTAAAATAAACCTGACTATTCACCAAGTTTGACTTTTAAAACCTGAAACTGAAAACTAGACCCTGTTTGTTTTCTCTACGACACAGAACTGGGTCACTATAGTGAATACAAAGTGACAAACCCAACACTTAATAATACATTTCAAGAAAAAAAAACAAAACTGTATTTCAAGAAATATCCCATCAAACCTTGGAGTTTTCTGACCCCCCCCCCACACACACACAAATATTCACCTTTAATCTCTAAGATCTTATCATTGCTGACATTATCAGGTCATTATTGACATGTCAGGTCCCAACACTGAAGAATAGAATTGATGTCCACTTTCTTCCTCCTCCTCAAGAGGAGATAAAACAGAGGAAGTGGATGCATCTCTATGTTATTGCAAAGGAAGTGGTTTTACAGTGTTAAAATAACCCAAGGAACCTTTGCAACCCTATAGAGGAAAAAATAAAATAAAACATCTCCGTATGTTCCCAAATAAAGTGACATTTCCTTCCGTTCTGGATCTTATGTGCCTCGTCATCACCTGGGATCTGACAATAAAAGAAACATCCAGTGGTAGGAGTCACAGGGTTTAGGAAATAAATGGATCATATTGCTTCTAGATGAGAGACAAATATGAGAAAAAACAACAAAAAAAAACATCATGTGACTCTTCTGACAGAGTTAAACTCTTACTAATAATCCCATAACGACAAAGACACAGGTTTTCAGTAGACATCAGTGGGTTTTTCAGTCTCTTCGAGCCACTGGAAGTTTTTGTTGTTAACATGGACGAACCTGGTGAAGAGCGATGGAAATTTACCAGAAAGCACTCAGTCCTCGAGAAACTGAAAAGACAGCAGCATCCTGGGAAGAAAGTCGACACCTTTCAGTCCAATACTCGCAGGGTTTAGGAATAATATGGATCTTATTGCGTCAAGATGTGAAAACAATAAGATGAAGAGTGAAAAAGAATCACACTGGGTTTGATGTAACGACACAGAACAGGTGACTCTACAGATGGTGATGCTGGACTGACGTTCTTAATCCTTACAATAAACCCTTGAACACAGAGTTTTCCAGCAGTCTCTTTAAGCCACTGGAAACTGTTTTTTTTTTTGTTTGTTTTTTTGCAGTTTTGTGGTTGAGGAGTGGTGGACGTCTGGCCGTTGCACAGTTTGATTTAATTTAAATAAAATGTAAAGAATGAAACTGAGAGGTGTTGCTTCCATCACACGTCGAGTCCAGATTCACCAGGACCAGAACAAAACAGCGTCCAGATCAGAGTCCAGGTTCTGGCCGCCGCCTGAGGAGGAGCTCAGTGATCCGTGAACGCGTAGAGAACCTGACGTCCAATCAGGACAGCTGTACGCAGCTGAAGATGAAGGGGACGAGGAAGAGCACGCCGAATCCCACCGTCCCGTACACGATGTAGCGGTAGGGAAGCTCCACCTCCATGTGCTGCCGGGCCTTCCTCACATCGTTGCTCGGCACGCCGAACATCCAGCACACCAGCGGAATGGTGACGGCCTTCATCACTGCCCGCATGGCCATCAGAACCGGCACGCCCAGCACCAGCCGCAGCATAGCCATGCCCACCAGGCTGAGGCTGAGGGGCGGGGCGATGAAGGGCAGCTGGTCCGGTGTCGGATCGGGCAGGAGGCCCAGGTGGTAGTTGACGTGGGAGGCCAGGGCTACGCCGGCACCGGTGCCCAGGATCTGGGCGGTGTCACCTCGGGAGGTGCTCCAGGTGTCCAGGGTGAAGGAGAAGAGGCCCAGGCCCAGGTGGAGCGACACGATGATGAGCGGGGCGTAGCGGTTCTTCAGGTTGAAGCCGTCGATCAGGTCCACAGCTGGCAGGAAGACGAGCAGGATCAGAACACTGTACAGGAATCCTGCTATCACATCCTGGAACAGAAACAAACATTTACTCAGAGAACCTGCAGGTTTGATCAGGTTGAATGTATGACTTGGAAAGATATTTTTTATCTTGTCATCTTTGGTTGAATTTGCATAAAAAAAAAGACACTAGAAGTTCCTCAAAGGTGCATTAAAACAAATAAAAATATGTGAAAATGTACAAAAATCTAATAAATTACACAAATACTACACTAAATGATACTAAAATACACAAACATACCATTAACTTTCAGACGTGTTTGAGTCTATGTTCAGGTGTCACTTTTTCCACATCATCCAAGTCCAACAGACCTCATAGCTGGTGTTCAACTAGTCTGAACCATGTTTCATTCTGCCAACATTCCATCAAACTATGTACGTCTACATATCTCAGTGTTACACTGGGCTAGAAAACCAAATTACTGATCAGATAGAGTGAAAACTGAACCAGTTTTAATATTGTATGATCACTTTTCATATGATCACATGCCTGGAATGACTTCCTTTCAATTAGACTTTTAATCATAAAATCAAAAGTGTGATGTTTTGAAAGTTTTCCGATTGTGTTGAACCTGATAATAAGGATGGTTTTCCTCTTTCCAAAATATAAATTGTTTTAATATAGCGTTTATCACATTCATTTTCAGACTTCTTATGGCCATCATGAATGTAACTTATGGTTGCAAACACGTTTTACTGACCCTTTTGTTTATTAATACTTAACATGTTGGTTTTTCATGAGAGGGTTTGAGTTGATCCGACACCATTTATCAAAATGGGACTTTTGTTGTGTGGACAGTTATCGTTTCCTTTCTGATAAATTCAGAATATGAACAGGATCAACAGGAAAAAGGAAATGAGCTGCTGAGCACAAAGATGACCTATGAACTTGGTTGAAAGGTCGTCATGTTCATCTATTCATTGACTTGAGCAGCACCTGTGTTTAGTATAGAACTGTTTGGTTTGATGATAACCGCTGCCATATTTGGTTTCTCAGTCTGACGAGTCCACATAAGAGCAGGTCCTGAAACAGTTTAAAGGTCTTTGCTGATAAAACACATGCTGTAAATGATGCAACGTGTCATATCATACTACAAGGACAACTTTTACTGTTGGACAGCGTCCCTGGTTGGAAAACCAAGAGGAAACGTCCTGATTAGCTCCTTTTTGCTGCAACTGCAAACCTTTATCAGCCACTTCTGCTTCTTAATGACACAGCATGTGGTATCCGTTTCATCCCAAGAACCTCATGGTGCAAATGAAAGAGGAAAAGGCGTACAGGTTATCGACATGGGTGGCCTGGGTGGGTAGAAATATGGCCTGGAATGAGCCTGTACGCTGCCTGAAGTTCATCTGGAATCGCATAGACTTCCATATTTATTAGACCCGAGGTATTTCACTGCAGAGAACTCTGACATTACCGCAGTAAATCATGGAGTTATTGTTATTGTACAAAAGGATTAGGAAATGATAAATGTGTGTATGTGCAGGGGAGAAATCCAGTAGAGGTTCTGTACTTTTATAGACATGATAAACCATTTTTAGATAAATAATGGCTCCAAAAATTTCACAAGACTCCTATTGATAATACATTTCACTAATTATCTTAAAAAAAGCAGTGGAAATGTGCTTAGTTTCAGGCAGCATTGTATTGCATAATTTGTAATATTTCAAGGCTGTACAGTACGAGCAGTTCACTCACATTCGGCTAAAAATAGATGTGTGAATAGAACAAATAAAAAGGAGTACGCATGTGAGTAGCCTACAGATTTCACCCCTTTCATTTGCATTTTGTTCTTTAATAAAGCTTGATTTAAGTAAGATATCCATGTTTTCTTTAAAATGCTTCAAATGTGACAGAGGTAATGTCTGTCCATTGCCATTCGATTACTAGGGGTTTAAAGTGAGCTATATTTAACAGAACTCTTTAAAAAAAAAACAACAACAATGCATACAGATTTGGACGGTGAAACTTCCTGTTCCTCATCTGTATTTTGAACATTAATGGTGTATCAGTGTGGACCCTCACTTCACTATATGTTATTTGTATCAAGTGGATACCATGGTGCATGCATGTGTAAACGTTTTAGAAAATTCATAGTGCTCCCACATTTTTTCATTTGGGTGCACCTGTGCTCCAAGTGAAAAAGCCAAGAGTACAGGGTTTCTGTGGGTATTCAGATACAACAATAGGATGGATAATTCACTGGAAGCAATGCAAACCCCCCCAAAACAAACAAAAAAATTCACAAGAGTCATTCAAGTCATTCCTAAAGTATTTTACTGGAAAAAATACTGACTGCGTCTTTGATAAATAAGATGTTGAGACAAAATATCTCAAACATCCAGAATGAACCTAGATCTAGTTGTAAACGTGGTAATTCTAGTATCAGGTAAATATATGAAATATATATGAAATCAAATATGTGAAAAGATCAACTAGCAAAAGATAAATTATTGTTTTTTTAGGGAGTCAATAATAAAACCCCATTCTGTCAGTGGTTGGTGCAAAATAATCAATGAATTGATTCCCGTAGAATATTTTAATAGCATTTTACATACTAGTGTAGATCAGTTCTGCCGAGTGTGGCGTTCAAATCTGGACCTGACCTTTCTTTCCATTATATATATATATATATATATATATATATATATATATATATATATATATATATATATATATATATATATATATATATATATATATATATATATATATATATATATATACACACACACACACACACACATTTTGGTTCAGTTTTGTTTTTTGGTGTCTGTTAAAGGCATTGTCGTGTTATGTGAAAATTGCAATAAAAAAAAAAAAAGTCAGTGAAAGTTCCCAGTGTTAAGCGGTTGGCAGTTGTCAACAGAATCATCATCATCAGCTTTTTGTCTCCGAGCTCTTCCTGCAGAACAAAGGAGCAGGAAGTCGTTCCAGTGGCCGTGATGATTTCCAGATCACCCTAAGTACCCAGCGGACTGGAGTCAGCCAACCGCTAATGGCTCGGCATGTGTTCAGCTCCACTCCCTGAAACTCTACAACAAACCCAGAGACCCGTTTTCAGCTCAAATACTAGGATTGGATTATCAGGTGGACGTGGGATCTGTGAATCCTGAAAAACTAAGATTCTGAGGTCTGGACACCAACAGTTTTATCCAAACAGATAATATAGATCATTATTCCCATTGGATTCTAATTCTAAGCTCTGGTCAGGACATCAGACACATCTGTCCTGCTGATGTAATAAACAGAATCCTTAACATTAAGAGACTCACATGTGACAGATGAAGTGACGTTAGTGGTGGCAAGTGAAGTGAAAACACAAGCGAAGGCTGCCGCTCACTGCTCTGTAATGTAATGGTTGCTATGGTTACGGAATGAGGAACAAATAAACATGCAGATGAGTACTTTTACCCAGAATGCTGTGTAATGTCAGTGTGGAAGGTTTTCTGTGAGAGGTGACTAGAGTCTTAAGTCGAACTATAAGCAGAGAACAGGAAGAAGAGGAGACACGAGGAGGAAAAACAAAAAAACAGGAACAAGCTGCAGGAAACAGTAAAAGTGTAAACCCTAACCTGAACTAGTGAGTAGATTCTAACTTATTCAGCCTCAAAACCAAGGACAGACACATTATCATATGTCTTTTTTCCTTCGTTCCTTTTACAGATCATATAAAAATGCAGAGCTGGTAAAAATAAAAAAAAATAAAAAATACTTCATTAAACCTTTTCATTCATGTACGTACATTTTGACTCAAAATGCACATGACCGAAAAGGATTAATAAAGTTTTGATCCATTAAAAATGTCCAATGGATCAGAAGTTATTAATCATTTGACATTGGTTGATGATTTTTGTTTGGTCACCAGTGGTTGTTTGGGCTTTAATAGGTTAAAAAAAAAACTTCTATCAAAGTCTTTCCTACTAAATTATTCTGCTAGCATGTCTGTAGGAAATGGGTTTGACTGAAACCACATTAATGCAGAGGTTATGAAACATGTTGTTTTGCAACAAGTTAATGGCATAATGATGAAGAATTACCAGAAGCAGAAACAGGTTTGACCTCAACTGTGAGTCTGTTTTGCAGTGATAATAATGTAGTAATTGTTTTGGATCCTTTATAAAACTCAGGTGGAACAATAAGACATCACTATCTAGGTCAGGGCTGTCTAATTTTAGTTCAAGTGCCACATCAAGCCAAATGTGATCTGATGTAGGCCTGACTAGTGAAACAATAACATAATAGATAAATAATACCAACTCCAAACTTTCCAAAATTGTATGATGGAAAATGTTTACAGCTACAGGTACCAACTATCCTTTAAAACAATGTAAACATGAACAAAGTGAAATAAGGAAAAATAAGTGCTTTATTTTTTTTAAATGTATTTATTTTAACAATATCTCAGTTTATCATTGGAGCATGTGCATTTCAAACGCAGTGGATAAAGAAATATGTCAAATGCTTAATAACAGGCAGAATATTGGTAAACTTGCACTTCAGGGATTTCTAAATGTTCATATTCACTAACACCTCCATTTGCTCCTGTGACAAACCTGGGTGTTATTTTTGACACGTTTTTTTAAAAATATGATAAACAAGTCAGTTCAGTTGAAGGTGAGTTTCTTCCAGCTAAGTCTCCACGCAAAAGACTAACATTTTTTGTCCCGTGCCAACCTTGAAAAGACTCTACATGTTTTCATTAGCTGGAAGTTGGACAACTGTCCTTTACACTGGACTAAACCACCGTCTCCTCCATCAACCACAGCTGGTGTAAAATGCAGCAGCTCGTCTTCTGTCCAACTCATCCAAACACTCACACATCACCTCAGTTCTACGTTCACTTCATTGGTACAGTTCAAAGTCCTATTATACATCTTTAAATGTTTTAGCCCCGCCCTACCTCACTGAACTTATAACCATCCATAAACCAGTCAGGACACTGCGCTCTTCTGATCACACCTCTTTGGTTGTCCCCAAATCCAAATATAAAAAAAATATGGTGATCATTCATTTGCCAGTTTTGTTTCCAGAACATCTACAATCAACAAGTGAGCTACCAGTTTTTAAATCCCAGTTAAAAACATATTTAGGCGAGCATTTGACATGTGTGTCTTTTATGTTATTATGGTTTTATAACTTGATTTATCCTTGTTTTATACTTGTTTTTTTATTGTTTTTATCTCATTTTTGGAAAGCACATTGTGCACCACTTTGGTGTTGTAAGCTGCTATATACATAAAATTTGATTGACTGATTGATAGATATTTATTCCGGTTATTTGTGTTTTTATGGAATGATAAGTTTGTTTTAGAATAAATACAGTAAAATTACATGAAAATCTTTCAAGAGAAATATGCAGTTGAGTATTTACAGGTTATGGTATTTTAGCGATCTGACCCACTTTAAAATTGGTCTGTAAGTGGAAGCTGAACTAAAATGATAAAATATAAAATGTTAGCATTTCTGATCTAGGTAATTCATGAAGCACTGCACCTAAATTCTACATGTTCACTGGATCTAATTGGAAAATAACATGAAGCATCACACAAACTAAACTGACAGTAAAACTTAGGGTGGTTTGGTTGTAACTCGCCTTCATTTTATAAGAAAACTGTGATTCTACCTGTAAACACCCTCATAGGTAGGGTTGTCAAAAAAATCTATTTTAGATACTAAATCGATATTGACCCTTGGTATCTAATTAGATACTAAGTTGCTGGAAAATCGATTTTTGTTTTTATGTCACGTCGCCGCTTTTTTGTAGCGGGTAACGTTAAGAATTCTAAACAGGCATCAACGGGGTCAGCTCTGGCACAGCCGTAATGCCGGCGTGTAAATTAAAGTCTCTTTTTTTCTCCAGCTGCCTCTGACAGCACACGGGATGACGCCAGTGCGACCACATACCTATACACTATTTCTATAGGTCTGTGATTGGACCATCCGATGTAACTTTGCTTTTAAAGGCCTCGATATAGTCGAACGTTTATGCGCGCGGGCGGCAGCCAGGCGGTAGTGCATAGTATCACGTTACCACCACGGAGGCCACCGTGAGCATGTCAGCCTATCATTTTTGACGTGCGCGCTGCTAGTCCCGTATGGCAAGCCAAAGTGTTCACATAGCCACGTGTTGTCTTTATTATATCACGCGTTACAGAACGCGTTATAGCACGCGCACTGGCGCGCACAATGGCACGCGTTCTAGAACGCGTTCTGTAACGCTGATATAATAAAGACAACGCGTGGCTATGTGAACACTTTGGCTTGCCATAGTCCCGCAAGGGGTCCGGTGGTCACATGATGCAATACGCTGCCACCCGCGCACATAATCGCTCGACCATAAAGAGTCTTGCAGTTAGCACTGCAGAAGGGCTTGAGCAAAAAGATAGGCCTACCTTAACTTGCCAAGATATAGGCATGCATTTATTCTGCACCCGCACTCACCACCTTTTTTTAGCAGTCCATGGAGGAAATTTTAAAAGGAATCCCTCACATCTCCAGTATCGAAATTAGTATCGAGTATTATCCTTAGTATCGTGACAACCCTACTCATAGGACCTACTTTATTCAGATGAATGAACCCAATTAAAGTGCACTTCAATAATCTTCCAACACCGTTATTGTTTCTTTTCACACTGAACAGAGTGGAAACTGATTCCTACTGTTCTTTTTCCCCATTACTGGTGTTATATGAGCAGTGGAACATTAACCAACATCAAATTCATGCATTTTATTGGATGTTAGATTAAAAACATGGATACTATATCTTATAATTGGTATCGTACTCATCATAAAGCTAATCACATCACAATCAGGTCACACCTGATAGAGCGCTTGGACCATATGTATGGTAAATGCTACAGATAAATAAAGATCAAACAAAGCCAGGATGAGGTGATAAATGTCAGGACACTAAGTTCAGTCCAACCAGCTGTGAATCCAACCAAATGCTGAATAATTCTGGGTTTTCTGGGTCAGTGTGTATTACAACACTCCTGGTTTCTATCTGGGGTTATTTTCCCTTCGAGGTCGACCCAGCAGCTCTTGTTAGATATGGTCTGGGGATGTGGACTGGCAGATGTGCATGTGGTCTTGGGGGGGGGCTAACACCACCTGTGGGTGGCCGCAGAAACTCTTTTAAGAAGCTCTAAGATGTGGAAGGAGTTTGTCGAGTTTTTCTGGGAGGGTGGCCAGCGTGGTGTAACGTCTGCTACGTGCTCACCACCCATACATCATTACAGTATTACCACGGCAACCAGACATCCCTGCCCTGATAGATCAGTGAGCCATCGTGAAATGGAGAGGTTATAGGAGGGGCGTCAAACATGAGGACTGATCAATTAGCAAAGTACAACAATTACATTGAAAATCTCAAATCTGTTAAAGTGTGTTTCAAAGTGATCAGGTCAAATTAAAGCGGTAAGAAGCGTTGGCCAGGACCTCACCATTTATTCCACCTCAGCTCCACTCAAGCCTCACTGTTCCAGCTCCAGTCCCCACTGTTTTGTGTCCACCACCACCACCCTTTACAGGACAGCAGCAATCCCTTTGGTTTTACTTTTATTTTGAAAACCCTACTGTATCTGTGAGAAAGCATTGCATTTAATTAATGAATTACAATTGTACAAACAGTTGAGCATTTTGTATATCATAATAACCTTTAAATAATCACAACTACATTTTATTCTCGATTTAATGTGAAAAAGTAGCGCAGTTAAAAAATAAACGTTTTTAAAAACAGATTAAATCAGCGCTGCTGTGGATTAATTTTGATTAATCATGATTACATTTCATTCCAACTTTAAATCTATTAATCTCATTTCTTTTTGTATGGGCAATCAGACTCAAGAAAAAAGGAATATATATTTGCACTTGGTGTGTTTGTTACAAGCCGGGCAATGCATTAGTGGAAGTGCTAGCACAACCCCCAACTAACACATGCTTTGCATCAATGTGATATTTTAAGATTTGGGGAAAAGAAAATTCCTTCCTGCAGAGTGTGCATAATATATAATGTCGGTCGAATTTTTCATCTGGTTTTTTTTTTTTTTTTTTGGAACTCATATTTTCCCATCCAGGGGGCCAATGTGCTGTTCAGCGTCTTCCATCTCCATGGGTTGGTTCTGTGTGACAATAGCTCTACTTAAACTGTTCCAAAGGCATTGCCAGAGAAATGTTAATTTTGACAGGCCGAAAAAAAAGTGTGAATGTGTGAATAATCTGAAAAGAGGTGAACACCCTCAAATATCTTAAGAAAAATAAGTGCAATTCTAACAGTATAATACCTATCACTAAATGTTCTTCTGTATTTGTTGATCCACTGTGTGTCTGTAATAAGCAGAGTCATAACATTATTGAAACTGCAGTCATTTCTTAAATGTATATTTCAGGTTATTCCCATTTTCACAATGTAATTACAATATCACAATAAAACCAAGAGAAACATTTTTATTATTATTTCTAGGTTATTATGTCTATAATTTTACTTGTCCAGCCCACTTGAGCTCATATTGGCTGAATGTGGAGCCTGAAAAAAAATGAGGTTGACAACCCTGGTTTAGAGGATAATGTGACTGATGTGTGGACCAGAGAAGCCACATACATCTGTAATGAACTTCATGTGAATAATTACAACACACTTGGGTTCTTTAACTTCAAGTCTGGAAATGACGGGTACCAGACCTAGTGGTGAAACATAACGAGATATAAATAGAGAATGATGTAGTCGAAACCAGTGCAGTTCTGTCCATAAATGTACATAAACCATCAGCAGAGTATGGCATTAATATGATTATAAACTCTTTTTTTATTTGTGGATACTGGTCAGATTAAATGATTCATAGCCAGATTCTTACATCCCCCACAGGGCTGTAATAGTTTACATACCCTGAATATTTGGGCCACTAGTGTCCAGAACACAAAATACATGTAGGGTTACTTATGAATTAACCATTTCATAGAAAAACAGAAAAAAAATGAGAGCTTTGTTATACACCGCGGGCAAAGTGGCAAGGCATGCATTTTGATTTTGATGGGGTTTCTACACTTTTCATTTTTAATTGCACTACTGAGTTGGTACTTTACCATCTAAAAATGACAAAAATCAGAAAATATAGCGAGAGAGGAAAATGGAAAAGTTCCTATAAGAAAGAAGGAAACAAATCTGGTGATGAAATATTCACTTTAAGACACTGATGGAGTCCACTGTGTTCAATATGTTGATGAAGTTTCAGATGGAGCTAAAATGATCAAACGACCATGTTAAATTGTGAACATATGAGGGTTTAGATTAGACATACTTTATTCATCCCCAAGGGGAAACTCAAGTGTTCCAGCGGCACACATACAGGTAGAAGGTAGAATACTCTGATGTGTCTGAAGTGTCTCTGTTCACTGTATAAAAATGTATTTAATGAAAACCGTTGGTTCCATAAGAACCAGATGAGTTCTGTGAGGATCTTTAACATCTGAAGCCACATGTTGAGAAGTAAACCGAGTAAAATTATAGTTCTGTGAGACAGTAACAGAACATTAATACGCACGGTAAAAAGAATCTGAATATTGTCAGACCTGTACACATTGAAAATTCTCAGCTTGAAATATTAAACAGTAGAATTAAAACTGACATTTGATAAATTGCGCAGGTTTAGAAGTCGGATTTCTTGTTTAACTTACTACAGTGATGTTCCTTGTCAGAGACTGGGGACATAAATCCACCTGGATGTGAATGCAGATGCTGTCAGACCCATACGGTCGCTGCTGGGCATTGAGGTAAACCAAACCACTGGTATTAAATTATGTTTTCCTGACTGTACTTGTGTTGTACGCCAGTGACCTCATCCACACTGTGCCCCGCTGTCGGCAAATGGGAGTCAGCAGCACACAAGCTGCTGGAAACCGGCAAGTTTTCGCAGGTGTAGATGTTCCTCCAGTTTTCTCTGGAGACCTTTGTAATATTCTGTGCTTTATAATCACACACCCACATCTGCACAGGTTAGAGCATGTTGGATAGAACACGCAGACACCAGGAGAGATGTTAAATACCTGAAATGAAAACACTCTGTGCATCAGCCTCTCACACGGCTTTGTGCTGAAACTCAAACCCTGTTGGGTGGAAATGACCTGCCTGGCCCGTCCAGGTAAACTTTAGAAGCAGTGCTTTTGGAACTTTAATCACTTTTCTGTGCTCTGGAGCAGGAAAACCTTTGTTTGGAGAGTTAAGTTGAGATTAAACCTCACGCTCAACTCCTTGAGTAGGAAAGTTTCCCATTTCAGTGCTTGCCTGTTAATCACACTACAGCACAAAAGTAACATCACACAGAGTCTGAGAAAAAAACAGGGATTAAAGGCCGACCTCCCGTCACTCTTTAATGGAACTAATCTAATGTATGTTCTGCGGAGTAATCCTAGTGGCAAATACTGTTGTGGGAAAAAATAATAATTATTTAACCGTTATTTAACCAGGAAAACCTCATTGAGATTAAAAATCTCTTTTCCAAGATGTGCAGCAATGCAATAGTTACAGACATTCATTCATAAAACAAAACATCATAACAAGGTGCAGAGCATCAAGACAAACCTTTGCTAAAAATGCATGTGCACGTACATCAAACATAAAGTGTTAAGACTTTGTGTTTGATGTACCTGCACATCAAATAAAACATCTGTAACCACACGTCTATGACTGAGTCAGATCCCATCCTCTTAAATGTGTCCAGTGAAACCAGCTGTCTAAGTTTTAATGTTTTTTGCAGTTCATTCCAGGTGAATGGAGCAGCAAACTGGAAAGCCTTTTTACCCTTGTTCAGTTCTAACTTTAGGGACAGACAGAAAGAAATAATCTTGAGAACGAAGATTATAAGTGATGATGGTTCTCTGATTGATGTCAGTCAGAAGGTAGGATGGAAGTAACATAAAATAGACTAATAAACTAAAATACACCAGTGACTAAGTCTGCGAGCTGACAAAGGAGACCAACCAATTTCTAGTAATTGATAAAAAATAAAATCTATGTTAAGTTAACAGGGTTTCAGATGCTGCAGCTCTTTTATAATTCCTAGTTTGAGCTCTTGTTTGGTCAGTATTAATTGTCGGTCTTGTAAATATAAGTTGGATTAAGGAAAATATAATTCTCCCTTTGTGCAGTAATAATCTACACCTGACTTTTCTGCCTCCGTCCATAATAATATACATTACATAGACTAAATGTCTAATCATTTGAAATAGAATATCGCAAACAATTACCTGATTACAAAATACATTTTCACCACAACAAATAAATAAAAATCTTTGTTTTGAATGTCTGGGGTCAGCCTAAAATTGTGATATTAAAATGGGGTCACAAGCCAAAAAAGGTAAGGAAGCACTGGTTTAGAATAAAGATCGGTTAAGTTCGGTTAATGTATGGAATTGTAAAGATATGAGGCAAATTTATTTCCAACAACAAAGCTGGGTGATTTATATGACCACTACAGGAAGTAGTGAGTCAAATGTGCAAATGCAACGCCGACAGATGATTTTTAGCTTCTACCTGGTTTAATTTATTTTATTTCTAAGTTGTTAAGTTGACATAAATGTTCCTCTAGAACAGAGGTGTCAAACATAAGGCCCAGGGGCCAAATGTGGGCCGCCAAAGGGTCCACTCCGGCCCCTGGGATGAATGTGTGAAATGCAAGAATTACACTGAAGGTAATTAATAATCAAGGAAGTTCAAATCATTTATCATTTATGTCAATTGATAAAGTGGATGAGATAAGTAAAATACTATCATAATAACCTAGAAATAATGGAAAAGAACCTTATACTAATTTTCTTTTCTATTTTAGTGTAAAATAAAGTAGAAAACAAGACTAGCCTTTTACAAAATAATGTGAATAACCTGAAATATTTTGTGGAATATTCAGCCCGTTACTAAACTCTGTATAAATGACAAACTAAAGCATAATATCATCAATATTGCACTTATTTTTCTTACAAATTTAGAGGTTGTTCATATTTATCCCGTGTTTAGTTCATGTACAGTTCGTAGATGTGACCATTTGTATTGGAAAATGTTCCCTTTTTTTCCCACTCACAAACAGAAAATTTTCACCTTAATATTTTAGACATTTTTATCTTATTATTTATAGAATTTTACTGGTCCGGCCCACATTATACCAAATTAGGATGAATGTGGCCCCAGAACTAAAATGAGTTTGACACCCCTGCTCTAGAACCTTTGTCACATGGACTAAAAACCCAACAAAATGCAGTTAAATGTGATAAAAAGAGGAACAAGTAAAGAATGGTTACATGACTGCAGTTTGGCTGCAAGTAGTGCAGGATTTCTTTCTCATAAAGTATAATGAGACACCATTTTTAGCCGAGGGGTGACATGAGCGCCATCATCTTACGTCATTTTGGCCAAAACCTGATGTGGAGATTATACAGTTACACATACGACTTTTCAGGTCAAAAGTTGAACCGAAGTAGGAGCATATGTAATGTAACAAGAGCTGAACCTGAGGCTCACCAGGTTCTGTTCCCTGCAGAACGAACTCATATCAGGTTTAACAGACGCTGCAGATGGTTAAGACTATGACCATCTGTGAGTTCTGTCTTTTCAATGAATACCACACATATGATGGGTCAGACAAGTCGACCGAGGCAGCAGATGGTTCAGAGTAAGGATAAAAATAAATCAAATGAACATATGTTTGACTTTGTCTTGTTGCATTTTGTAAAAAATTATAAAAAATGTAATTCAAATAAAGAAATCCGTTTTTATTCATTCATTCATTATCTGAACCCGCTTTATCCTCACTAGGGTCACAGGGGTCACTGGGGGCCTAATCCAGCTACAATGGGCGAAGGCGGGGTACACCCTGTATGAGACGCCAGTTCATCGCAGGGCTGAACATATATAGACAAACAATCACTCTCACATTCACACCTATGGACAATTTTAGATTAACCAATTAACCTATCAGTGCATGTGTTTGGATGGTGGGAGGAAACCGGAGTGCCCGGCGAAAACCCACGCGGACACGGGGAGGACATGCAAACTCCACACAGAAAGGTCTGGTGTGGGATTCGAACCAGGGTCCTTCTTGCTGTGAGGCACGAGTGCTAACCACTGCACCACCGTGCCGCCCAAAATCCGTTTTTAGACACTTATAAAATCAGGATTTGACGTTTATCATGATGGAAGTTGACTGATGGATGATATGATCATTCTTACATTTTCGAGCTTTAGCGCTGATGTTTTTAGCTTATCTGAAATGTAACATTTAATACATTTTTCCTTGAAATGTTACAGACACTGGTGGAGGTGTGGTATGTGTGTGGACGTACCAGGACAGAGTGCATCCCCATGTAGATCCGACTGACACAGACCAGTAGACACCAGCACAGAGCCAGACTGAATCCCACAGAGAACGGGTACTGTGGAGACGAGAGGGAAAGAAAGGTACATTAGACAACACTAAGTACAATAAAAGTGAGGGTTAGGCATTTTTGATTAAAAAAATAAAGAAATAATGTGCTTTTGTGTTGTTTATCAGAGGGGATACTGTAAATGGCTTCAGTTAATGGAATGACTAGAACACCGTAGTACTTCTGAGTGACTTCATGTTGCTTCACACAAGTTCATTTGTTGAGTTGTGCTATATTTTAACCTGTACATTTCCTGTTCCGTGCTGCTGATTAAACTACACTTTGTTCAGGCCTTGATGAAATAACATGGTGGATATGATTATCTGCTAATGTGTACTGAACCCAGAGCACCTCATAAATATTTCAACCATTCTGCACTTTCCTTATCAGATGAACTCAGTCTGTAGCAAATGGCAGAAACATTAAGGCAGGGTTCAGTTTGCAACTTCTAAACTTGTCTCAAACACCACTTCATTTTAGCTCATGCGACTCAGATCATTCATTTTCTAATGAAAAATCTTCAGTGAGTCACAGCTGCAGTTCCAGGTCACATAACAGATCGTGAACACTACGTGGAACGTGGAGGCGAACACTTAGTGTGGACTTTGAAAGTGCAGCCAAAACTAAATAATGAAGCAAAGGTCGAGTTCACCATCATCCATCTGTCAGTAGCTTCTGGGAACAACCAGGCGCAAAGGAAAACACCCTGGTGTGAATAAATTAAATCTGTCAGCACATTTCTTACTTGTGGGGGAACGTTAAGAGATGTAGAAAAAACTAAGTTGATCTGAATAAGGAGACTAAAGCAGTGTTTTTCAACCTTGGGGTCAGAATCTCACGTGGAGTCACAAAGGATTCACAGTAATTGATAAAAATAAAAATGTACCAGTTTTTCTGCTTTATCCACTTATGTTATTTGTCTTTCATGCCTACATTTAACTGCTGCTGTAATGCTTTAAATGTTTCATGTAAAGCACTTTGAATTGTCATGTACATGAAATGTACTATAAACCATAAATAAATCTGCTTTACCTATAATCAAACCTGTTAATTGCCTGATTTATTTATTTATGGGGTCTGTAACAGATAGAAAATCCTCATGTGTATACCCCACTTAAGCACATAAAAACAAGTAGTGAAGTTAATTTTCCAGTCAGTTACAATTCAATAACAATGAGATATTGACAAGATGCCACTGAATGAACCCTGTCAAAATTATGTGAAAAGAAGTCATTAAATATGACAGTTCCATAAGTTTCATCCAGAGTGGAGACCATTATACACATACTGTAAATTGATCACAGCTCACGTCATCGTCGTTCAGTCATTATGCACCGATGGTGACGGACCGACGGGTTTCAGCTGGTGCATTTTTAACCAGTTTCATGTCAGTTCAACAGTGTCACACATGTTTGGAGAAGTGGCCGGAGGCTTAGTTGAGGAGGCGGAGGTGAAAGGATGAGATGCTGAGGTTTGCACACTCGCCGACGGCCTTTTGTTTCCCCTTTGTTTCTGGTCATTGTGGCTCCTGTTGTGTTGAGAAAAGATCGGATTTCCTCCCACAGACCAGACTCACATTACACCCGGTCCCAGACCTCAGGCCATCGGGGCCAGATGACGGATCAGCGTCGTTCGACAGATATTAACTGACATGAATACTGAGTGAAGAGAGGTCTCACTCTGACCCGAGTTTATGGAGCCAAAAGAAGCATTTTGCGAGTACAGACTTCACCAAGACAGATCAGACCCCCCCCCCACTGATCACCACCAAATATATGTCACTTGTTCCTCGTCCCAGTATCAACATTTCCTGAAAATTTCAACCAAATCCATTCATAACTTTTGTCAGTGAAAACATAACTCCACTAATTCCTTGGAGTAATAAGGGTCATCATGATAATAAATGTCTAATATCCATCCACATCATCCATCCATCTGTCTGTCTACATAGTCTGTCCATCTCAATCCAACAACCCTTACATTCACATGACCCATCCTTCTTAATGTCCTTGAGCTTTGCTTGTCCAAATATAGCCTCCATGTTATTTACATTGTTAAGAAGGTGCTACAGTACACTGAAGGTGACTGGATGAAGCCAGCAGAGCAGAAACGGAAACAAGCACTTCGGCAGAAGCAAAACAGACATTGTGTTGTAGATTACAGGAAAGAAAATAACAGGCAACATAAGGAGTAAAGGAGGTCAGAACTGCACACGATGCGACAGTGACACAGTTTAACAGAGGGAGTGTGATGTGTTTTCAGGCTGTTGTTACAGACTGATCTGTCTGTGTTCAGTCCATGATTCACAGAAATTAATCACAGCAAAAACCTTCACAGACAACTCTTGTTAAGATGTCAACATGTGAGGACATTCTGCAGGATTTTCTCACATCAAATAAATACATTATCAACAAAATATCCTTTTCCAGATCTGATAGATGCTCCTAAGGTACTGCTTTAGCATGCTCTCTTATTCTCTGTCCCAGGTTTTCCCCATTTTTTAAAAATATCCTGGTCCTCGAGGGCCAGGATCCTGCATGTTTTAGATATTTCCTTCTTCCATAACACCTGATTTAACTGATGATCAGCTCATCATCCAGCTCTGCAGAACAATGATAATGATGTAATGGCCTCCAGGTGTGATGGAAGAACGAACAATCTAAAACATGCAGGACACTGGCCCTCGAGGAACAGGATTCCCCACCCTTGATATATACATAGGTTTGGTAACAGGATTTGTCCAAAATTAGGTGGTGCGAGAACTGGGTTATATAATATCAACTGAAAACTAGATGTTTTTTTCCCTTGATATGGCCAATTTATGTTTTTCAGTTTGTTTTCAGACTATATGGCTTAGTGACTTAGTGTTTTTGTCACTACAATGACATGGCTATTGATGATAGAACTGAAGTGATATTGGTTATTATTGAGAAAACATGGAAAATGGATAAATATAAGCTCTGAAATTAAACTGACATTTTTGTTGGCATCATTATTTTTGTTCAAAAAAAATTTACCTTTACATGAACCAGGCCTTAAAATGAATGAGTCATTACACAACTTTGCTAAACCAACAAAATAAAGTTGCACCAGGACTTCTGTCTAGATGAAGAAGAATTCAGGATAAGGCTCTTCTCATTCAAACCTTTTTGTTTCTATTGTTGGACCAAAGCCATAGATGTTCTGTGTACATCCTTCTGTTGGCAGCACAGCCTCCTCTTCAGACCAAGATGGGATTTATTACAGGTTTGTTTAACCACCATCTTAACATGGACTATTAGAAACAGGCGAGTGCCATTTCAGAATTAGGTCAGAGCATGCGTGCATTTACAGTGAAGCTGGAGAATAGAAGAGGAAGAGGAGGAGGAAGAGGAGGTTCTCTGTGGAGACGCTGTAAAACGGTCCTACAGCCGTGTTCTCTTTGGCCTCTCGCCGGCAACCACAGCAGTGTACGATGCACAGTTTTATGGATATTCTGTGTTGTTTATGTGGTTCGTGGTTGCACTTATTGACCATCAACCTCAGTGCAGCGTTTACTCTGCCCCCCCCCCCACCCCCACCCCCCTTCCACCTGATGTTGACTCTACAGACATTCACACAAACCACAGCCAGCTTGACGCTCAGATCTGCCAAGACATAAACCAGTCTGGTCTGAGGTGGCAGAGTCACACACATGTTGAAAATCCCTCTGATGCTGAATTCCACCACCCCACAGCAAAAGGCCAGGCCTGACCTAATTACTTTATAATCACTGTTACAGGGCACTTAATTTGATGGCTATAAACGGCAGCTTCACACATTTACCACTTCAACTGTCAACAGGAAGAGTCTGAAATATCTGGATCTGAGGAGGATTAAGACAAGTCGACACGCAAGTGGAAGAGACCCACGCTTGAACTCAACAGAGCATTAACATCCATCAGTTTACAGTGTTTAGACACAAACAGATCTTCGAGGACTTTAGGTATCATCAGCTGAGCTTCACTACTTCACACCTATTGTCATAGGGTGAAGTCAAGGGCACCATAGATAGATTTACACACCTTTTTGACTCAGAACTTTTGAACCACACACGTCTAAGACAAATATTACACATAATTGTAAAGATTAAAAGATAATTAAAACTGCAAGCAGTGCATGTGTGTGTGAGTGTGTGGCGTCCCTGGCACATTCATCCCTGTGCGATCACTGCAGACTCAATAGGCCTTGCGCCAACATGTCGCGGCACAGGCCTAATAAATGTTAATACGTTTTAAACTACTGCTGTGACTAAAAAAAAAATACCACTAAGATCTACATTAAAGGAAGAATGATTTGTCGTCATCACTAAACTGTAGCATTTTATGAGTGTGTGTATGTTTTGTAATGTATTGTTCAATGAATGGTGATTGGAGTGTTTTATTATTATTTTAACGTCAGCAGAGGCTCATGGGTAATGTAAGGCTTCTCAAGTGGGATGATTGACTTGTAGGGAAAATAATTTAAAGTTATATTACAATAGATGTTCAATTGTTAGTAAAAATTTCTAAATTTCATTATGATTCGACTTCTAATACGACAGTAAATGTAACATAAATGTACCATACAGAACATAAACCTCCAGAAACTAGAGAGATCTGGAGGAAAACTAGTTCAGAATGTAGATTATGTTTCTACATCAAAATATTGTCATGTGATCTAATCGCACATGAATGGGCTCTTACGTTGAACCTACGTGCGAAATGAGGCATGCAGCGCTCACCCCTCCTATAAAACAAACACGGTGACCCCTCCTCTCTGGAACAGAAACAGATGGCAGGTTGATATTGATCAGGAGTGAAAAGACAATGTCGAAGTCGCTGTTCGGCAGGAAGAACCTCGGCGCTCCCACCTCTCAGGAAATCCTACACAAAGCCTGTTTACGGAAAAACAAGACTGGACGTCCAAGACTTTCACCAATATGAGCTGCAGGACCTGGGCTGGAATCGGACCCACAACCTGCTCTTCATCTTCAGCCTGTCCTTCACATCTCTGCATTAATACTCCTCCCTCCTCATCTTAATCCTCCTGTTCCAGTCCACTTTACACCTCCAGTCACTCATTTGATGTAACCTGATCTGACCTTTTCCTCCTGTGCTGCTCGTTTTGTCCCTCGTCCTCCTCCGTAGAGGGACATCTGGCTGTAGTTACAGTCTGAGGGTGGAGGAACGTCAAAACATTCTTACTGCTCAGATAAGTTTCAGCGGTCCAACAGGAAACATCTTAAAGCAGCGAGGACGTGGAAGTCAAAACCAACCTTCTGTGGTGTGAACGATGAAGTGAATAGTTTCATTGTCAAAACTCATCTGGACATTTTCATCCATCTTCACCATTTCATTCACATTACAGCAGCAACGAGTGAAACAAAAGTACAAATTTTACTTATGTATGCATGAAAGGTCGTCTCCTGGATAAGTGAAGAGGAAAAGTCCATCACTCCTATTCATTATCTATCAATAGCAAACACAATTGGTTTGCTATTGTAACATTAGCTTAATTATAAGGGCTGTCAAAATTAATGTATTAACAAATTAATTCATCATCATGATTAATCTATATAACATTTTAACATAATTAACCCACCTGTAGTACAAAATGACTCTGAATCAATATCTCTGCCAACGCATTTGGGTCAGTTTGTCCAGTAGGGTTAACGTTGCACATGAACAAATGGTGAGTTGATCCAGTAGTGACAGGCAGCAGAAGTAACTAATAAAGATGGAAGACTCTAAACAGAACATTGGCCTCTGAATGGAAAGATGAGGATGAAAAACACCAAGAATTATAACCCTAACCCTGCAGGAATGAGTTTTCTTTTCACCCAAGCACTTCCAGCTTCAAACACCATATTGATGCCAAACATATGTTAGTCTGGGTTTCTCTGCTAGCACTTCAGCTAATGCATTATCCAGCTTGCAACAAACATGGCAAATCAGTGCAAATATTCCCCATTTACTTGAGTCCATGTCCTCATGTAAAATGAAATTTGATTAAGATATATTTAAAAAAAATACTATTTAATTGTCATTATTCAAAATGAATCCACAGCAACCCTGTGATTAATCCAATTAGAAACTGTTGATATTTATTTTTCTCCCCTCTATTTATTTATTTATTTATTTATTACATCTTTTTGTTATTCTAGGAAACATTATTGTACTTTGGGAATGTAAGCCCCTTCGTATGTATTTGGCTGCAACTACTCAGTTTGAGTAAACTTTCCTATATCTCTCATATTTAATGGTTTTCTTATAGTATACTAGTAATCCAGAAACAATGATGTTTTATTATGTTGGTTATTAGTCCAGGACAACAGACGAATATTAGCTTCTTTGCTAAATCTGATGCCAACACACATTAGTCATTTTTCTACTGACCCTAAAATTCTGCAAATATAAATTGCCCATAAAAGTTTACCTACTCCAGAATATGAACATTTAAACAAAACCATCTTCCCAATAAAATTTTTTTTACAAACTCAAAAAGCAAGCATCTGAATCACAGGGTGAAGCAGAGCTCAGCAGCGATTCATCAGGAAAAGTTTATTCAAAGTGTCCATCCTCTGTCTACATTCACCAGTGAATACTTCGCCATTGTCACCCATTAGAAAACATTTTAACAGCATAACTGAACTAATAAGTAAATCAGAGTTATCTAGGAGTCACTGTTTGTAGGTCAAAGGTCATCTGTCGTATCTGTGCTGGGTCATAAATCAATGCCTCCCCCACCATCACTCACTGCGGTTCAAGCATGAACACAATACGGATAGATCCCACATGTTTTCCTTTCAGAAGCTCCGCCCCCAGTGAAGAGAAGCCAGATTCATGGTGAGAATGTGATGGGGCATCATGGGAAGTGGACGGAAACATGCGTCGGTAGCTAAACAACCGTGAGTAAGAAGAGAATAGGCGAGGTCAAGGGGTTCACAGATGGACCGCCCACTACTTTAGATTCATAACCTTTGAACAAGTTTATTCCACATACTTGTAAAAGTCTAAATGGAAATTAAATGAACTCAAAGGGCAAATTTGAGTTTTAAATATTTTTAAATGAAAAATAAAAAAATAAAAAATAAAAAAAACTGCATCACCGGTGCACAAAAAAGTATGGCTATTTTTTTTTTTGCAAGAATTACAAAGTCCTCAAGTGACTTTTTCATCCTAAAATGTATTCAGTATATATCCTAAACACACTATTTTACAACCAAATAACTGGTTAGAGGAAACAAATATTTGATCGGACCTGAATAGCAAGACTTTCATTTGATATTTACTTTTCTTGTCCATTTTTCAAAAAAAAAAAATTTCTATTCAATCATCAATATAATATACTTTTTGTAACAATATTTACAACATACAAATAACATTATATTCAAATGTATTTTGCATAGATAAATGCATTTATTAATTTTAAACATTGTGTTTAGCATACAACATAAATCATACAATAGTAAAATGTCGATGTATTTGGAATACATGTAAATACATTTTTCTAAAAATGTAAGTAATTACCTACCCAAAAATATCAGTTTTGTGTAGATTATGGTAACTACATTTTTTGGGCCAGATGTTAACCTTTCCCCAAATGTACATGCACAAAAAAAAAACAATATAATAAAAACATTTCACATAGCCTTTTTCTAGCTTTAGATCCACTTCTGATAAACAGAGTAAAAACAATAATGTATGTATGGAATAATTCCACATTTCTAAACACAAAAGCTGCCAAACAACTAGAACACATAAATATTGTTCATATTTACTGATGCAGAATCTGATTAACCCATGACTGCCTGGTGAACGGCAGAGCAGCTCCACTCAAACACAATGAGAACAAAAGCTTTTCTTCGAGTCTTTACCAACAAAAGGACGTCCTACAGTTTGTTTCACAATGGACAAATCTACAGAATGACAAAGTAGGAGTAAAGAGGAGGAGACGAAGGAAACACCAACACACAACAGCTTTTAAAAACAGACCTGCAGCACACGACGGGTTGTTCTGATGGTTCAGAACACACGCTGCACAATAACATTCATCCATATTACGATGATATTTAACGTAGCAAGTTCTGAATCGGACGTGTATGAGACTGATGTTTGTGAGGTTTTAAGATCACTGTGTCGACATGTAAACACATCCATCACCGCCTGATGTGGGTGTTCACAGTCTGTAGTTTTTTTTTTTAAAACCCATAAACACCCAGGGCTACTTTTGTGACAGTTACCAAAAACATTTTTCTGTCTATTTAACTTTTGTTAAGTGATTTTGCATAATTATACCATTGTACTCTATATTTTTCCACTATAAATCATGCTTTTTCCTACATTAAATTTCCTCTATTTAATTTAGATATTCAGGAAAAGTCATACTTAATTCAAAATTATAACAAAACAGGAAAAAAAACTGAAAGTTATTTTTTCAACAAAATATGTCAGTTGCTTTTCCATTGACCCTCAAATTGTGCAAATATAACTTCTGCATAAAAATTTAACTAATAGAAAACCCTTTCTTTTGTTTTTGTGCTTTTTCAGACATAGTGCAAATGTTACACAAAACTGCACTTTCAAATAAAATACGGGTGTTGATGAACGTTGCAAAAAGAAGAGTTTTACAGACAGATTTTAACATCCTGCTCAAATGTTCATATTATATCAGTGCATAAATAACATAACATTATTTTTGTAGAATCCCAACAAAAGGAACAAACATCTGCCTCTCAGACAGTAAGGAGTGCTTTTAGGATGCTTCAAATAACCATTTAAGAAAACAGTATTAAATAATAACTTTTCAATATTGATACGGTGTCATGAAATTAAATAGGATACAATGCAGATCCCATATATTCCCTCACACCCTGGTAATTGACAGGATTAGTGGATTAACAGACATTAAACATTTTATATTAGTAGCTACTTTTGGTCGATCATGGATGTTTGGCTCTTTACAGATTAATTTAGTAAAATAACAGAACATATAATGTTGAAACGAAGTGAAAAAACAGAGAAGTATCATCATTTAACTTGAATGTTTTTTTTCCCTTTCATATTATGGCGCGTCATTTAGGAGCAGATAAACATTATATCAGTTTCTTTTGTCCTCCATGAGTCAAAGCAGACCTCCACAGAAGAAAGAACAGAAAAGGGAAAAATATAGTCAACAAATAAGGAAGTGATGCTTCATATCAGACACATGAGCAACAGAAGTTGATGAGGAATGCAGATTAATAAATATCATTTCTAAGACAAAACACCACTTCTGCAAATAAAAAAATGTCATTGCTACTGCTGGAAATTCTGTTTTTTAAGGAGCTCTACGTGTACTGACCAGAAAGCATCTGAATCAACCTAATATACATGGAGAGAAAAATCATGGAAACTAGATGCTATTTTGGGAAAATGCCCACCTGTCAGATAACATCTAGAAAGTTTAATAAGGATCCACTGGAAACAACACAGACTACTAGGAGTCTGGGAAATTATTATTATTATTATTATTTTTTTTTTTTGCATTTCATCAACTTGAGCCATAAACAAAAATACCAAATACTTATAATTGTAATCTGTAAACCACATTAGAGAGAGAGAGAGAACCAGTACTTTAAAGCTAGATTTGTAAAGTAAACAACTTATATTTTTTGATGTAACCCCAGTCCTAATATACTTCTTAAAAATTAGATTTTTTTGTTTTTATTGCAACCTGGCTGAAAAATGGTAAATGTTATTTCTATAGTTCTTTTCCACCTTCATGGTGCTCAAAGCGCTTTACATTAGCTTCACATTCACCCATTCACACACACTCATTCACACACACTCATTCACCATAGGTTTCTAAGGTTCTGTCAGTCCTACTGGGTGACTAAGTCAGGGTTCAGAGTCTTGCCCAAGGACACTTAGGCGTGTGGACAGCCAGAGCCGGGACGCGAACCGTCAACCTCTTGGTCATTGGACGACCCACTCTACCAACGGAGCCACAGACGCACAAAATGAACACCAACATTTTTTAATATTAATTATTTTTTGTGCTAGGTCAAATGTTAAATATTATAATGCCTCAGTATTTGAGATAATGAACTGCCGTACTCTCAAACTTTATTCCCCCTGTTGTAGAAGCAGTAAAACCTGGTAAATGTTCTTCAGCTTCATGTTACTTTATCCACCGTGGCAGCGGCTCATTCATTAATAGTTAAAAACTCAACTTCATGGGGCAAAGTCTGATCTGTCACACAGAGCTGAGATGCGTTTGCAGTAAAAACAGGTTAAGACCAAATATTTAGTGAGGAAGTGGACGTGACAGGGTTAAACAAAATAAAAAGTGTTACAGGAAGCACTACCAAACACCAATGAAGGTTAGGAACACCTTTTTACACAACAGACAGAATCAGTAGTTTAAGGATGAATTGGAAGTACTGTGTAAAGATGCACAAACAGAAGCCTTGGTGTTTCACATCAACGTGTACATGTTCGTGCCTGATGTATCACTGTCATCAGTGTTGACTTTATCCTGAAACGACTTGAAGGGTTTCACTTGAACGAACACTATTAGGAAACACATTCTGAGGACATATCAAAGAAAAAGGAAGTGGCTCACACTTCTTCTGTTCCGATTCTGCAGCTTTTCATGGCGAGTCATTCTACTACCTCACAAAGTTTCATGAAAAAACAACAACCCTCATTTCTATTATGTTGAGACAATCCTGAAAAAACACTTTAGCTGCTGTTTTTCTAGGTTTTACAGCTTCCTCCTTCAAAAGTCCCATGATTCTTTTTCAGTTTGTTGTGACTGAAGCATCTGAGAGGAAACAATTCTCATTCTCTGGACTTTGTTTTTAGGAGTTTTTTTTCACAAAACATGTGTATAACCTGAAAACACTTAATTTTGTAAGATAAATAAGTGCAGTTTAAACAATACTATGCCTTACCATTTATACATTAACAGACAGAAAATGGGGGGGGGGGGGGGTACAAGAACAATTTCTCATTTCCCCAGCTCATTGTTCATCAAGGATGAACTGGACTAAAAAAATAGTTTTCACCATTTACAGGTTATTATACTATTATTTTTCTTTGGATCGTATTGGTCTGTATGTGGAACCTGAACTAAAATCAGTTTCACAGCCTTGATTGTTAATATGCAATATGCAAATCCATCCCATGAGCCAGACTGGACCTTTTGGTGGGACAGTTTTGGCCCCTGGGCTGCATGTTTGACACCTTTGGCTAAAATGAAAAACAGCTTTACTGTCATTTATAGTCAGCATAAATTACAGTTCATATCCTTTCAAGGTAAACAAAAATAACAGCAGAATTACATCAGACCATCACAGAAAAACTAACCTCAAAACTCATTACCAATCAGTAACCAACAGAAAACGCATTATATATTCTGTGAAACATGAGACTTTCTTGGATGTTCAGGACTTTTTCAATCCAATCCAGAGTGAAGTAAGCAGCTCTGAAGGACAAATCTAGTGTTTTACAGTACTTATGTGGTATTTGGCAGTACTTCAGAGTACTTTGTAGTGTATGCAGTACTTCTGTGGTGTGTTGGGAGCACACGTGTGGTGTTCTGCAGAGCTTCTGTAGTGTTTTGGAGTAGGTTGGAGTACCCTATGCAATACTTGTGTGTTGTTTTGGAGTACTCTGTGGTGTATTAAGTCCTCGTGGGGTGTTTTGTAGTACTTTTGGTACCCTTACCTCCCAGCGGCCGTAGGTCATGTAGAACAGGGAGAAGGGGATGGCAGTCCCGGACATGGCGTGAGTGGACGGCATGCTGTACTCAGAGTTGTAGAACATCTCTACCTTGACCACGGGTGGAGACGCGGGTCTGGACCACCCGATCACATCCTTGGTGCACTGGCCCAGGTACATGACCCACACCCACATCATGATGATCCTCCGGCCCACGAAGGGGTCCACATTCCAGATAAGTAACGGGAAGAAGGTGATGTAGAAGAGCTCGTTCCCCAATTCGGTTCCGAACGTGAACAGGTAGTACAAGAACCGGTTCTCGATCAGGAACTCCTGGCCCACGTCACCAGTTAGTGAGTTCTTACGGAGGGGTTTCATGCCGTTACTCCCCACCGGGACCGGGGTGTCTCCGCTGGCTAGAGCCCCGTTCTGGGTCTGGCTTTGGTTGGGGCTGGGGGTCTCTCCGTCCAGCCCGGTGGTCCTCCTTCGAGCTCCGGTGTCCCGTTCCCCAGCTCCGAACACGGCCGGGTCGTCGCTCTCGTGCCCCTCGTTGCAGAGGCGATGGCAAGCCCCGTTGTCGCGCGAGTGGCTCCGGTCCTTACCACCGCTGTTGCCGGTCCTGGAAAACGTCCCATGGACCCCGCAGACCTTCTGGAACCGGGCGACGAGGTGCGGGTCCTGGAGGTAATAGTACAACCGGGACAAACGCCCGCTTTTCTCCATGTTTAGCTGAGACTCTGACCGCGGACGCCGCTACTTTTCTCCGATGAACGCTAGCTCTCCTGGGGCTAACGTTAGCTAGCAGAGCCGCGCATCATTATTGGAGACCCGCTCGGATGAGAAACGTTAACTTTACGGTCCAAAAAGTGGCTGTAAACGGCTTGTACGAGCTGCTCTGAAGCGAAGAGAGCCTTTCCCACCGGAGCTAACGGTTTACGGAGCAGCTCGTGTCCGTCCCGTTTCGTCTGCTATCCCCTTATGAGACCTGCATCTGACAGAGCGGGAGCGCGCCTTCACGCCGCCTTCACGGACCACGGGACATCGTCAATTTCTCAATCAGTCTCCATTCTTATAATGTTTCCCCCTGCGCAATAAAAAAATAGACAGTACTGTGTAATATGTTATTCCAATAATATGACAAAACTTTTAACATTTACAGTAGGAAGATGAGTAAAACACCAATAGAAACCACTTTACTGCAAAAGGAACACTGTAATGTATCATTATTGGACTGCATTTTACTTATAGTCCTATAGTGTTGATTCATTAGAATTTTACTTGTATTTCAGCATTGGATATCAATGTTTTTATTGAAATACATAATATAAACATGTCTTAAACTGATGATGAATGTCATTTCTGTCAGTGTTTTCTGTCAATGCATCAGAGAGTATTAACGTTTCCTAGTAGTACATGAACGCCACAGTAAAACCGGCGCGTACGTACTATACATCCAGTAAAGACGTGTTGACGTAAAACACGCTTCTCCTGTTTGTTGGCGCAAATTTCACAAAAATATAAACAAAAACAGAAAGTACTTTTACTAGTGTGTTGTATTTAAGAACAGAATTATGTATTTGTATTTTACTTAAGTTGAAATTCTGAAAGAAAATGTTATTATATTTTTTATTATGACTTATTATTTCAAGGTCAATTTGGCACATATAATTGACGATGACTTTTATTTTTTATGAAATATTAACTCTTTTAAAAAGAAAATATTGATACATCTTGAATTCTTATTATTGTGTCTCTTCCAGACCTGGCTGTCTAGCCAAACTGAGGAATCGTGGGAGAAGAGCCTTCGTTAGAGAGGTAAAGAAGATCACTGGCTGAGCTCCAGAGATGCAGTAGGGAGATTGGAGAAGGTTCCACAAAGTCAACTATCACTGCAGCCCTCCACCAATTGGGGCTTTATGATAGAGTGACCTGACGGAAGCCTCTCTTCAGTGCAAAACACATGGACGCCCACATAGAGTTTGCAAAAAAACCCAAAACAAAACAAAAAAAAAAACTCATGAAGGACTCCCAGACTATGAGTTAAGATTCTGTGGTCTGTTGAGGCCAAGATTTAACTTTTTTGTATTAATTCTAAGCAGTATATGTGGAGTAAACCAGGCACGTTCCCAGTACAATCCCTACAGTGAAACATGGTGGTGGGAGCATCATGTGGGGGTGTTTTTCAGCTTCAGCAAAAGGACAACTGGCTGCAATTGAAGGAAAGATTAATGCGGCCAAGTACAGAAATATTCTGGAGGAAAACCTCTTCCAGAAATCAGTCTCAGTCAGGACCTCAGACTAGACTGAAGATTCACCGTTCAACAGAACAATGACTTTAAGCACACAGCTAGAATAACAAAGCAGCGGCTTCAGAACAATTCTGTGACAGTTCTTGACTGGCCCAGACAGAGCCCTGACCTAAACCCAATTAAGCGTCTCTGGAGAGACTTCAAAATTATTATCCACCAACGTTCATCATCCAACCTGATAGAACTGGAGAGGATCTGTAAAGGAGAATGGCAGAGGATCCCCAAATCTAGTGTTGATTTGGGGATCCTCAAGAAAACCTTGTGTTGATCATTCCCATGAAGACTCATGGCTGCACAAGCTGAAAAGGTGCACAGGGTCTGAATACTTATGACCATGTGATATTTCATTTTTTTCTTCTTTAATAAATTTGCTAAATGTTTTTGTTGTTGTCAAGATGGGGTGCTGAGAGTACATTGAGACACAAAATGAACTTTATTTTGTCAAATGGCTGCAATGACACAGGAACAATTGCAAGGATTCTTAATACTTTCCGTACACACTATATATAGATAGACCTTTATTGATCCCGTATCTATTTATTAAACAATTGAACCGATGTCAGAGATGAACCAGTTAAATGATCAATTACGAAATGATGTGTCAAATTACACTTACAGATAAAATGTTGGTGATTATATTTTCTTTTCAGTGAATGAGACCTTGGTGTCATAAAATATAACACATTTTGGAGAAACATAGGAATATATATAATTTGTGTGTGTGAAACCTGAAAAAGCCCTATACTATTTTAGTTAAATGTTTAGGAGCTTCATTATCCAGTTAAATCATACTGGAGACATAATTAAATGATCTTGATGAGGTAGTCACATCAGTTCAATTAATTCTATATTTTTAATCTTCACATTGCATAACCTTTTTTTCATATTCAATGGATTAAACACATACATTAGAAATAAATGTCAACATAGATCCTCATATAACTGATACAGATTGAGCCAAACACTGATAACATTATCACATCAGATACTTTATTTGATAAACAATCACCTGGAAAAAAAAAAGAAAGTGCTGGCCCTTTTTTTTTTTTTAAATAGTTGTTAAATAAAGAATCTGCATTTTCATCAAAATATAAATTCTTGTAAAATACTGAGTTTCTCTTTAGTAGATGCCTTCAGTTAGCGGTTGTTTTTTTCACTGAAGTGATTGTTATCAAGACTGAGACTGAACGTGAAAACACAGACAGAGACACCAGAAAATAAGTATTCATTCATCTTCATATTCTTCAGTTTTAGGCAGAATTCAATAAAACATGTGAACACAGCTCAGTAAAACGTGGCAGCTGCTGTTTTCAAAGACAACTATGTAAAAACATTCTGCTTGTTGAAATTCACTCACGATTTTGGCATTTTAATTATTTTTGTTAAAACTCAGAAAAGCTTGTTATACAAAAAATATTCATTTTTTTTTACCATTATTTGTTTTTATTGTAAGATTTTAATACCAAGAAGGTTTTATGGTTAATTCTTTTACCAGCAGAGGGCGGCAAAACCCTGCAAAAATATGAATAATTACAGCATATTGAATGAACACTGGACATCAAATACAGAGAGGAAATCAACAGTCTTCCCACTGTCAGTGAACGCACCAGAAGCAGGATGCATATAGTGGTTCATACATCACACAGCAGCAGAAAAGAACAGAAGCATTGAAAATATTCTGCATCAAAAAGAGCCTGTGGTTGAATCCCTGAATACGCCCACGGTTCACATGAGCAGCGATAAAAGTCAAAAACACAAGACAACTTCAGCAAAAGTCCAGTTCAGAGTCACTCACAGGTGTAGGAAATGGCAGTGAAGCTGCGACAGAGTTTTTAAAGGCTGATGTCAAACCCTCCAAGAAAGATGACAAGAGGAACAGGAGCTGACGAATTTGTAGATACCAGAGCCTGAACGATGAGATCGACTTTAAAAAGACAATTATAGGCTGATTTAACATTAACATACATCAGACTGTTCAGTTTAAAGGAGCTACTTGTGAACATGAAAATTATTACTAAAAAACCCTAACCCTAAAATCATATTTAGAGCTGCCTGTCACCAACTTACAGCTGTTCTTATTGGTCTGTAGACCTAAAAAAATTACAAGAAATGTGGAGGAGAGATGCCAGTGGTAAAGATGTGCATGTGTGTGTGTGTCAGTGTAATGTGTATGTGTAGTCCATGTGTGTCTGTATTGCATGTGTGTTTCTGTTTTATAATTGTGTCAGTGTTGTGTAAATATGTGCTGTGCCTGTGACACATTGAAAATGAAGTTAAAAAAAATGTTTGATATAATGAAGTAAAAAATTCAAATAAGTTATAATGTAAAAATGACTAAAACACATAGAACATCACAGATCATAAGAGGAAACAAGATGAAAACAATGTAAAAGATGTGAATTATGAGCACCGACATTTATATTCTGCGTTTTGAGCTGAAAAAAGCTCAAAGTGCTGAAAAGTAACATATGAGATGTTGCTTAAAAGATGACCATGTATTCCTGTGCGGGGATCTGTTGTTATATCAGCCTGTAATACCACTTTGTGCCACTAGAGTGAGTAGTGATCCACAGACAAAACAGTTAACACAAAGTAGCTTCCCTGTTCACCCCATTAAACTGAACGTTTAGGGGAAAAACATCTTTGTTGTTTTTTGTTGAAAATACACAAAAGTACAAACAAGTTGCATAAGTGTCGTAATTTCTTTTAACGGTTTTTCTGTTCGAAATCTACCTCTGCAGCTTCAACACAATCACACTGTTGTGATTATCACCTCTTTAGACAAATATTTGTCATTCAACAGCAGTTTTTCCCTCCATTTGTTTTCAATTTAACTACATTTTACTCCTGTTACAACAAACTGTGATTTTTGTAACATTTAAAACTAACACATATGTGTAATCGACATAATTCAAATAGGATCAAAAATGATTTGTCTCTCACCATTGACACCTGTACATTTCTTTTTTCTAAAACTCACATCAGACACAAAGAAATAGGTGGGGCTTCACCTCTCAATGACCATATATGGACATGTAGTGAAGGCTGAACGTTTTCATAACCGCTGTCAGCATTAGCAAGTACAATGAAACTGGGAGAAACAACTTAAAAAAGAAATGATAAAAATCAAAGGAACAACATTTGGGGGT
Organism: Siphamia tubifer; assembly: GCA_020466265.1. NCBI lineage: Eukaryota > Metazoa > Chordata > Actinopteri > Kurtiformes > Apogonidae > Siphamia > Siphamia tubifer. The sequence goes on from CM035804.1 coordinate 46,982,229, forward strand.
GTCGAAAAGAAACAATAAGAATAGGAATGGAAACAATGTCCAATATAAAAGAAAAGAAGTTCTAAAAATAGAAGTTGAGAATCAACAAAAGAAGTGATAAAATAAAATAAATTACATTCAGACCAAGCAAAGAAGTAATAAAAATAGAAGGAATATGTTGAGTAAAGCAAAGAAGTGATAAAAAAAACTGAAGAAAAAGTAAAAGAAAATATTTAATTTAATATTTAAAAAGTTTGGTGTCATAGAAAATAAATTATATATAAAAAAAAAACAGAACAAGGTTTGGATTTAAAGAAATAAGTGACAAAAAATAGAAGGAAGATCTTAAGTAAAGCAAGGATTGGACAAAAATAGAAGAAATACAACTTCAAATAAAAGAAAAGTGATAAAAACAAAAGGAACAACATCTTGAGTGAAGCAAAGAAGCAATTAAAATGAATGAAAAACAACTGGAGCAAAAGAAAAAAGTGATTTAAAAAAAAAGTAGTTAGCATTCAGGTTTAAGAGTAGACTTTAGCTTAAGTTTGACCCAATGACACAAACTGTAGAGAAAAGCCACTGCAGGATTTTTATTTATTAACGAGTTTGTTTTTTAAGAAGAAAACCTGACAATGATGTGTGGAAACAATAACCTTCAGTGTTTTTCGTTGAATTACAGATACTGTGGTTCACTACTGCTCCCTGTTTTTGATACCAGAAGCTAATTCATAAAATCACAAATAACTCCTTTAAACTGTTAAAAGATATTGTTCGATTTCAAGCCTGAATTTAGCTTCAGCCACACACACAAAAAAAACCAACACTCTTTAACTGTCATTTTGTGCTTCAAAGTATCGCTTCAGGCTCCGGTTTCAGAAATAATTCAACGTCGTCTCCTGGAATCCTCCCCTCGGCTCAAGACGAAACAAAAATGGCGGGAAAACGCTGTGGGTTTTTCCTCCTGCGGATCTCAAACGTGGCGTCTCGTCACAGCCATGGTGGGAGTCAGTGTTTGCGGCTCTGCGAAGCAGCGTTGGTTGTCTGGGTTACGGCATCAGAGGCTCAGCCGTTGTCGTCCAGGTTGTACAGAAGGACCTGGTGGTTGGGCGTCAGAGCCGGGCAGGCGTACAGACAGGTGGCTGATGGGTAACAGGGCACTAGCCGGTAGCGCTGCAGCTCCTCCAGGCTGAATGGCGGCGAGCAGCAATCCGTCACCAGCACCTTCACCCTCTTCCTGTCTGGGTACATGAGCCTCCTCTGCTGCCCTATCACCTCCTCCTCTTCCTCTTCCTCTTCCTCCTCTACCTCGTCTTCTTCCTCCTCTTCTTCCTCCTCCTCAGCCTCCAGCTCCTCCTCCTCATGGTGGATCTTCCTCAGCAGGTTGTTGATGAGGACGGAGCGTCGTAGGTACGCCTCAGGGTCCTCCAGGAACCTGAGCTTCTCCAGTGACAGCTTCAGGATGCAGCTCCGGTCCTCCTGCAGTATCAGGTGCTGAACATTAGACAGAAAACACAAGGAGCACATCAGACGGTGCTTTGACATCTGCCTGACTGTGAAAAAGACCACACTCAATCTGTTTACATGCACTGAGAAATTAGAATTAGTGCCTCACTCAAGCCAAAAAGAACAACCTGTCAGTAGTCCAGCTGTTGCATACAGCTTTATTTCTATTTCTAATGAAATACTGGACTATGGGGTGGCACGGTAATGCAGTGGTTAGCACTCGTGCTTCACAGCAAGAAGGACCCTGGTTCGAATCCCACACCAGACCTTTCTGTGTGGAGTTTGCATGTCCTCCCCGTGGGTTTTCGCCGGGCACTCCGGTTTCCTCCCACCATCCAAACACATGCACTGATAGGTTAATTGGTTAATCTAAAATTGGCCATAGGTGTGAATGTGAGAGTGATTGTTTGTCTATATATGTTCAGCCCTAAGATGAACTGGCGTCTCATACAGGGTGTACCCCGCCTTCGCCCATTGTAGCTGGATTAGGCCCCCAGTGACCCCCGCGACCCTAGTGAGGATAAAGCGGGTTCAGATAATGAATGAATTTACTACTGGACTATGTTTTTTTAAAAAGAATGCAATGAAATCGCTAGTCAGTGAAATCGCTATGACAATTAGATACTGTAAAGCCTACTATCACTGTGATGATTAGCTTCTGTAAAGTAGCATCATGACGTCACATCCGGTGACTCGCTCCATTCACTCCCATTCAATTTTTTTGCGAGCTAAGCACCCATGGAACAGAGGTAGAAGGGCGTGACTTCGCCTCCTCATGCATGTAAAAGCCACTCAGCCTTAGGGGGCGTGTCCTGGCCAGTCTGGACACTGGCCTGGACACGCCCCCTTCCGGAAGTAACCAGAGACATGGCATGACAACATGAACGTAACTTGTACTAAATCAGAGTGAATGCTCTGTACGAAATACACTGAGCTGCTGCGTTGGTGTCGCCCATATGTTCTCTGGGTGTTGTCCTTCTACTGCGTCTGCTTCAAATCTGCTGCTTTTGTTTAGTTAATGTTCTTTTACGGCGGCAAATGGAAGCATGCTATGACGAAAGGACGTGTAGTGCAACCTAGTGTCTGGAAGTCCGACATACACCAACCAATAATTCCATTGTCTCTGATGCATGTTCCAGTTAAATCCTTAATCGGATTAAGGTAATAATTGGAATTTCTAAGTGCATGTACACATACTAATTGAAGATTAAAAGTCCACATGTGAAACTTCTGAAAAACTGGATCACACTGAAGAACTTAGATGTGGACCCGACATGAGTCACTTTTCCATTGGACATATGTGTAAAAGTTTCCTCATATTCACTGTTAGAAAAACATATCATTATATTTTGCTGCAAGTTACTTAAACACACTGATAATAACATACGATATGGCCCCGTGTCCACTCTGTTTGTCTCCTGAACGCTGTCTGTTTGTCCCCAAACCCTGCACAAGACAACCCAGACTGTTTGCATGGGTCGACCCACATTGGTGGAACAATCTGCCCAGTTCTATAAGGACAGCAGCGTCCCTGCCAATCATCAAGAAGCTCTTCCTAGCACTTTCAGTTTATTTATTCAGATTAAATCTTTATCATTTTATTTGGTAGTCTTATTTGTTTTCTGGCATAGCTGTTTTTTTTTTGTTTTATTATCGTTTTTTAATTTAATTTTATTCAATCACTGTGCTTTTGGATTCCTTGTTTTTAATTGTACTGCAGTATTTTTGTGTTTTTAATTGATTCTTGTATTTTATTCTTGTGAGAACGTGAGTGCTCACTTTCTGGTGTAAGTTACTTTGGAAAAAAGTGTCTGACAAATGCAGAAATAAATGGATAAATAAATATTAGACTCTTCTCAGTAAACATCAGGTCATGGTGACATATTTCGGTAAGGACATGTCGACCATTTCTTCTCTATCTGTTTGTTTCTCATCCAGTTTGGGACCAGAGCAGCGTTTGGCCTGAGGGAGGATCAGACCATAGAGTGTGTGTGTGTGTGTGTGTATGTGTGTGTGTGTGTATGTGTGTGTGTGTGTGTGTGTGTGTGTGTGTGTATGTGTGTGTGTGTGTGTGTGTGTATATGTGTGTGTGTGTGTGTATGTGTGTGTGTGTGTGTGTGTGTGTGTGTGTGTGTGTGTGTGTGGGGGGGGGGGGGTTGGATACTTGACCCAATGGTGAACTGGAAACGATATAATTTGGACCAATGACTGTTATCTATATTATTTTGTGTCAGTCAGTCAACTGCTGCATCATCTTGTTGTTTATACTTGACTCCTTACAAATAAAATCTATATAGTTAAACAATCCTGTGACTCCATCTTTTGTTGCATTTATCGATTTAAAACTTTTTTATTTGTCTTTTTTATTTATTTATTTAACCACTTTTTAAATATAATTTTTATTTATTTATTAATATTTATTCATGTATTTTTTTATTTAATTGTATTTTTTTTTTTAAATTATTATTAATCTTATTTAATTATATTAAATTGCACACATAATTTCTCTGTTCTAAAATATCTGCTCACGATTCTTTTTGTCATGATCCAGACTTCTATTGTCTTGTTTTGTAAGTTTTATGTTTGTCTTCCTGTTTTTCTGTCATTGTTAGTATCTGGGCTTTTATTTTGTCATATTGGTTCATGTTCACTATGCCTTGTTTTACTTCCTGTCACTGCTGTTATCCGGCCGTTTAGCCTCATGTGGCTTTAGCCTCATGTGGATCACCTGTTATGGGTATTATATAAACTCCTCCTGTGTGTTTGTCTGGTGCGAGTTTGTCTGCCATTGATGCAGCACATAAGCGGTCTGGTATCTGCTCTGGTTTTGTCTGTGTATTACTTGATCTGGTATCTGGTCTGGTATCTGCTCTGGTTTTGTCTGTGTATTACTTGGTCTGGTCTAGTCTAGTCTGGTCTAGTTGTCAGTTGTCTCCCCCCTGTCTGTTTTGGTGCCAGATTATTGCCTCCTGTTGCCTGTCCCTGACTGACGGTTTTCCCTGCCCTTGTCGGTCCTGTTCTGGTTATTTGATCCACGTACAGACCTTCACCTGTACCCTGGTAATGGTTTTTGGATTTTCCCAGACTGTTTGGATATCTGGTTCTGACCTTTGCCTGGGTTTTGATCGCCATTTTGCTGTTGCATGCCACCTGACCCAGTCTGCAGGGAATTTTTGTTTTTATAATAAAACAATTAAAAACATATTCCTATTTCTGAGTTTTGCGTTTGGGTCTATTTTGTTTCTGAATCTTTAGCACATTTTCAGAAATAACTCAACGCCAACCCCACGAATCATTATCTACTGAACACTTAGTTTAGTTAGAATCATACTTTTTGAAAATATCCATGTAGGCCTCCGTGTAGATCCTCCTCCTCCGCATATTTCCTCTTGAAGTAGGCAACTTTCGACGTTGTTGAATGGTTTGTTCTCTCTCACAGGGACGGATCTGCAGAGAAAAGAAGGAAAGGAAAAGTTAGATGGTAAATGAAGGATGGGAGGAGTTTAGGTAAATAACAGAAAATATGACAATGATGTAAAATATATTAAAAAACTAAATTAAAATAAATACATAATAAGAAAAAAACAATATCATACATGAACCAACAAGAAAGAAATGACAAAAAAAATACAAGAAGAAGAAGAAGAAGAAGAAGAATGTAAAACACACTGAAATAAAACTGAATCTGAAAGACCTTCTGCTGATGGTCCACGGTTCAGTTGGGTTCTGGACTTCAGATCAGGGTCGGTCTGAGCCTCCACATCCACATCGTCCTGGAGATAAAACAAAGAAAGAAAAGAGGCATAGATAAAGATGAAGAGGATGGAAATGTCATAACATAGATAAGATAAGATATTCCTTAGAGGAAATTCCAGGTTTACAGCAGAAAGATTATAACACAAGCACACAAGAGCAATCACTTCTATAAATAAATCACTCTATATACAAAATACAGCTGCTATTTATTTTATTTAATTATACATTTTTTGGAAGATAATAAATCAAACTTCCATAAACATGTTTAAAATAGAAAACAGAAGGTTATAAACACTTCTGATCTGAGGGTCAATAAACTCAGTCTTTATTCACATTTATTAAAATATATCTGTTTAGGCTAAAAAAGGAGCAAAAATAAGTGGTTTATTCATTATAATGTCTTAAACGTGGCCATTTTTAAATATTATTATTTATTGTTATTATTATTATCATTATTATTATTATTATTATTATTATTATTATTATTATTATTATTATTATTATTATTATTATTATTGTTAGAACCATGTATTGTTGTTAATGTTTTTATCATTTGCAATTACATTTTTTTTCTTAAAATGTTAAAATGTATTAGTTTGAATTCATTAGTGTTTTATTTACTCACAGACTCACTACATTTAATATTTTACACAAATTGATGACTTCCATCCACAGGTGAATTGAACTAAATGTTTGGATTTCTGACACCAAATGAAACCAGCGTTGGATGGAAGTCTGATTTATTCCTGGTTTCATGTTTGATTTATTCCTTTTATTTTTTTCATTATTGGTACTGTGTGTTTATATTCATGATTGTATGTGTTTATTCCAGATTTATTTTTGATTTATTCCTGGGTTTTGTTTTGTTTTTAAACTCCTGGTTTTGTGTGTTTTTCATCTTTATTTCACCATTTTTCTTATATTAATCAGAAAAAAACATGGAAAAAATATAATATATCTTTTTTTTATATTAAGTGAATTATCAAATAATTTTACCTTTATTTTGACTCAAAAATTTCTTTCATATTTCACAGATATTTAACTCTGAAGTTTTGCTGTAAAATCTGCAACACTTAACTTTGTTTTTCATATTGTAAATAAAAAGAAATACATTTGTTAAGTAACACAATCATGTTGGTTATTAAAGATGTGAAGCAATTGCAAAAAAATTTAAAAAAAAATTATTAAATTGAACAAGTTATTTTTGGCAGATTTAACTGATAAATATAGAATACAAATACCTTTTTGGAGTATATTTTTTTTTGCTCATTAAATGTTCTTTTAACATTTTATTCTTTATTTTATTTTAAATTCAAGTACTTTTTATTTTTATTTTATCACTTGCATAAATCATAGTGTTAAAAAAATGTATGTTGAAGAAAGACAACATGCAACATGTGACATTCTGCAACAATTATTAGTATAAAACCACCGCATAATTGTGCATTTTACATCTTCATTTCACCATTAATCAGAAAAAAACATGTCAACACGTACAGTTAATAAAAACACAGTAAAATCCTAAAAATGTAACGGCAGCAGTATTGTTCTGTAGGATTCAATGTTTTTACTGCATGAAAATCCACATAAAATGAATTAAAGCACACATTTATTAAGGAACAGGTGATGTGTGGTGTGGATTTAACATGATCCTGATCTGCTGTTCATTGTTACATCATTTAGAGTTGACTCTGGTCCATATTTGCATCCAGATAAGAAGGTTTGTGTTTGTTTAAGGAGCGAGGGGGCGGTGGAGTCTAAAAACATCATAAATCATCCCTGTTCGCAGAGTGGGAAGCTTTATCGCAGCAAAACACTCACGCCTGCTGTGACTCACCGTGCCTTTCACGTCCAACAAACACTTGATCTGTGGGAGGCGTGATGGACGTGGAGGCTGTGTGGGACAGACATGTATCTGCCAACAACCATCTACAGTCTGACGGGAAGTTTTTCCATCAACAATGTAGATGAATGCAACAGTTTTTTTTGCATTTCTGAGCACCTGCAGATCAGGGTTTTTCATCTTTTCTCATTTTATTCTGCTTTGATCAGTCATCCTCAGTTTTACTTCTGCACATATCTTAACACCTTTATAATAAAATCAAACTAAATGTGTCTTTTTTTCCCAGTTATTATTTCCTAGTGCTTTTATTTACAAGCAAAATTATGTTTTAACATCATGTAAAGGTTGTTTTTTTTTTTTTAAAGACATTTGGACCTATTTTCTGCAGAAATCAATAGCTCATTGAAATACTCACCTGTTAAAAAGCAGGAGAGCTTCTGTTTATTTCTATTTTTATAATTATTTTACAGATTCCAGTCTATTTTTTAAGGCAGTGTAAGACCTATATTGTTATTTTTGGTACAAATCTTATTTTATCCTACTGTAATTGAATCTAAATTATGCTTTTCATGTATATTATGCATCGTAAGCAGCCTCAGCGTGAAAGAAACTTTCACCAAGTATTTTTTTTTTTAATTATATTTGAAAATATATTTTATTTCTTTTTTCAAATGTGTTTCTATGTTTTTTGGGGAAATTTTGAGACCTGAACTTGTTGTCATTAACATGTTCTTGTGAAAACAGTTCTTTTTGACTGATCATTTAAATTTTATCTCATTCTAAATTAACTCTTTCATCCTCTCGTTATCCATTTAATTGTTCTTCTGCATAACTAATTTTTTTTTTTTTGCCACAAAAAGTCATGACAATAAAAGCCACACTGATGTTGACATGTTTTATTTGTAGGCATCTCATTTTATTTTAGCATTTTGCTGTTCTATTTCAGTTAAGCTGCTTTTCTTTTTCTTCTCTCATGCATTTAAAGGGTGTAATTATGACCTTAAATTAAATAAAAAATGCATCGGTTGCAGAAAAGCAGAAGTACCAGAAACAGTTCCTTCATTCATGCCAGTCATGCACGCTGTTCTGTTTCTTCTGAATATTTTATAGTAAACCTGTTTTTTCTTGCTTTTGATGAAAATCTCTTCCTTTTTCCTGTTATTTTTCTCTTCATTCCAACTTTAACTGATCATTTTTCTGTTGTAAAATGAATAAAGTCAAAGCTGCAGCCTTTTCCTGAATGAAAGGTGCAGTCCAGTCAAAGCTCCAGTTAAACGTCCTCCTACCGTCAGTGATGCTCATCCAAACACTTCCTTAAATCCAAGTTTCCAGGATTCCTCCGTTCTGCTTCAGCTTCACATTCAGCTGCTTCTGCGTTTTCCCTCCAGACAAACAAACGTCTGTTTTCCTTCAGTCAGTCGCTCGCTCTCTGCTCCACAGCCTCGATCTCCTGAAATATCCTGTTCACAGCAACAGGACTCGATACCCAGCGCTCCGCTGCATGATCATTGGTCCGAGCGGAGGCAGATGTTTCCTGTTGCTAGGAGACTGAGAAAGCATGGTGACGACGCTCTGGCATCAGGCCCCATCCTCCTGCAGGGGCGGAGCTAGAAGATGGAGATGAGAGGCAAAGGGAGTCCCCGAATACAGAAAACAACTCTACTTTACACACAAGTACAACTCTACTATATATATATATATAAATAATTAAGTTGTACAAAGTCTTAATATTCTGAGAATAAAATGCTTTTTATGGAAAGTCGTCTTTTGGAAAGATGGGAAGACAGTGGTATATTTTTCAAGAGTAAAGTAAAAAAAAAAAAACGCTATGAGAATTAAATATTGTTTTGATTAAAAAAACCTTGAGTTTAGAAGAAGAATTAAACAAAGAATACAGTCCCATATTACAGGAATAATGTCATTATATTATGAGACAAAGGTTGTAATGATCTGAGAATAAAGATGCAGGACTTGACAAAAAAGTTCAAGGAAGAAAAAAGTCACAGCAATAATGTGCAATATTTAGTTCCTTAATATTATTTTAGGAATTATCAGTTAATTAAACCTGCAGTTTGACTAATTTTCCTCAATATTTCACATTTAAAGTCCTACAGTTAAATCTATAATACACTGAATTGTTTTCATATTGCAAATAATATTAATAAAACAAAACATGTGAAACCACGTCAGTCACAAATATATTAAATATTGAACTGAACATTAGGTTCAACTGACAGATATTTGAAAATCTATGAATATAGAATACAAATACCTTTTTGGTACATTTTACTTCATTAAATGTCATTTTAATATTTGACTGTTTTTATTTTATTTTAGGTAAACTTTAAAAAAAAAAAAAAAATTCCACTAAGTTGCATTGAGCACAACTTTAAATAAATTTAGTTTTAAAATGTTTTAAATAAAATTACATCATACACTGAAAAAAAGTAAAACACTGAATCATCTTAAAAATCATTCTTCAATAGGTCACACATAAAAACATCTAGTTGAGTGAATGAAATTAAATTAAATTAAAATATCCCTAACCCTATGCAATTCAATTTGGTTCATTCAACTAGATTTTTTTTGGTGTGACCATAAAAAGTCAAAATTATGAGATAAAAAGTCAAAATTGAAGAAGAATTTTTAAATTGTTTCAATATTTTACTTTTTTCAGTGTAAGTAGTAAGAAACTTACCAAATTTATTTAAATGTCTGTATCTAAATACAGTTTATAAATGTCCATCTTCTGTCCTGAACCTTCAGTTCATTAACTTCTTAAAAAAAAAAAACAACAAAAAAAACAAAACAACAACAACTGAAACTGAAACCAAAGCATCTGTTTCCAGAGATTAGTCTGATCCCAAACACTTCTTGCACTAATCTGATTTAATCTGTGTTGTTTCCTTGGGGAATTTCTGGCAAAAGAATTAAAAGTGGAAATCCACACCAGCAAAACAGACTGATGGACTACGTCGTTGTTGTTGTTGTTGTTGCTGCAGAACCTGGTGTCCAGAGTGAAGACGTCTGAACAGAGCTCAGGATGAAGATGGAACCACAGAAAACAGATGGCACACAGACGTTCCCACAGCAGGGAGCTTCTGCTTTATTGGCAACCACAAAACTTGGTACAAAAAGTGTTTTCTGGGTGCCGCGGGGCTCAGCATGCACGGCCTGGACCAGATCTGTACGGCCTGGACCAGATCTGTACGGCCTGGACCAGATCTGTACGGCCTGGACCAGATCTGTACGGCCTGGACCAGATCTGTACGGCCTGGACCAGATCTGTACGGCCTGGACCAGATCTGTACGGCCTGGACCAGATCTGAACGGCCTGGACCAGATCTGAACGGCCTGGACTAGATCTGCACGGCCTGAGACCACTTGTGAGGAGCAGGACTACAGACCAAGTTTGTAATTGTCACAACCTTTCCCTCAGACCCACTCCAGCTTCACCTGACCCGCACTGTGCAGCTGCAAGTCGTTGCTGATGTGCAACTGTTTAAGCAGTGCGGCTACAGTTGCCGGTGTGGGATAATTTCAGTTTTGTCACCTCCATAACCCAGTCATGTGTGTTTCTGATCCCTTGTCTCCATAACCTGGACAGTTCATTCATCACCACAGACTCTGGCTGATCTTCCCCCCAGGTTTTGCTTGGTTTTTTTTCCCAGTTATTTTTTGTCTCCGTTTGCATTTTGTTCTGTTTGTTATTTTTTCCCTTCAATACTGAGCGTCTAAGTCCTGTCTCCACCTCACCCATCATGACAGTAATAGTTTGGGATTTTTCATCGTAGTTTAGTTTTATTAGGCTTTGAATTTTTTTTTGTCCAATAGGTAGGTTTCACATGACGTCACGTTGCCAAATAGTCAGCATATGATTTTCAGATGGAGGGCAGGAAGTGAAGTAGCTTGACGAAAAATGCAACAATTGTTTTAACTGAGAGAAGGAAAATAAATTTTTTTTTAGTGTACCAAAGATTGTCATTCACAAAGGTGAGAAATGGAAAAAGCTCACAGAAAAACGCAGCAAAAAGTGGATTTTAAATCTGCGTTTGCGGTCGGGAGGAGCAGTCTGCTAATGCTAATGCTAATGCTAATGCCCATGTCGGCGGCAACCACTTTGTCACAGGTATGTTCCAAAGCTAGCTTTTTTTATGGGTGTGCTATATATCATTAGGTTGTCATTAAATATAAATATAAGATGGTTTAGCTAGACGCATCAAGATGACACATTAGTCGCTAACAATAATTATCGCTTCGCCTTTTGGTACAGAGGTTGTGGACCCACCCACTGACAGTTAACAGTTCTATGCCTCCAAACTTGTATATGCTTTCATCTGCTGCTGGTGTAGTAGGATGTCTGCAGGAGCAGGTAGTTCATGTAATATCTACAGCCTCTTTAATTTTCATCAGACACACGTCACATCCAATAACTTTTTAACTAACCACATGTATCTGTGTTTTGACCTGGATCTAAATAAACACTCTCTTCAATGGTTTCCTCCACAGCGACATTCTCCATGGTTACTTCTTGCCCTCCAGCTGAGGTTGTGATGTCACATGACTGAAACCTACCTATGGCACAAATATAACTTGTAAATAAAAATGTACTTAAAGGAAAAAATGATCATTTTGACAAAACCCTCATTTTTTGATTTAAAGTTTTTGCTAGCATGACATGTTTTTTCGGATGCAGCGCAAATAGTATATTACCTAAAAGACAACAAGCAAAGAAAAATAGTTTTAAAACCAACATGTTATGGTATATGTGGACACACCAGGAAACCACATCATTTTTAAAAATTTAATAGGACAGAGGGTAAATAAATAAATAAACAAATCATCGTATTTGTAATTTAATGGGGGAAAAAATCTAGATTACGTACATTTATTAAATATTGGTGATGTTTTAGGCATATATCGAATGGAAAAGTCACTATTGATCCATGGGTTTGACTGGTTAATCAATACTCTAGAAGATGACAGTGTTCCCACATTTCAAATATTATTTGTAGTATTTATTATTACAAATATAATATAAATTATTTTACATCAGATGTTTTTGGTCAACGGTAGCTCTTTTTAATTGTCTATTTCTGTAACTACTGTCTATCTTGTCCAGGACTCCCTTGTAAAAGACTTTCTTAACCCTTTGATGCACGAATTATGAGAATGTTAGTCAATATTTTTTTTCCTAAGTGTTTTTATTCCTCTTTAAGCATGAAATATTTTTAAAGAACCTATTTTTTTATTGAATTACAAAAATCTTCACTCAGCTGGAAAATATATGTTTAAGGTTTGAACCAAAGAAATGTGTATTTAAAACACAATATGAGAACACTATGAAATAAAACATTTTTAAATGCAGTATTTGTTTAAGAAGAGACTGTTAATTACAGTCGAATAACAACAAGCAATTGATTTACAGGTAAACATGTTAGTGCAGATCAGTTATTAACAACAGACCAGTGACAGTAATGATATGAACTAAAATAAAACCCATGAATATTCAAGAGAACAACTGAACTGTCCACTGGAGTGACCAGTATGTGTCAAAGGGTTAATTTGAATGGGATATTTCCTGGTTAAATAAAAGTTGAATGAATAAAAAGTGGGTTTTTATGAGTAAACCTGGTCTAATTTAGTCTGCAGACCTGATGAGGACTAGACGAGCCCTGGTCTTGGTCTTGGTCCAGGCCGAGCAGGTGGCCCGGGTAGAGCCTGGTTGAAAACCCCTTCCATGCATGCGGTCCTACAGCAGCATTCACAGGGAACAACAAGTAGAAGGCTTCATGCAAATGTTGGATATGTTTCACGTCTCCTAAAGAGGCAAACAGACGTTACAGGCACTTCATCAGAGTTTACAACTGGTTCACATCTGCAGCACAATCTGATTGTCTCACATCTGGAGTTCACACACACCTGAAACGCAGCATGCAGATGTGTCAGTGTCATAGAAATCCTGGTAAACATTGAACATTTAAGATCCTACAAATATAGAATACATATTATCGGTTATGTACATGACTCCACATGCATAAAATAGAGCAGTCTGTGCAGTAGATAGGGTTCATCATGTCACTGTTCACACACACAAAGGTTCTGAGCCAACAAATAAATAAAAATAAATAAAATTCACCTCCCTGATTTGGTTACAGCCCCACATTTTTACATTTATATACAAATAAAACAAAAGTGTTGGTTTTAAATCCACAGTTGGTGTCAGTTCTCCGGAAGCACCAGCTGTCGACGGACCAAACCTGGATTAAAAAAATCCAACTAATTGGGGATAAAAGTCGACTGAAAAGATGAGAGGAGATCCTCCTGAAAGTCCAGAATGTTCTCGACACATCATTTAACCAGTCTGTCCAATCACAGCAGAGGACGACGCTGCAAAAACATCTTCAGCTGTCTTATTCCAACTAAACAAACTGTGAATTTCTCAAAGTAATGACAAAAATAAGGGCTGCATTTGGATAAATAATCACATACCAGAAGGTTTCCTCATATTTATGATCACATTTCAGGGTTTTCCTGTGTCACCTTCACCCCTTGACAATCCCTAATGCAGGTCAAGTCATCAAGTCATTTTAGTTCAAGGACCACATGAAGCCAAATACATTTTCCTCACACTTTGTTATCATAAAATACAATACTTGTAAAAAGCTTGAGCCAGTAGAATACGTGGCACACAAGCCAGATGGTCCCACCTCCACCTCATTATGACTCAGAAAAACCCTCTATAGTGGATTTTGTTCTGAGTATTTACTGGTAAAACCTTCCCTGATCCAGTTACAACATAATGAACAATCACAACTGTCACTTTCTGTACATTTTTGTAAATATCTGTGCCTATCTGCGTCGAAAAAACACAGAACCAATAATGATAAATGTGGTTGTTGAATGTTTTTATGTGGTGACTGAACATTTATTTGATTTGTGCGATTTAATGTTTTAGTCATAAACATAAATGTCCAACTAAACCTAAAGACCCAATTGTTTTAACTCTTTGTCAAGCGAATTTAAAGGAAAATATCAGTAGAAATCTAAGCATTTTCCTTCATTTACAACCACCTATTATATAAATGGGCCCGTTTCCATGGTAACCAAGCAAACATCTAGTCGTGAAGGTCGTGAGATGTGTAAAAGTGAGTTTTCTACCGATGCTATTCTGTCTCTGAAACATAATTTAAGAACGGTCTTGAGTTAAGAAGCGGATATAAAAATATTTACAAGGCCAGAGGTGAATGGAATGGATGTAGAGGACATGTTGCTATGGTAACCAGCACTGGTGGATGGTGGATATAGTATGTGTGCAATCAAAGGTGACATTTATAAGCACATATTAAATGGCTTTTTATGTGTTATTTTATGTGTTCTCCATGTAAAATGCCAACAGATATGGACGCTTCAACAGTTCAACATTTAAGAGTCTTTTCACATTGATGTGACGACTTCATACTCACGCTCATACTCTGTGTGTTTAATTGATGTTTTTTGTTTTTGTCTAATCGTATAAGAGAGTTTCAGCTGATTTCTGTTATTTCTAAAACCCTTTATCTATGGAACATTTTGGTTAAATATCACTGAGAACAGCAGCAAAAAAGTAAAGCTGATGCTGCTTTGTCTTTTAGACACAGGTGGAAGTAACTAAGTAGAAGTACTTCCTTTACTGTACTTAAGTACACTTTTTAGGTATCTATACTTTACTTGAATATTTATTTTTCTGTCAACTTTTTACTTTTACTCTCTACATTTTTGTATAAATATCTGTACTTTATACTCTTTATATTCTCAGAATAGACTCATTACTTTTTATGGACGTATCAGCAGTAGTCAGTGTAAAGATGATCTGTACACTGATTGGCCAGTTTTCCTCTGGTTACACTGGACTCTAGACTGGACCAGAACATTTAGTGCTTTTTGCAGATTCTATTTCAGTGTGTGATATGGGATCATGAAGAGGTTTTCAAGAAATATGGTAGAAAAAATTCCGAAAAATTATCACCCACCCAACCTTTAAACCATTAATTTGCACAAAATCTAATGAATGACTTTTAATGGTTTTTAATGAGCTGAAGAATTCCTGTTTAAGACAACTGTATGAAAAGATTATGGTGCAAAAAAAAACAAAAACCCTGGTCTGGGTGAACTTATAACCTGCATCCAGAACCTGCACTAGAAATGATCATTCACATCCTTGTCGTACAACATATTGTCCTTTTCTTGATGCATTTGTGTTACTACATCTGATATTTGATTTGTTCATTTACAAGGCTAGGAAGGGGAGATTGATTTAATTAGCTTTCCACCTGCACCCACACATCTCTATGTGAATGTGTCTGTTGTAAATCAATTTTCTCAGCTATTTTGAGTCAGATTGATTTCATACTCAGCAGGTCGGTGATTTGAACTGAGACACTACACATGTGAGGACAGTTGGAACAAACACTGCTGTAACCCAACCTGATTACACTGGAAACATGACCCTTTAAAAACAAGTAAAAACTATTTGTTTTAGCTTGAATTTAACACAAAAAAAAAATCTGTCAATGGAACTAATGAAAATGATCTTGACATCATTTTCCAGATTATTGTCTGAAAATATGTTTTTATATGTCACTGAAAAGTTACTTTTTGGTGATTCTGTCTTATTTTAAATCTGAATATATATATTTTGACTAGAAATGAGAAAAATACACTTGGTAAGATTTAAGATTTTCGCAGTGTAGTGCTCGTGAGCTTTCCTCTGAGGCTCTGTGGTATTTCTTCCATCAGCTCCATAATGAATGTCCACAATCCACCACATTATGACATTTGATTTGATTTCAATACATCTGTACTACAATGTACAAGACATTTCTATTTTTTTTTTTTTATATAGATTTTGTATACATTGAGGACAAAAGCTATCTCTTAACCAGTGTATTTTGCTTATTTCTACTCAAAATATTTACAAAAAAATAAAGTTTTTATATTTTTTTTCTTGAATTTTTTTAAATTATTAAGTTATTTGCCGATGAAAATGGGGGTGGGATGAAATATGTTTTTCTTCTTCCCACTCTTTTTCGAGTGTAAATGAATTATTTTTTTCTCTTTCATCTTAGTTGTATGTATTCTGTGAATGCTCAAAATAACTAAATAAATGACATGGTATTATTAAGTCCAAACTAAATAAATACATCGTGAATTAAGGGTGGGATCTTATTTCAAATGTGATGAGACATTTTGACTATAAATGGGGGCGGCCATGGCTCCGTAGGTTCATATCCCCCTCTGTCCTAGTCAGTCTGTTGTGTCCTTGGGTAAAACACTTTACCCTCCAGTGCCACTCACATGGGTATATGAATGTTTAGTGGTGGTCAGAGGGGCAAAAAGGCAGCCATGCTTCGGTCAGTCTGCCCCAGGGCAACAGAGAGGCTAAGTCCCGCCCCTCTACTTCCAGTCCATGGGGGCTGAGCACGCCAAAAAATTTGTCAAGTCAAGCTAAATTCTGATTCCGTTTGACAAGTGCTCTGAAATTCACATATGATATCAGTTAATAAGAAATATTTGATGTGTCATAGACAGACCACCCGTTTTTGACGTGATGTTAGGTTTTATGTGGGCTTAGTAAGGGTCTACCATGAGTGGAGGATGTGTCGTCACACTCCGCCCAGCTGTGGAGTCTGTGGTGACGTCACATGTTCTCCAGGCGTGTAGTTTAAATTATTAACATGTTTTACTCACAAATGAATCAGATGTTGGTTAACAGAAGCAGTTGAAATACACATCAATAATTAGCATTTATTATGAGCTACAACATGTGTGTGATTCAGGGCACATGACAAACCAGATACCATTTAACAGTTTATTTACCATTGAATACCATTCATTCATTTTCTGATTGCAGGTCCCATGAGCCTCCCCCAGAAGGGGTGGAGACTTAAGCCCCCCACTGTGGCTACATATGTAGTTTACCACCACCAGAGGGAGAATGTGAGAGTGAATGAATAATGGGTCACTAAATGTAACATGCTTTGAGTTGCCAAAAAACACTATATCAATCAAATCCATTATTATTATCATTAAATGAGAAACATACACTTGGTAAGATGTAGATTTTTGCAGTTTATATAATGAGTATATGCTGCTATTGAAGAAATAAAGTCAAAAAGGTGGATGTGAATGTGTGTAACAGTATACGAGCCTTTTAGGAATAGAATTAGTAAACTATGAGAGAGTGTAATTACTCTCATTAGGCGTGTGCGGTTTGAAGTTGAAGATGCTTTAACAAAACTGAGCTTTAATTTGACACGTGTCCAAACGCAGAAAAGAAACATGTGGAGCTTGTGGGGGGTTTGGATCTACTGTACATGTCTACACAAACAGATCTAATCCCCCCCCGAATGACTCAGACGGAAAGAGAACGAGCATCGGCACCAGCATTACTATCATCACGCCGTACGTTTTGGCGGCTCTAACTTCTAATTACCAGAGCCGTCCGCAGAGACTGTGGGAAAAGAAGCGTGCCCCTTCCTCACTAAATCCGTCGGCTGTTATTAACATCTGCGGCCAGATATTTAAAGCCTCTTTTCAGCTTAACGTCGACGGGTGTTGAATCGAGCTCTGCCCCGCGAAGGGGAGCGAGACGAGGCCAAATAACATCATTCAGCGTCGTGGAAGTGATGGAGGAGGGGGGTTAAGAGCCTCCAGCTGCTCGTCTTCCTGAATGTATTAGCATGTATGTCAGCGGATCATGAATGAGAGCTGAATATGAATGAGACGCCTCTGCACGCCACTCCAATCACTAAACACCTCTGAGTCCCTGAGGGGATGTTCATGCAGCTATTGACTGTGTATGAGTCACAGCAGGCTAAAGAGGGCAGGAATATGACAAAAATACTACATTCAACTTCAACTTCGTGTCATTTCACATAGACTTTTTCTTCTGATTCAAATTTGGTCTGTTGTGTTTAATGTTTGTGAATGTTGTTTTGTTGTTACCCCACCCTCTGAAGAGGAGAGGGGTCTTCTGTCCTACAAAGTATAAAGGCAGTAACTGCACAGACAACGAACTGAGAAAAATAACCTTACAGTTCTGTTGTTGTTCAGATTCACTAGTTGTAGGTAGATTATTTGACATGAGGCAGTTATTGTTTCTGTATATTAACTAGTTCTATAAAAAACACAGTGTGACTGATACATGGATTGATTCTGGTTGTGCCTAATGACTGGGAATTTATCCTTTTTATCTCGTAATTTTGGCTTTTTATCTCATGTTTACTTTTTATCAAATAATTTTGACTTTTTATGTGACAATTTTGGCTTTTTATCTCATAATGTTGACTTTTTATCTCATTATTTTGGCTTTTTATCTCATGATTTTGGCTTTTTATCTCATAATGTTGACTTTTTATCTCATGATTTTGGCTTTTTATCTCATAATGTTGACTTTTTATCTCATGATTTTGGCTTTTTATCTCATAATGTTGACTTTTTATCTCAGGATTTTGACTTCACTTAATGCACCGTACATATAAAAAACCTTCATTAAAAAAACATTCATTGACAGTTCATCTTATAGTGCAGAAAATACAGTAATCCATAATGTGTTTCAGTCTAATACAGTGATTGATTGTAAACTATTGGGGCAGGGTCCTAAATGGACATTGGTAAGAACATAGTAATGGTCTTTACTGTCTTTTTGTTTCGTTTTACTAGTACTTTTTTCTGTTACTAAACAAACACTCACCAATTTTCTCCAAAACTACAGACATTTGAGATGAGATATTTTATCTCATGACAAAGAATGATTTGGATGTTGCAAAAAAACAATAATACATCAGTTACTGCCTTTCTGCCTTGTAGGACAGTATTGTTTTTGAGTCGGTCTGTCTATTTGTTTGTGAGCAAGTTTACACAAAAACTACTGGACCAATTTTTATGAAATTTTCAAGAAAAGTGCAATGTGGTCTATAATAGATCCCATTATATTTTGGTGAATGTAGGACAAAAGGGCAAGGTCACAGTCACCAAATATGTGTTTTGGCAGTGACAAAAGATAGGGAAAATCAGATCAAATATGAGCGTGGGGTGTTGTGCCAGGCGCCACTATTTGTGTTTTTTGGTTAATTTGTGCTTTAGTGTTTTATTTTTTACTCCATCACGACATGTCTGTTTGTTGAGCTAATTTCTGTTACTTTCCATTTGGTTCAGATTATCTACATATAAAAAATAATCTTTGTTTGCCATCATAATAAAATAGTTGGTATTTGACAGCGTTTTTTTTCCCCCCTAAACTCATCACTAAATCAGTTTCTTCATTTAATTTTTGGTGTTATTTTCCATTTTGTTCTGATTTCCAACACAAAGGTTTTGTTTGCCATTACATTAAATAAGCAGAAAGTTAAGTTTGTGTCATTTCTCATCAGATTTTTCTCAGAATTAAAGATTAAAATAATAACAATTGACAATGTATAACAGATCTTAACTCAGTTGTGCTTTTACAGGAGCAAAATATTTCCAAAATTAAACGTTTCATATTTTGTTGTTGTCTCAGTATGTTCTACAAATAATCAGCTGAGCAAATAATTTTTTATTTTCTTACATACATTGTATTGTATTCTATTCTATTTCCCAGCATTTTATTTTAAATACTTGTTCATTTTTCATTTTAGTTGTTGAATTTAGATATGAGAAGACAGTTTTTCCAGTTTTTGAATGTATTTGCAATCACTGTACATATTGTCTGATTTGTTAAAAAGAAATAATAAAAATCTCAATCCTTCTGAATCGTACACCTCCGAGGTGATCATTTCCTGTTATTGATGCTAAAATGTACGTGTGATGTGAGCTTTAAAAACATTTCTACCCTTCGTTCAGATGCAGGTAATAAAACATCTGCGATAAACTAATCAGACATCAACAGGAATCGATAAGAAGAAATCATGAGACCTAAATAAAGAATCCGTCTCATCCCTCATGACGCTGTAGATTCAGGCTAATAATCACCATAAATCACAGAAGCATCAATAGAAGTCCTGGTATTTCTATGTGTGCTTGTACGTGTAACCTGGATAATCCTAACAGATAGAACGCATGTCTGAGGAAGTGAACAGTCATCCAGAAATCAGTTCATATTCTCAACAAACAAATCTGTTCCTGATGCCTCGGAGGTCATGCATAGATAACACTCACATCAGTCATTTTCTGCAGATAAATGATCTCATCGTCTCGGGATGTCAAGCTTTGTTTTCTCAGCTTAACTCCTCAAAGAAAATGGCATGAAATCAAAGTATGTGATGCAAACACGTCTGTATGTTTCATGGAAGTTTCACCTTCAGTAATTGACAGATTGTGGTTTTGTAATGATCTCAAACGTATAAATATTACAAAAACCCCATCTCCCAGTCTCTTTGTTTTCATGCACACAGATAAACATCCTCCTGCGTCATATTCGGACAGTTTTCATCAAAACCCTTGAACGTGAAGTGGCTCTGACATGTCGGGGTGTATGATTTCAGGACCATTTTCCCTCGGGTGTGAACTGAGTCGTCCCGCTGTGCTACTTCGTTTGCAGCTCCTTCAACTCGACAGCTGGTTGAATAACAACCACATTAGGAAATAACAGGCGCCTGCGTCTCACAAACACACCTCTCATCTGCGTGCGAACTTTCTAATAAAGCATTTCGTGAAAAAAAACCCCCAAACCTGCAGATAGCCATGTTATCTGACAAAGAAGTGGCTTCAAAGAAACTAGAAAGAAAGGACTGTTGCGTCTGTTGGGGGATGATGGATGTTACAAAGCAGGGAATAAAAGCTGCAAAATGAATGCGAAGTGACTCAGATTCAATATCTTGTTGTGATGTAACCTTGTTTGAGGTTTATTTGTCGGTTTCTTTTCATCTTCATCATTAAAAGGGTTTTTATTAGAAACTTCCATCGACCTCCAACAGCGCACGATTTGTTTCATTAGAACAAAAACTGAAGAACCAACGTTCACATCCTTGAATCCGTGGGTTCTGAACAGACACTATGGGCTGAAATGAAGGCGTAAACGGGGGCCGAGCGCTATGTTACGCCTCCAGCAGGATGTGCCAGCGACAGACCTGCTGACCGTGACTCTCCTTCATGTCCTGCCAGTGCAGCTGCTCCTCCTCGCCGCTGCTGTTCTGGCCCAGTGCGATCCAGCCCACCATCTCTTTACGCTTCATGCTGCGCCGGTTGTAGATGGACACCAGGAGCGTGACGTCCGACAGCTGGAACAGCGCCACCTGGAAGACGAACGTCTCCTTGTACACCGGGTTGGGTTGGCCTCGTCGGACCGACGTCTTACAGCGGGAGATCTCCTGACCCACCGAGTTTAGGAGCGACAAGCGGCCGTAGGTATCTGTAAGAGAAAATATATGACCATTGATCAGTTAGTGTGAGGTGTGCATCAGCTGGTCAGTATTTATGATAAGAGGAGGAGGAGAGGAGAGGAGGAGAGGAAGAGAGAGGAGGAGAGGAGGAGAGGGGAGGAGGAGGAGAGGAGAGGAGGAGAGGAAGAGAGAGGAGGAGGAGAGGGGAGAGGAGAGGAGAGAGGAGGAGAGGAGAGGAGAGGAGAGGAGAGGAGGAGAGGAGGAGAGGAGAGGAGAGGAGAGGAGAGGAGAGGAGAGGAGAGGAGAGGAGAGGAGAGGAGAGGAGAGGAGAGGAGAGGAGAGGAGAGGAGAGGAGAGGAGAGGAGAGGAGAGGAGAGGAGAGGAGGAGAGGAGGAGAGGAGGAGAGGAGGAGAGGAGAGAGGAGCGGAGAGGAGGAGAGGGGAGAGGAGAGGAGAGGAGGAGAGGGGGAGAGAGGAGAGGAGAGCGGAGAGGAGGAGAGAGGAGAGGTGAGAGGAGACTTGAGTAGAATAAGATGAAACTAAGACATGTTAAGACTGAGCTAAAATAAGATATGACTAAGATAGGAAAAGACTAGAATACGATGAGGTTAAGATGAGATAAAACTAAAATAAATAAAATAAAACTAAGACATGTTAAGACCAAGGTAAAACAAAATAAGATAAAGATAAAGGTAAAATAAAAGGAGACTACTGTAAGTCTAAGATCAAATAAGATAAGATGAGACTAAGATAAGAAAACATCTCCTGTGTTTCTGTGATTTAATTGCATTTATTTGTCCTGTACATGAAACAGGATAGAATGTGTCTATTATTACAGAAGAAGTCACTGTTTGACTCAAACATTCCAGTTTGTCTGTGTAACCTTCCAGCTGTGCTTCATAACATCTGACTGTGTGTCGCTCCACACCTGGAGGCCTGTTGATCGCCAGGTTTCTGAAGTGACTCCCTTTGATGAGCTCCACAGACATGCGTCCTGTGGTGGCGTTGTAAGACAGACCGACCAGCAGCTCGGGGACGCCGCCGTGGGTCAGAGACTGAGTGGACGACGCACTGTCACTCTGGGAAACGGCAGAAAGACTCACCTGAGTGTCCACGCTCTGGAAGACACACACACAGAACAAAACTAGAAAAGTATTCCAACAAATCAGCACCCATCCGCCCGAAATGATATAAATAGACAGAGGTGGTTACAGTACTCACATTCTGTACTGAAGTAGAAGTACAGCTACTGGTGTGAAAAAATACTCTGGTAAAAGTAGAAGTACTGATTCAACTCCTTCACTGATTTACAGGTAAAAAAAAAATACAACTTCTCAATTGTAATAAAGTGAAAAGTAAATCTGCATTTTTTTTTTGCCATGTATGAAATAGTACTGATTTAACCCTTGTGCGGTCCTTCGGGTCAAAGAGACCCGGTGGTTCACAAATGTACCTTTTTATACGTAATGTAGGATGCCATTGCTTACTACTGAAAACAGTAATATATCCTTGGGGGGTGGGGTGATGAGTCTATGGAACTGAACTTTGGAATCTGGGTTTTTAAGACCCGATTGTAGGACACAGCCAGTGTGCCTTTTACGAAGGACCGTACAAGGGTTAAGTAGGAAAAAATATCCAAAAATAAAGCCTCTACTATGAAGATGATATGTTTTATTGGGTCATGGTCATCAGTTTAGTGGATAAGAGTGGATAGGAGATTTTTTTAAAGGCATAATTATGAGGGGAAAATTGTCAGAATTATGAGATAAAAAAGTAAAAATGATGAGATAAAAAAGTAAAAATGATGAGATAAAAAGTAAAAATTATGATGAGAATAAGTCAAAACTATGAGAAAAAGTAAAAATTATGAGATAAGAAATGTACAATTATGAGATAAAATGTCAAAATTATATAGTCAGTCAGAATTTCTGATTAACGACTTATTTTTCGTACCGTTACATTTATCTAGTTTGAAAAAGTAATGAGTCTATTCTGAGAATGTAAAGAGTATAAAGTACATTTATTTATACAAATATGTAGGGAGTAAAAGTAAAATGTTGCCACAAAAATAAATATAAAAGTAAAGTACAGATACCTAAAAAGTGCAGTAAAGGAAGTATTTCTACAGATCACCACCAAAATGTAATCATTCGTTTATTGTTCCAGTATAAACATTTTCTGAAAACTTTGAGGTATTTTGCGAACAGACAGACAGAGACATAGACAGACACAGACAGACAGAGAGAGACAGACAGGCAGAGAGAGACAGACACAGACAGACACAGACAGACAGACAGACAGACAGACAGACACAGACAGACAGGCAGAGAGAGACAGACAGACAGACAGACACAGACAGACAGAGGCAAAAACCTAACTGTGCTGTTCCATGGCAGGATAAAAAGATCATTGTGAATCGTTGATAGTTTAATATTCTGGTACAATGATGCAAGACGGGTCTGATGATTACAGAAGTGCTGGACATTTATCTGCCAGATTACATCATCCATACATACAGAAGGAACAGCAGCTCTCACTGCACAAATCTGAATCTTACCAAATGTATTGTTCTCATTTCTAGTCCAAATATCTCATCACACTGAAAAGACAAAATCACCTAAAGAGGAACTTTTCAGTGACTGTTATGGCTACTCTACTCTAATCCAAAAAGATTCAAATTCAAAAAGGGTCAAAATATAAAGAGTAGTCGGTGAGGAGGAGGAGGAGGAGGAAGGGGAAGACGAGGAGGAGGAGGAAGATGAGGAAGACGAGGAGGAGGAAGGGGAAGACGAGGAGGAGGAGGAGGAGGAGGAGGAGGAAGACGAGGAGGAGGAAGACGAGGAGGAGGAAGAACTCATTAGACAAAATAAAAAGCACTTGTGGAGATTTTTCTGTTTTCAAAAATACTTCAGATTTATTTATCCAGGTTGACTTACAAAAATAAAACTAACTTAATCTAGCATGTGTGTGGTTGAAAAACTATATCACTCCTCACACCCCCTCCTCATTCCTGCACACCAAGACAAAAATCACACACCCTAGCAGGTGGGGACACTCCCTAATTAAAGGTGAAGGGAGGTGCATAGCCTGGGCAGGAGGAGGTCAAAGGTGAGAGGCAAAAACAAATAAATAAATAATTATAATTATTTAGCCTTAGCATTATACAAATAATAATAAAATTGGCTCCAACAGTGACATATAAAAAACTTATTTTTCCGACAAGATCTGGAAAATCTTATTTCAGTAAATGATACCAAGATAATTTTCACTTCTCCCATTGTCAGATTTTTTTTTCAAATTCAAGATTTTTTTTATATATATATATATATATATATATATATATATATATATATATATATATATATATACTCTTTTTTTTTACTTAATTCAAGACACCCTCCCTTCACATTGAAGCAAAAAAAAAAAAAGGAACAAGTGAAAATGATCTTGGTAAGATTTGTTGAAATGAGAATTTCCTGAACTCATTGTGTTTGAGTTTTAGTGAAAATCACCTGAACACAAACTGACCTTAATGTTGCTCCGAGGCTCCAGAACCAACGTGGTCTCCATCCGCTCCCCCTCCAGGTCAAGCCCTCCCAGTCTCAGCACCTTCTCGCCCATCATGCGCTCTCTGGACATCCGTCCTCCCAGCGCGTACAGCCTGAACCTGATGGCCGACATCTGCAGGTCAGACGGCTCCAGGCGTGAGAAGCGGAACGTCTCGTTGAAGTGTGGCAGCGAGCCTTTCTGCACCGACGTCTTGTGCCGCTGTTTTTTCGAAGGCAGCAGCACCATGTGGACCTGCCAAGAGTCCATGCCGCTGCGGGCCTTGTCAGGGATGTCCCGGGCTGCCACCACCGACACCAGGACCTTCTCCGTATCAGAGTGGTATTCCAGCGACAGGACCAGGTCTCCACATTTGGAGATGGGGGCCCGAGGGGAGGAGGTGTCCGGCTGAGAGGGCTCCTCATCTAGGGGAGGCTGCTCCTGCTGTGAAGATGATAGAGAAAGGAAATGTCATTTATTTCTTGTACTCTTAGATTAAATTAGATAAATCTTTAATGATTTCTTGAGATTTCTGCAGAGAAGTTATGATTCCAGTAGCAGCACATCATCAAATGTTACACATTATATAAGAACTAGAAAAGAAAAGGGAAAAGGAAAAGATCATTTTCACAGAAACCTGTTTATTTTAGCTGCTTTTATTCAGATTTTTATAGCAGATCTTATACATGATGCACAGATAGTTAGTGTGACATTAAAGATATTCTATTCTATTAAAATATGTTTAAAAACAGTAGAAAAAAGAAATAACAGTGAATGAGTACTAGTAGTAATCAATTGTAGAGGTAGCAATACATTAAAAATAAATAAATGAATAAATAAATTAAAAAAATAATAATTGTGCTGCTGCTCAACTGGAGAGGTGGCACCACCAACGTGTGTGTTTGTTTATTTAATCAGACTGATCTAAAGGCTGGTGATCACATGGTTATGGTTAGCTAAACATTTACTTCCTGTCCAGTCTGGTCTAAAGCCGTCCACATGCTGCAGCTCCTCAGGGTTCATCATCTGAGCATCACTGTTTTCTTTCTCCATGCGTCAACCTCTGACTCCTCAACACGACAGTTCAGGTCCCCCATGATCTGATCTAAGCTGCAGTCACCATGACGACGGCGACACTCTGTCAACACTTGACACAATCGATGTCGTGTTTGCCAACTGAACGGCAGGGTTAGATTATTGGAGCAGCAGGCAGGACATCTCAATGAAACACCAAGTCCTCAGTAGTATATGTTTGAGTGTTGTGTGATATCTAAATCTGACTGTAAACTGTCAGATGAGCAAATGATCGTTAAACTATAACAGTACATTTAATGATGATGATAACATGTGGGGAGGAATAGTTTAACATGTATAAATTCAACAAAGTCCAACATTTATCCACAGTACCAGTGAGATTAGACAGACTGACATGAGCTACAATATTAAAACAGCATGTTGTGCACACACTGGGATGTGATATTTATGTTAGTGATTCATATGTTTCAGTTCAATAAGCCTTTAAATGATGCAGTGAAGAGCTTCTAATTTCTGAAACAACCATCAGTTTGTAGAAGCATAAATATTGGACTGTGTTTCAATCAGAGTACTCACATTCAGTACTTAAGTAGAAGTACATCTGCTTGTGTGGAAAAATAAAGTAAAAGTAAAAGTACAGATTCAACTGATTTACTGAAGTAAAAGTTTAAAAAAATGTCCAGACCTAAACCACGGAGTCCAGACCTAAACCACGGAGTCCAGACCTAAACCACGGAGTCCAGACCTAAACCACGGAGTCCAGACCTAAACCACGGAGTCCAGACCTAAACCACGGAGTCCAGACCTAAACCACGGAGTCCAGACCTAAACCACGGAGTCCAGACCTAAACCACGAAGTCCAGACCTAAACCACGGAGTCCAGACCTAAACCACGGAGTCCAGACCTAAACCACGACTCCAGACCTAAACCACGAAGTCCAGACCTAAACCACGGAGTCCAGACCTAAACCACGAAGTCCAGACCTAAACCACGAAGTCCAGACCTAAACCACGAAGTCCAGACCTAAACCACGGAGTTCAGACCTAAACCACGAAGTCCAGACCTAAACCACGGAGTCCAGACCTAAACCACGAAGTCCAGACCTAAACCAAACAACGGTTATGCAGGTGTGTATCATGTGTATCGTGTGACTAAAACAGAAAAGAAAACATGGAAGGAATAAAAGTACTGTTTTTGTCAGTGCAATGACACAGATGTTGATAGAAGAACTGAAGCGATTGAGGTTATTATCAAGACAAAAAATATGAAAAATGGATCGGCTCTGGAATTAAATTATTTTGAGGTATTTTTGTTGTTACCCCCCCCCCCCCTACTCTATGAAATTTTGATGAATGTAGGTTAAATGCCAAAGTCAAGGTCACCAAAATGTGTTTTCACATCAACAATAACAGATGGAGGAATCAGGTAAAACATTTGCGAGGGGTTGGGTAGCACCACTTGTTATTATAACATTGCCAGGCATTAAAATGAATAAAAAACTGAAGAAAATAAGGGGTGGTTTAATCTTTTTTTCCGCAAATGTGGGATGTGATGGATGAAAATGAATGCAGCCACGGTTTAAAATGGAGTATAGATGTTGCATAAGCCGACTGAAACGATGCCGCGGTGAAAGCTGAAGTCAGTTCAAGAAAATATTAGCGTCTGGGACTGTTTAGGCCAAGCTGTGTAGATTAATTTATGCAGTATGTCGTATATTATTAGTAGCAGTGCTGTTATACAAGCATATAAATGAACGGTTACAACATCACAGGTTTCTTGTATCTGCACCGATCTATCCTCATCTGTTATTTATGAAGCTCTCCTAGAAATCAGTGCCAGTCTGTGTGTGTTTGTGTGTTTTGGTGTGTGTGGGGTGTTTACTGCACAGATTGCTCTCCATTTCAATGTGCAATTTGGTGACTGAGAGGTTGTTAGATATTTGACATCCCCACATTAACACAGAAACAACAGCCTGGACTCAGTCACCGCTGTCGACACTGTGGACAATCCATTCAGGATTACACATTCAGGTGATGTATGCATCCCACACACACACACACACACACACACACACACACACACACACACACACACACACACACACACACACACACACACACACACACACACACACACACACACACACACACACACACACACACACACACACACACGCTCATTGTTATTCACAAGCATTTGTTTGTTTATTTCTACCAACCTGAGGCTTCAGTTTGATTCTTCCAAAGTAAAGCTGTGAGGATAACATTTCAGGGTGATAATCCTCTCACAGCTCAGTGATGATACCTCAGCTGAGCATGATGGGTAACAGCAGGACCACTGCCCGCTCACTGACACCGTTAAATAATCCCTCATGGTGTTTGGTAGTGAATTTCGGATTACAACACTGTGAAATTGAGATTCTTTCCCATGAAATTTAAAAAAAAATAAATAAATTAGAAAATTAATAACATATACTCTTCAAAAAAGTACTATATTTTCCATCAGACAGTGAAGTGATCTCTACGTTTAATCATTATATAGATAAAATATTCAGCATTTTCTCATTGCATTTACTTCTTTCAATCCAGAATAAATAATTTAATAATGTGCAATGGCTGCATGAGTTTGAGGTGATAAATTGGATAAAAATCTAGAATAAAAGATTAAACTAAAACTAAACTAACATTTGGATCAAATAAAACAGAAGATCTTTTAAAAACAAAGTAAAAAAATAAAAAAAAATAAAAAAAAGGCTCAACCCAATGAAAAGACAAGCTCATTAAAAGTTGCTACAACCTGGATAGAAAATTGCAAACTTAAAAAAAACCCCCCAAAACTATTAAATATGGGTCAAATAAATGCACCGCACCGGGGTGGTCCAGGGCCCCTACTTGCTCAGAATATCTGGGGAGAGTCCTGAATATGTCCATGATTCTATTTCAGTTATTAATATGTAAACGCAACTGGGGTTTAATCTGTTAAAAACAGGCCTGTGTGGTTACAGTACTAGTTATCACCATAACTAGTGGAGTCACCCTTACATTCATCAGACTAGTCTGAACTTTCTCGGTCCATTGTTCTTGGACTCGTGTACAGACGGTAATACCTCTGGGCTCCAGGTGGAGGAGCTGTCTGTGGCATCATTCTTGTCCTGGTCCACAGTGGGCTGCAGCTCCGTGTCCTCGCTGCCGTCGGCGGCCTGTCGGTTCATACTGGGGGTCAGACTGGTCCTGTCCGTCAGCGATGCCGGTTTGTCCTCGGTGTGAGTCGACGCCTTCTCCATCTCCTCTACAGCCGCCGTTAACGGGTCTTTGAAGTGTTGCTGAGTCTGAGCCTCAATGTCTGAAGAACGACAACAGAACAGTGTAATACCACTGACAGCCATTAGGGGCAGCTACAAAAAAAACCTAAACCTGGATTCTGAAGACTTCAGTCTAAAAACTGAGTCACTGTTTTTCTGATGTAATGCATTTTATTTTGTCCCTCTAGTGTTGGGGTGTCAAACCTGTTTTACTTTGGGGTCACATTCAAGTAGTAATATTTTTTTTTTTTTACATAGAGATAAATCAGGAATTGTCATTTGTATGTTATGATAGTATTCAGCAGGTCTAAACTGTTCTATACCTTTGTAGATCCACTCTGATCTGTGGCTGTAAATGATAAGGTCAAGAAGAATATTGTTAAAATTCTACGTATTTGTCATATGAAATTTCAGGTTGTTGTTCATGTTATTCACATTTTTTAAAGCATATTTTGTAAATATAAACATTTTTAGAATGCAATTGTACTATTATAAATATATGGAGATGGCATCATTTAAAGGTTATGATAGAACTAGTGTACTGACCTTGGGGCGAGAGCGTAATAGTCATGTTGACATTGGTGGGGACATAATTTGATGAGTTTCTTGCGAGAGACAGCAATAGACAAATAAAATACAAAAAATAAAAAAATAAAAAAAAAGAACGTGCCTAAAAGAGATGAAATAACGTCTCAACTATATTGCATTATATATTCAATTATAGTTATTGTCACAAGACCAACATTTACGTCTAGTCTTGTTTGTTGACAACAGTATTTAGTCAAAATTTTCATTGAGGAAATCAACACTACAAATAGCAAGGCTGTTCCCACCAATGACACAATGTCTTCAACAGACAGAACTGAGGAGGGAAAAATTGACCTTTTGTTTCTTAAATGTTCTGTAATTTCCCATTCAACAGTGTCCATATGCAATTTTACGCCCATGCCCTGGGGAAACACAGGTGACATTAATATCAATATCTAGGATCTAGGATTTCAGAAATTTGGCTTGAAATACATTTCTGTTATTTTCCTTTAACAAGTCAATTTAGATTTTTAGGTACAACTATAAAAAGACACTAAAACTTTAACCCTATCCTTTCTTCGGCATTAGATTTTTTTCTCCCAGCTGCAATTCTTCTACAGTTGTGTGAAAGCATCAGTAAAAACCCACTAAATTAGCTTTCATTTGTTTGTGAGTGAATGTTTCTAATAAAATCTATGCTCAGTGTGAAACCGGTTCACAGTGATTGTCGATAAAAGTCTCAGTGTGTCATGACGGTGGAAACAAACACTTAGAGGGTGACCTGAACACACACCATATGAAATTTCATCCATGTCCTTCCACATAATCTGGTTTATGTGGTCTTAAAGAAACCTGGTTTAAAGGACCCAGAGGGGAGATTGTGTAATCTATCACCGCTTGGCCTTTTCCTGAGACAGAACCGTTCGGAGAACAGGCCGTACCTCCGACTAATGAATAGCAATTATCCCCAATTCAGTGTCATTAAGGTCGGTCTGACTGTTATATCAATGACTGCACCGAGGCCTCGCCATGGCAACGAGATTCGGTGAGTCACCAGCCTCCGTGAGA
Organism: Siphamia tubifer; assembly: GCA_020466265.1. NCBI lineage: Eukaryota > Metazoa > Chordata > Actinopteri > Kurtiformes > Apogonidae > Siphamia > Siphamia tubifer. Next base: position 47,013,130 of record CM035804.1, read on the forward strand.
GTATGTGTTACCTTGCTAGTGGGTGATATGACATTCAACTGTTCACATGTTGGATTAAGACAGAAAAAAAACTTCTAAATGATAGCATTTCTGTTAATCAAACTTTATAATGTGTCAGTGAAATATTAAAATCATGTTACTGAAAGTAGACTAAATGAAACCCGATTACAAATGCTAATCTGATTCTAAGGAGATTATTTGAGCAACATGTCAGCAATAATAAACCTGTTCCTGCAGGTTCCTGTTTATACAAAGAATCTCATAATAGAAAATACAAACATTTACCCTTACCCCCCAAAGGGGAGGCAAGGGCTATTATTTTTTATTCAGTTTGTTTGATTGTTTACGTTCTAACAGCAAACCTATTGGTTGAATTCATACTAAATTTGGGTTATAGATTGCCAGTGCCAGTGAATAGATCTGAGTACATTTTGGAAAACGTAGGTCAAAGTTCCAATTTGTGATGAATTTTTAAAACCTTTGTTCTTCTCCCACTGACTTAGAATGGGCAAAATGTCAAATGACTATAAAAGCATCAACTTTGTTTCAATTTACTTCACACTTGGCATATATATATATATATATATATATATATATATATATATATACACACTGTATATATATGTAGAGAGAGAGGTAATTGATATGCTGACGTCGGCACACATATCAGCATGATGACATCAGCTGGATCGATGCCAAGATAAGCTACATGTGAAGGCTGCTGCGTGATGTGCCTGGTAGCGCTTGTTTTAAGTATAATTGATGATGATACTGATTGATACTGTTTTGTGTAAGAAAAAAATAAACAGGTCATATGTTTCTGACATCTTTATAATAAAGACATAAATATAAAAGCTGGTAGATAAAATACTAATTATTAAGATAAGTCTAACATCTGAGGGAAAGATCGTCCTGCTACATGCTCCTTCACATATTTGGGCTGTTTCAGTGCTGTTTCTCCTTAGTGTAGTGAGTGTGTCCTGGAGGGGGTGGAGTCTTTGTCCATCATGGAGGAGCATTTTGCTGACATCCTGTCCCCCACCTGCTCCAGAGGCCATCCCAGGACAGAGCTGGCCTTCTTTATCAGTTTCTCCAGCCTCTTCCTGTCAGCTGCTGTGAGGCTGCTGCCCCAGCAGATAACACCATAGAAAATGGCAGAGGCCACAACAGTCAGAAAAGCATCTCAGGAGTGCCCCCCCTCCTCCTAAACCCAGCCTTCTGAGCAGATTGTCTGCTATGACCTTTTTTGTAAAGTATGATAAATACCATGTAATGTTCTGAAACACCTCTTTTAAGGGTTTACTTTCATTACTGTCCTTATAATATTATTTTATTAATACATATTCTAATAAGAAGAAGAAAAGAAGCCTGAGAGTACAAACCTCCACCACAGCAGACCCCCCACTTCGAATGAAGAGAGGTCAACCATGGAGGTATTAAATTTGAGTCTGTTTATTTGTCTTTGTTTGTCTGTCTGACTCTCAGCAGGATTACGCAAAAAGTTCTGGACACATTTTGATAACATTTTCAAGATATATTGGGAGTGTCACAAAGAACAAATGACAACATTTTGGTGGTGATCCAGAAGAGACCCTGTTTTCTGGATCGCTTTGAAATTTTACATTCTGGTAAATCAAGAATACATTTCAAAGTGATCCAGAATCCAGGATCTCTGCCAGATCACCACCAAAATGTAATCATTTGTTCCTTGTGACGCTCCCAATACATCCTGAAAATGTTAACATCTGTTCAAAAATGTTTGCGTAATCCTGACACACAGACAAACAGACAAACAAACTGAGTCAAATTGAATACCTCGGTGGAGGTAAGAATAAGAATAACAATGGATTTTAATTTATATAACGTTTTTTTTGTCCATTCAAAGTGCTTCACATTAGGGACCCATTTTTCATTCACTCTCACATGCTCACTCTCCTGGTGGTAAAGTACATTTGTAGCCACAGTTGCCCTGGGGCAGACTGACAGAAGCGTGGCTGCCATTTTGCACCTACATCCCCTCTGACCACCACCAAACATTTAGACACCAGTGTGAGTGACACTGGAGGCAAGGAGTTATGGATATTCTGATGTTGAAAAATTTTTATCATTATAAATGTGTCTATTGTTCTCTGTTGTGCTGTTTTGTGAATTTTGTCATAAACAATCATGTGCAACTACACCAAATATATGGATTCTTCAACTCTCAGTCATACATGACACTTTAGATTTAGTTTTTCCCATATTTTTCTCCCCATTTATTCCGTTTTGACTCACCTTCGCAATCAGAAGGCTCAGTGCTGCCCTCCTCGTGGTCTGACAGGCGAGTGAACTTGTGGAGTTGGTTCAACGACAGCTGCGTTTCGCCTCTGTTTGCCGTTGAGTTTCGGAAACTCTGTGACCGCGACACTGAAATCTCAAATTGCTTCAGAATCTCAGCCTCGCTGTCCGAAGAGCTGGAGCCATCGTCATCGCCATAACTATTCACTGGACGGAGACAAACACAGGAACAAAGAGGGAATGACAAGGAGGAACAACTGGGAAAGTCAAGGAGTAAAGGAGAGAGAGAAGAGGATGAACATTTCTTCATAATGAGTTTTTAAACATAGGTCTGATGTGGGTCAACGACTGACAGCGAAATAGTTGGGTTAATAATAGGTTAATTATCAATAGGTTAGTTACATGACTGGGCATAATAAAGTCATCTTACAGAGTCTATTAAAACTAAAGATAGACATGTTCATTAAGACATCTTATTTCAGAAAAGATTTGTCAGTAAACTAAGGGAAAATTCCATAATAATGTTCCTCAGCATCCTTAAATACTTCATCTATATTTACATAATCAACAGAATCTGAGAATCTGCTGAAATCTCTGAGCACAAGGAATAAACAGATGAAGCTGAACATTAGCCCTGGATGTGGTTGATCTTCAGGTCCTCAGGCTGCACTGTATTAAAAGTAGACATGATTCTGTCATGAAATCAGTGCATGGGATAGGAACACTTGTCACATCCTCAAACACAGGTTAAAGCTCCATCATGTAACAAAGAAGTTGTGTGCAAACGTAATCCAGAAAATCCACCACCTTCTATGATTGAAATGGACCGACTCAAAACCAATTAAAATATAACATTGTGTTTGTAAACCGTGGACTACAGAGGAGAAGGACCACCCTGTTGAGCCGCATTTTGTTCTAAACATCCAAAATGTAATAACTTTTTAATTGAATTTTGTAATAAAGTCGTATTTTGTAAGCAGGGTACTTTGGTGGTGTAGCATTAAAACTCAAGGAGCTGTTTGGGAAACATTCCAAGTGGTTTATGTCTTGGCTGGTAATTAGACATATTAGACATTAGGACAATCAGAAATTACGGAAATATTTTGGAAATAGAAATTTTGTTATGTGTTTAGCCTTTTGGGGCAATTTCATATTTGTTTAAAATAAATCTGAGTGGATAAATTATGTGGTCACAGCAGCTCCGTAAACAAGCAGAAAATACTTCTGTTGTTTCACCTCTTTAGCCCCAAGGGATTTTCTGGCAAATTCCGTCTAAAATACATGCCCAAATTAAAGTAAAATACAATTAACAAACAAATAAACTATGCTTTAGAATTATTACGTAATGAACCATGTTATTAAATTTTCTAGAGAATAAAAAAAAATTGAAAGTGTATTTTGTAATAATCTTCTCAAAATGTAATAAGTTATTACATAATGTGGCAAAATTTCTTACAAAATGTGGCTTTATTACAAAATGAAATGAAAAAGCTATTACATTTTGGACATTTAGTACAAAATGTGGCTCAACACACCGTGCTCGCTCAGGTCCAAAGCTTGTATCTCTGATGGTATGGGGTGTTGGTGACCATCTATAGGAGGGGTGCTCAATCCTGGTCCTTGTGAGCTACTATCCCGCATGTTTTAGATGGATCCCTCTTCCAACACACCTGATTCAAAGCAGTGGGTCATTATCAGGCTTCTGCAGAGATGATGAGAGCTTTAGCTTTTGAACCAGATGTGCTGGAAGGAGGATACATCTAAAACATGCAGGATAGTAGCTCTCAAAGACCAGCATTGAGCAACACTGATCTATAGGTTTTGGATCAACATCTGCTCTTTTACAGAGAATACCTGGAATATTTCAACCAGACAATATTAAACCACAGATGCATCTACTCTAGGGTCATAGTAGAAGAGTCCTGGTCCTGAAGTGGCCTGATGAAGTTCACACCGTTCACCACAGAACCTACATCAGACCAGAATGGGATCATATTATATATATTTGTTTTATATATATATATGTTTTCAGGCGTTCACAAACAGATGTTAAAGAAGAGGAGATGATCAATAGTGGAAACATTGACCTGGAATGACTTCATGGAGATGCTTTGCCACCATTATTTTGTTCCTAAAGTGCTGCAGTTTGACAGTTCAATCATGTTTTATATGTTCTGTTTAGGACTGTCAAAATGAACACATGAACACAGATTAATCCATCATCATGATTAATCTGATTAAAAATGTATGTATCTACAGCAAAGAATGACTCTGAATGTTTCTGCCAATGCATTTCTGGCAGTTTGTCCAAGTAAAGTTTGCATCACACATGGACAGTGGATCTGGTAGTGACAGAGAGCAGAACCATCCCATGGATGGAAATATGAGGTCATAAAAACCCAAAACACAACAGTTGACCAACATAAAGTACTATGCATACTCTGTAGGAAGGGGTTTTCTTTTCACAAAAACACTTCCAGCTTAAAGTATCATATTAACATGAAGCATATGTTCATTTGGTTTTCTGCAGGAACTACAGCTAATCTGTCTCCTAGTTTACAGCAGGCATGTTTAGTGCATGGATATTCCCTTCTTTCTTCAATCTTTTTGCTTATGTAAAATAGAATGCCATTAATATAGACTAAAAATTTATATTTAATTGTGATTACTCCAAATGAACCTACAAAAACCCTGTGATTTTTGTAATCATGTGACAACCCTAGTTCTGACATTAACAGAATAATTGCATTCTGATTTCATTTTAACCAACTTTTCAGGAATTGGGGTTAAAGAGCAGATTATTTTCTGTGTTTCAAGTTGATAGTTTGATAGTGTCTAATGAAAACATCTAGAGAGCATTAAATTACATCTTGTGTATGAAAAGCTTTTAAGGGTTGTGGGGGGGGGGCTGATATAGAACCAGGCTCTCGCATCGAGGGTCACTCCACATGCATCATAATTTGACCATAAAAGGTTTTCAATAGCTCCTTCCTCCTCCTCCTCCTCCTCCTTACTGCAGGTCACTGAGAACTAAACTCCTTCATTCTCTACCTGAGTGATCGCCATGGTTACACACAGAGCAGGAAACAGATTTGAGTGGGCGAAGAGCGGCCGATTGGTCCATTAACTCCTGTCTTATAAAACTATTCACAGGCGGCAGGTTTAGTAACGTGACTCACTGAGGAGCCAGCGGTGGAAAATAAAACCAAGCTGCAGACGCTGCTCTGCTGCCAACAGCACAAGAACAAACAGGAAGTGTCACCACAAGAAGAACGCATCTGCCCCATTTGACTGAATTATTCTACAGCTCTGGACAAACCTCTGAATTCCTGAGTGAAGCAGGTCCAGTGTGATTTCCACTGATGTACAATTCACAGAATAATTAAATACAGTTACACAATTTCACAGCAAACAACAACAGTTGGCAGGTGGGTTAAATTATGAATTTATAAATTCACAATTTAATTTAAATTGGAAATGTTCCAAAATGGTTGGCACAAGAATTATACTGTAATAGATGGAGAGGAGAGGAGAAGAGGGGAGAAGAGGAGAGGAGAGGAGAGGAGAGGAGAGGAGAGGAGAGGAGAGGAGAGGAGAGGAGAGGAGAGGAGAGGAGAGGAGAAGAGGGGAGAAGAGGGGAGAAGAGGGGAGAAGAGGGGAGAAGAGGGGAGAAGAGGGGAGAAGAGGGGAGAAGAGGAGAGGAGAGGAAATGAGTGGAGAGGAGAGGAGAGGAGAAGAGGAGAGAGGGGAGAGGAAATGAGTGGAGAGGGGAGAGGGGAGAGGGGAGAGGGGAGAGGGGAGAGGGGAGAGGGGAGAGGGGAGAGGGGAGAGGGGAGAGGAGAGGAAATGAGAATAGAAAGAAGGAAAGTACACATGAAAGATTAAAGAAAATTAAATGACAAAAAACAAATTCTTAGAAATATCAGTCACTTAGTAAATGTCGTATATTTTAAAGTTTGTTTGACTTGGGATCAAACATTAAAATGACAACGTGATAATGAATTCACTTCAACCTCAAATTGAAATTTGATCATTCAATTTTTTTACTGGTGGAATGTGTTGGTGTACAACATAACACTCATTATGTTGTATATCATCATAATGAGAAGATAAAATAATAAATCTAATCAAATTCAAACGCATGTTTTTATCACTTTTTGACTCCACACGTCTGAAAACACTACATGTAACAGTCAAGAACGTCATGAAGTGGACCTGATGCTCCTGCTTTTTTGTGTAGGAGGTGAAAAGCATGAAATGTAAAAGTATATGGGAATATAAGCAACCATGGTGTAAAGTTACTGATTTTTCATCCCAGTATCAGAAGTCTCAGTTTACCAAGAGAATATAAACACAAAAAAAACCCTTATCCAGCTTAAATATACAACTCTTATTACTACTACTACTAGCTCTTTGTTGCGTTTTTTTCTATTAATCAGATCTAAACAACTGTGACACGGGTTCTAAGAACTCCTACCTCATCAGACGACGCTCCAAAGTTTTTTGTAAGTTATCCTGAAACTCCAAACAGGATGTGTTGTTTGTTCAGGAAACTAACTGGAAATACTGGAGGCTCCACCTGCTGCAGGTGAAGAATGAACAAACCACGACGCAATGTTTGCTCACACTGTAGAAAGTCAAACTGCAGCCGCCGTGACTCTGAGCTTCATGTCCCATACATCCCTGTGAAGAGTTTACCAGTGACTTTAAGAGACAATAAATGTGATGCAGTCGACAATAAAGTTATTAGACCACCATTGTTTTCTTCAATTTCTTGTTCATTTTAATGCCTGGTCCAACTAATGGTACATTTGTTTGGACAAATAGAATGATACCAACAAAAATAGCTTGTAATAGTTTAATTTCAGAGCTGATATCTATCCATTTAACATGTTTTCTTAATTATAATCAAAATCACTTCAGTTCTTCAATCAATATCTATGTCATTGTACTGACAAAACAGTACTTTTATTCAGTCCATGTGTGTCTTAGTCACATGATACAAGTATTAGGACTTGTTTGCATAACTAGTGCTGTCAAATAATTAAAATGTTTATTCAGATTACTCACAGGGTTGCTGTGGATTCATTTTGATTAATCAGAATTAAAATATTGTGAATTTTTAATTGATATGAATCCCATTCCACGTTGCATGAGCAAACACATTCACGAAATAAGGGTGTATTTATGCACTTAACAGGTTAGCATTAGCTCCAAAACTGGAAAAAAACTTAATAAATCTGATGTGATTTGAGCTCGTAGCATCAGTAGAAAGTGTTATTTTTTCTTAGGCCATCACACAATAAAAGCAGTAAATTATAATTTAGAAGATCAACAAGGACTACCCTTAAAAGGAGTTCATCAGAAATGGAACAGTTAAAGGTATCATTAAAAGTGTCTTTCATTACACAGTTAAAAGTAACATTATTAGGTTTTAGTGATGTTCAGATATTATTAACCGCAGCACTTGAAGAACAGGATAAAGGATGGTGTCAGGAAGTTTTACTCTGATATGTGGTCGAAAAAAATATCTGGGTTAAAAGAGGTTAAATAATATGTATGAATCAGAATCACAGCCCTAAAATATGACAAAGTAGAAATAACCAAAGGCACAACACTAACTCAGTTAAGGGCAGTGACAAGTTTGAAACAATATTTTGGATATTCTTCAACATTAGGTTTTGTTTAGGTTGTTTTTTTTAGATTTTGTGTGTTCTTTAAAATTTTACAGTATAATTTCTCGTTCAAATAAACTGATTATAAAGTAAAAAAAATAAATAAAAAAATCACAGAACCTTCACTTTAAAGATATATGTGACCTGAGGTGGTTTAGAGTCCAGATCCTGGACAAGGTGTTGCTGTAACCTTTGCCGTGGGTGTGGATAGTGTTTGAGAAGTGGGAGAGTGAACACGTTTATTGGAGGATGTCACAGAGTTCTTTGTGTTGTTCTTCAAGGTTTTACCGTCTTGGTGTTTTTAATTCTAAGTTACTGCAGAACCTTGCTGCTGACTCACTCAAACTCTCTTACTTTGTCATGAATAAAAACCCACCCACATTCTCACTGCTACTGCATGTTGTATTGTATTATAATATTGTAATATTTAATCTTGCATTTCTTCTATTTTGTAATGTTTGTATGACACTTGCCACATAACCCTGAGATTATGTCACTTTATACCTCACCTTGTGGACAGTAAAATGTCAGTTTAAAAGTATTAAATTGTACTTTTATATTCATTTACAGGAGTCATATTTTGCTTATTTAAATAGAATTCTGCTTTTTAAAACATTTGCCTGTGGTAAATACGATGCTTGGGGCTGAATTCTTCATTAATTCAACTAATGTTCAACCCTATTTTTGAAGAAATGTTGTTTTGAGCGCGATCCCTTTAATGCAAATGAGGCACTTCACACACTACCCCTTTCCCTTTCAGTATGAACTACAATCGTATATGTCCAAATGTATCATATATGTGCAAATGTCATGACGTACAAGTTACACAGCATACCAAATTAAGCAGGAATTAAAACAGGTTGTAGAAATCCAATTGATTTTTGCCAAAATGTGTATAAAGATAACTTTGCAGCACCTGGAGCGTTCATATTCAAACTTAATGAACTATTAGGGTCCAAATACACCAATAAATGGACCAAAGATGAAGAAAAAAATAATTTGGGAAGTGACATAAAAGTAGCACTGGGCCTTAATGGGGTGATGATGTGTCCTGTGCGTTTACAGGATTATAAAAACATGACCATAACACAAGAGTGATAACATTAATATAACACAAGCTGCTGTTTGTTCTCTTCAGTACAAACTCAGCCGCAGACAGGTCCAGTAAAATAAAACACTTTTATTTCCTCCAGTGACAAACACCAACAGCGTGTTTTCACTTGTACTTGTACCCTCCACCTGTAACACCATACCCATAACCACCTGTAACCATCAACAACCACAGCGTCCTGTCAGTACAACCATGCAGCTGCAGCTTAAGCCTCACTGGTGTGAACGCTGTCTGTGTGGCTGATCTCTGGCTCCCAGCAAACTACTGCACAAGAGAGGAGACATCCATTAGTAAATGAACCTCCACTGTGGCATCAACTCACACTGACTCTGAACCCTGGACCAAACTGAGTCCACCGCTATGTCCTGTAACCCAACAAACCCTAACCCTACTACTGCAGACCAGTACCAGGCACTTGGAGATACTGTATCCTAACCCAAAAACAGGATGTAGTACGAGAAAAACCTGGAGATTTTTAATTATATATATATATATATATATATATATATATATATATATATATATATATATATATATATACACACACAACTCAGCATCTTCTCTATCATTTCATCTTCACAGATGCAGTAACTGGTACCTGCTGCCCAATGCATGATGGTCTGGCAGACCCTGGTCCTGTAGGAACACTATCCTGCATGTTTTAGACATGTCCTCTCATTATGGATGTTCTGCAGACCTGGATGTTTGGCTGATCATTAGAATCGGGTGTGTTTGGAGAGGGATACATCTAAAAAAGTTTGAATAGTTGTGATCAACTGATTATTTGACAACTAATCTGAAATTATTATGGTTCCATTGATGAATTTACTTTCATCTATTGTTACCTCCACCAAGGAGGCATTAAATTTGAGTCCATTTGTCTGATTGTTTATTTGTCTCTCAGCAACATTACTCAAAACATTATTGATGGATTTTAATAATGACTCTCCCAACACATCCTGAAAATGTTATCAAAATCCATTCAGAACTTTTTGCATAATCCTGCTGACATACATACAGACAGACAGACAGACTCAATGTTAATACCTCCTTGGTGGACCTCTCTTCATTTGAAGGGGGGGGGGGGGGTCTGCCTTGGCGGAGGTTTGCACTCAGTGTTTTTCTAGTTTTTTATAGTAATCAGTTATTTTCAGACTATTACATTCTTATTTTAATAGTCTTATTTTATTTATTATTGTCAGTCATCTGTGCAGTACTAACATATATGAAAAGTAAGCTTGACTGATTGACTGATTAATTGATTGATTGATGGATTGATTGATTGGTCTGTTGAAGCATGTTAGAGGACGTCACTCACCGAGGCCCTGGCGAACACCCGCTCGCCCTTTCCGTCGGCGTCCGGGGTGATCCAGACACGGTAGACCGCCGATACGTGCGAAACACAGCTTCTTGTTGATGAAGAGGAAGAGGACGGCCAAGGCCACGATGAAGACGCCCACCGCCGACAGGAAGCCGATGGCCTCTGGGGTGACTGGGAGGAGGAGGGAGAGGGAGAGGGGACAAACAATGACACACTGATCAGACCACACAAACAGACAACCTGCACACACGCACACACACACACACACACACACACACACACACAGTACGCATGGTAACGTGTGATACACAGACAGAACGAGGGACACTTTAGTATCTGCCCTCAGTGCCTTGCTCAAGAGCAGGCGGTCACAGGTTCATCAAACACAAGGAAATCCAGAGCACATCAAAGTTGAATGTGTTCAGAGTCAAAGTTTACAGAGACACAGGATGTTACGTTCATCAATGAGAAACAAAACAGCAAAACCTACACATAAAAGAGTTGGTCTGGTTTGATTTTTTTTATGTAGAATCATCATCATCATCATCATCATCATCATCATCATCAACCAAACTGTGACCAGTTTCTTCCAGTTTTCTTCTGGTTTCTGGATGTTATATATGACTATAAACCATCCATTTACAGATTTATATAACAATATCAAAAAGGTTTTAACCTAAGACCTCAACTCTTACATGGATGCATTTTTAATTTCTCTTGGCCATTTGGGGTGTTTGGGACCTGGTGAATTTAAGAGCAAAGAATTATGAAGAGTGTCGATCTGAGACTGGCATATATATAGATATATATAAAAGCTATAATATATATAATATAACTAGTATTCTACTCATCATGTGGTGTCAGTATAATGTCCTGGTAAGTGAACACCAGGTCTTTGTGGAACTAAATGTGGTCTAGAAAACAGTGACATCCACATATGTGAACGCCAGGTCTTAGTAGGTCAAGTGGCTGATTTGCATTTAAAGGGCCAGTGCTCCAAACCCCTTTCTGGTGTCATTATTCAGAAATAGGTTTGAAGTTGCGCCTGTGCAGTTGAATGAATGAAGAAGTCAGACATAAGCAGAGCATTTACAGCTTATGTAGACCACAGGGAAAAACTTTTTTGGAAAAAAAACAAAACAACCCAAAACATCACTTCTTCACAGAATAGTTTGTAGATGTAAACATTTTCATAACATAATTGTATTTTTTTCCACCGTTAGTATCTTACTGGTCTGACCCACTGGAGGTTGAGGCTAAATGTAGCCACTGAACATTTTAGGTTGTCTCCACATTTGTCCTTTCGGTTTTCAAACATGCTTTGACAAACTAACATAACCCTAAAGCATGAAAGTAAATAAGACTCAATGCATGTTTGATTTCAGCAGCCAGTCCTGTAGCTTATGGACTTATGGGTAATCCTTCACCACTAGTTCTTTTTGAGTTAGGGTCAGGGTGGTCTGACTAAACCTGAACATCAACATCATTATAAACACATTCAATAACATAGAGCACAGGTGTCAAATATGAGGCCCATGGGCCAAATCTGGCCCACCATAGAGTCCAATCTGGCAAATGGGATGAATTTGTGAAATGCAAAAATAATAAGATATTAACAATTAAATAAATTAAAATCATTTGACATTAATTCAATCTAAAATGGATCAGACCAGACCAGATGTAAACATTTTCATTGTGGAATATTACTTTTTTTTGCTCAAAAATGTAAGTGAAAACTTTCGAGTTGACATTATTTATTCAGTTTTATCTCATTATTTCTATTATTTTACTGGTCCGGCCCACTTTATAATATATTAGGCTGAATGTGGCCCCTCAACTAAAATGAGTTTGACCCTGACGTAGAGACATTAATGCTACAAATCAATATTAGTGCAACGGTCTGTATACTGTATTCAGTAAATACTGTAATTAATCTTAGCTAAGGGGGAAAGCAGAGTTATTCATTTTTAATTAATAACATGAAGTATAGGATTCCACTGAATATAATGAAATAAGATGAAACACAGTTTATGTTTTACACATGTCTATATTCATTCATTTATTAATGCCTCTCCGTATTCATGGACACCTGTTTCTGTCTTTAACCGAGTTACATATTTCTATATATAGGAAGTAGTTGTCAGCTAAATCTGGAGAAACCAATCTTTTCTCTATGAGATTAAAGTGGTTTTTTTTGTGTTTGTTCCCTGGTAAATAATTTAAACTGAGCTGAGATAAGATAAACTCAATTATTTATATACTGTATTTTTTTTTTCTCTTTCTGCTTGTGTATGTTTATTCAATAAGCCATCCAACCAAAGCTGTCCTGGTTTTATAACTGTGATCATCATGTGTTAATTGATCCATTTACTTTATTTTGTCCTGACGACAGTTTTGATTATTTGTAATTATTATCATCTTAGAAAGTTGTAGAATAAAGAAAAGAGCAAAAGAATGCGGATGTTGTACTGCCACAGTCTAACGAAGCGCAAATCACTTCTCCACTGACCATTAAATTGTGTAAATATAATTTGCACATAAAAAATTTCCTAATGAAAAAGAATTTCACCCAAACTCTCGATTTTCAATGAAAAGATTTTGCACTGGCAAGAGGTGTTTTTTTTGGGTGTGGTACAATTGGTATATCACACAAAATTGCAATGCAATGACATTTTTCCAACACTAGAATAATATGAATAAAAAAAAAAAAGGATGATGACATACGTTACAACGAGCAACGACTTTTAAACATAAAAGAAAAGGTATGAGTGAACACACCAGGAAACTAAATCCATTTTAAATTTAGTACAGGACAGAAGAATAATATATAATAATAATAATAATTAATATATCTGTAAATCAACACAATATTTGTGTTCATGACACACTTCTGTTTTCCCACATTTAGTAAATACCAGTAAAGTTTTCTGCTTACGGCCAATAGGGTGATCCTTTTTCTTGTTAATGTTTTCAATAAATTATCTATTAAACATTTTATGATTGTGATCCTTTTACAAGATGAGTTGTGCCACTGCGTTCACTCTTCTCAAACTTATTCTGCTTCAAATGTCTAAATTAGTAACTAAAATTTTACATTTTGTCAGAAAAAAAGTGCTGAACCAAGTTGAATATTGTGAATTTATGGGAAAACACGGGTAAAGAGTAGGAAAAACTGTAAAACCTTGTATTGGTAAAAATTAATTAACTAATCCTTTTTATATAATTATTAAGTAAGCATATTTAACTCTACTCAAATTATATTTATAGCTTAAGCAGTTGGTAAAGATATACTTCTTTGAGTCTTTTCATTAATTTAATATTACAATCATAGTTTACAATCAGTTACAGTATTACCAAATATTTCAGGATAACATTACTTTTAAGATTACGTAGTTACTTTTCAGAAAGTCCAGTCTGAGTCTGTGAGCATCCACGACCTAAGAAGGGTCATGAGACACTAAAGGGGGGGGGGGGGGGGGGCTCAGACACAGTTTTAACACCTTCCTATCGACCCCTCCCTCTTCACGTGTTATCTGTCTTTAGCTCCTGAAGGATTGTTGGGGCGTCAGTCTCCCCTGGAGGCTGGTATTGTCACCTCTGCATTCCTGCCAGATACTTTTACAGTCACCTCTAAACTACAAAAACTACATTTATGCATTAACATTTATATCTCTGATATTATTGTTGTTTTCAATGGTAGGGGGTGAAGAAGAAATGATGCGGGAAATTTTGTTTGATTATTTCAACACAAGCGTGAAGAGAAAAACCTCGTTGGTGAATAACAAGCATTTCCAGGATTTGAGTTAAATAACATACGAAGATGAGTAAAGATGAGGAGGAGAAGCAGAGAGTGGATGGAGGCGTACAACTCCTCACTCAATGAGACAGCTACTTAAGAACAGATGAATAAAGATGCATGATGGGAGGTCGCCGTCGCCTGTTTCCACGGTAACACATCAGAACATAGAGATGAATCAATGGCAGCACATGAGACAAGTGCACATCCTGCTGAGCACCGGTATGGAAGGATGGGTTTTATTTATCGTCTGCTGATTTTTTTTCACACCCATGTCTGTTTTTTTTTGTTTTGTTTTTAGGAATAAAAACTTGATGCAACTATCCACAACAACAAAAAAAAACAAACAAACAAAGCACTGGTTAAGTAGATGATGATGTGTTGTTGACAAGGTTTGAATCAAAGAAGCAAATATGTTATTATTATTATTAGTGCTGTCAAGTGATTAAAACATTTATTTAATCACAGGGCTGTTGTGGATTAATTTGGATTAATCATAATTAAATATCATTCATTTTTAATCTATATGAATTGAGTTCCATTTTACATGAGCAAAAACACTCAAGAAATAAGGGAATATATACAGTATGCACTAACACAGAGGTGTTAAACTCAAACTCATTTTACTTCAGAGGCCACATGAAGCTAAATTTGACCTGAAGTGGGCCAGACCACTAAAATAATAGCATAATAATATCAAAAAATGTTTTAGAACAAAAAAGTATTTACATCTACAAACTATCCTTTGCAAAATGTGAATAACATGAACAAACTGAAAGATTTTTTTTATTTTAACACTGTTCTGCCTCTGTTTATCATTTGCTATTTGTGTATAATCTGTGATTTCTGTTTGTTTCTTGTATTAATTCAGTGAACATTACAGTTACTTATCAACCACATAATTATCCTCTATTTACACACTCCACTTATTTTTATTCACCTTGTATCAGTACACCCACGTTTCACCTCAGCCAACGTTTTGAACCAATATCTTTTTTTCTTTTCCACACGCCTACCAACAGCTGCTGTTTAGGTTCTGTCAGATATAACTACTACTCTTGATGCTCCCATAAACATCAGATTTTTGCATGACATAGTTTTAAGCATGATATACTTTTTGTTTAGATTTTATTTATTATTAAGACAGTTTTATTAATGGTTATGGTTATTTCTAGCATCCTAAAAACACTTTTTACTGTATGAGAGCAGCACATGTTAGTTTAGATGACACAAAAATAATGTTACAAACAATGTTAATTATGAACCAGTAGAATATGAACATTTGGGAAGGATCTGAAACTGTAATGTCTTAGAAAAGTAATTCAAGTTTTCATTTTGTGATACAACATTAGATTAAATTCTGATACTGTATTCCATATCACGTTCTGATTAAATAAAATGTGTTTCGTATTTGTGGATATTTCTGGTATAATTAAATTCTTCCAGGAAATAAATATTTGAAAGAAGAAAAAAAATCCTGTTAAACACTATCATGATATATCTTGATACTATAATCCTCAACGTATTGCGACATATTGTGACACCAGATTTTTTTTTCCGCCAGATTTATATCGACATAAATTATTTTTCTGGGTCCCTCGTTCCTCTTGTTGTTTACTGTGAATGCGGTATGCAGCCAGTGGAGGTGACGAACCACTGTCAAAGGCAGAACGTGTCGCTAACTCGGGGGTGACCCATTAGATTCCAAAAGAAGCGTGGAAAAGTGGTTTTCAGCTGAATGACACCTTTAAGGAAAAATAATATACCAAGATATTTATTGTGTATTGCCATTCTGAAAAAAAAAAAACACAATTGAGATGTGATTTTTGGTTCATATTGCCCTGCCCTAACACCACACTGGCTGCACTGTCCAAAACTACTTACTACTACTACAGTTGAAACATGTTCAAACATCAGTTATCATTCTTCTGCCTGACCTTCTCTGTGTAAACATCTGAATATCTCCATGTACAGCCACTGAACTCTACTCCCACAGAGACAGATGTCTCGTCTGCTGGAGTGTTACCGCTAACACACGACAGCTGCAGCATGGGTACACTTCCACACTGCTTATAACGCTGAAAATTCAACATTAAAAAACATCACCACTGCCCACTCGCTCTCAGCACTGACACAGACCCATGGACGGAACGTCTGAGTGAATGTCTAACTTATGATCTGAGGGAATTTCACTGCGACTTTTCAACAGCCACTGGTTTAACTAAGGAACAGCAGGAGTTAGATTTTTGCCAATATTTATTAACTTTGCAAATCTGAGATTTGTGAAGTTATGTTGGTTTAACGGTTTGTCTGTTTGTGCACGCACATTTCGTCTTTTCACGCTCTAGTGTCACCAATTCTTGACGAATCGTTCTGAAATTTGGCGTGTACCAGGAGACAGACACAGAGATGAAACAGACTGAATTTCAGCCGAATCGACTCTGGTCTGATGCCATGTTGAATTTTCGCATCAAGGTCACAGCAGAGATTTACCGTTTTTAACACGTCGTCTACATCTCAGAAACTGATAATGATTTAAGATGGTAATGCGTGATAATGATGTATTCGTGATTGGACGAGATCGCAGATTTCGTATGATTTGCGAAGTTACCGTGTGGCCTTGGAGTTTCTTTGTCTGTTTGTTTGTTAGCAAGATAACTCAAAAAGTTACAGATGGATTTAGCAAAGATTTTTAGGAATTCTTGATACTGACACAAGAAGGAAGAAGTGATAACAGTTTGGTGGTGATTGACAGGGGGGCGTGTCTTTCATTTGGTAGGTCGGGGCGCACCACTGCTCATAGAAGTGAAAAGGGGGTGGGTGCTGATCTGCCTTAGTGGAGTTTGCGCTCTCCAAGTGCTTTTCTAGTTGTCATTTAATTTGGTCGTAGAGTGAATTAATTAACACATAAATACTAACTGCCCACGCAGTGAGGCAGTAAATGTCTGGATGGTGTGTTTGGGTGTGGTTGTAAAGTGGAGATCCCCTCTCAGCTGCTCTGTCAGGCGCACACAGACCCCAGTGTTGGAGACTCAGAGCCTCCTACTGTCTGCATCCAGATGGACAGGAAGAATCCCTGGGTTCAAGTCTGGACTCACACCTGCTGCACAAACACACACTCAAACATGGTCGCATCCAGTCCCTGTTCTTTTCCCAGTTTGCCTCTAGACTCTAACTTTCATCCACAACTGAATCTGTAGTAAAAGATTATAAGATATAATTGATAAGATTGATCCAAATGCTGCACTTTTATGTTTATACATTTCAAAAAAATATATCTGTTAAAAAATAAATAACATTTGAGGCTGAGGTAAAAAAAAAAAAAAAATCAACTATAGATTGAAGCGTTCATGTTTTTGCAAAGATCAAATATCAAACATCACTTTCTATAAAGATATTTGTTGTTTTATATCATATATCTTGTTGTGTTAAGGGCAAAGTCAAAGGAAGGTTAACATTTTGTCAAAAAATTAAATTACAATAACCTACACCACACATTTTTATTTTGTTATTTTTGGAGTTTTACAAGTGTGAATGTTTGGAAAGTTGATTCATTTTTATAAACTCTCATAAACTACATTTATTCCAAGTATGACGACAACTATATTATTTATGTCATAGTCTAAATACACAATGTTTATATTTAATAAATGAATATATCTATGCAAATTGCATTTGAAAATAATGATATTTGTATGTTGTAAATATTGTAAGAAAAAAAAAGTACATGATATTGATAATTACAAAATATTTAATTTTATATTTGTCGATCAGTGATGCTGCCATTTATCTACACTCTTTCTATTTAGGTCTGATCAAATATAATTTTTTCCTGTAACCAATTATTAGGTTGTAAAATAGAGGGTTTAAGATATAAACTGAATATATTTGAAGAGGAAATTGTCAGAGGAATTGAAGTTTGGAACTGAACAAAAACCAGAGACATTCACATTTGTCCATCCCTGACACAATATTTTTTTATATTTGTCATTTCAAAATATATATGAAACTAAATGTTGTCCTTTGAGTATGTTTCAGATGGCATTTAGACCTTTACAATTATGTGTAATATTTGTCTTAAACTTGTCTGATTCAAAAGTTATGAATGAAAAAGCAGTGGGCGGTCCATGCCTGACATCCTTGAGCATGCCCCCAAAGGATTATTACAAAAAGAGAACATTCCAAGGCACTCTCTTCTATGTGAACAATTTAAAATCCTTTATTACTTTGGCTTGATTTCAACAAAACCTATAAAAGACCCCAACGCGTTTCGGTATCCATTGACTCCCTGATGAAGACTTGGATCCCGAAAGGCGTTTGGGTCTTTTATAGGTTTTGTTGTAACCATCCAATGTAATAAAGACTTTTTAATTTTTCACATAGAAGAGAGTGCCTTGGTATCCTCTTAGTTTTTCCATCCAAAGAGCACCTCTAATTATTACTCATTGGAGTCCAGGTAGCGCTACTGAAGCTAACTTTTTTTTGGTTTTTTGTATATATGTCTATGTTTAGTACTTCAGTTATTGATTATTGGTATTGTTATTATTTTATTCATCATCATTTTTGTACTATGCACTATATTGCTACAAGATGAATTTAGGTTGTTGGGGAAGTGAAGAAGGGGTAGGATTAAATAAGCTTATGATTCATCCTACTCCTTTTTGGACATGTCATTGTTATTATTATTATTGCTGTATTGATTATTGTTGCACTTTGCACATGTTCGAAAAATAAATCATTCAAATCAAATCAAAACTTTTGTGTGTTCTCAAATGATTATTGTTTGATATTTCAATGCTGCTTTGCGATCTTTCACATAAGATACAAGCATGAAATGAGCACAAAGGTGACACAAAAAAAACCCCCACATCTGCTAGAAATATTGCAGCTAACAGAAGCAGGAGGACCAGTCCAATCAACCAGCGTTGTGTAAAATAAAGCTGCTGCATTGTAAGGGAATCAGATAAAATGGTAGAAATGCAGAGTGTTGAGTAATGTGCAGAACCAGATCTATTAATGCACAAATATGAATTATGGAGCAGAAAGAGGCGTTATATGAGTCTAATGAGATGAGAGATTGAAACCAGCCACGACAAATCTCACGATGGCTAATCTTTGGCCGACATGGTGCTGAGGCTTGTTTGTGTCTGATGCTAAACCCTGATCCTCTGATTACTATGCAGCTACTGACTTTTCCACCAGGCTTTGAAGTGCAGAGCTGCAGAAGAGAGCGCTCTGATGTGAGCGTTAGATGAAAAAATAAATAAATGAAGATAGAAGTGGAGGCGAAGGCCATGTTGTTAGTGCTCATTAATGAGACACAAACGCGGACCTGTGCAGTTTCTTATATATATATTAAAAAAAAAATTAAAAAATCCCTCTCAGCTAGTTGTAAGGTCGTTCATTAATGTGGATTTAATTATTCTGATCACAGTAGGCCTCTGTGTGTGTCTGGCCTTTTGCCGACAGATTATTACTATAACACACAGCTGACTGCTCCATCCTCAGTCTGAGTTTAATCAACTCATGAGCTTTAACGGATTATTCCGCTGTGTATTCAATCTGGACGTGACCCGACACATTTATCAACCAAAATCTGACTGCTATATTCTAAAACATGATCTGAATACTGACATAATCCTGTAAAGACCCTGAACTCCTCCCGTTTTCACCTTCAACGGTTTCATTCCTCCCACAGAAGAAACTGAAGCACTGGTTTCTGTACGTAGACTGATGTGGGTGGAAGAAAACAAAGTTTATCCAAAACACTGAGACTCTATTAATGCTGGGTTATAGAGAAGTGCTGCAAAACCAAAGATAATAATTAGCCTTCACCTACTTTTACAAAGAGGAAGATGAAGAAAACAGCAACAATTACATACAGTGGGCCAATTAGAAGTATTTTTGGAGCTCAGTATTCATGCTTTTACTGTAAGAGAGGATAATTTAGATCAGTTTTCAGATTGTTATCTATATTATAAAAGCCAAGAGGCCTCTGTATGTGTGTGTGTTTGTATGTGTGTGTGTGTGTGTGTTTCCTGAGATTCACACAAAATCTAGAAAGAACTGACTGCTACACTTTATGACCCTAACCCTAAAAATACAGGTATGTAATTAAGGTCATTTGATGTTCATAAAGACCATTGACTACCTTTTAAAAATGTGGGTCGAGTAGGGGGTCGGGTGTGTCCTTTTCAAATAGATTTCTTAGTTGCGGGCAGGACAGTTAAAAAAACATCGATTGTGGTTCATTTATACATCGAGCCAGGCATCACTGATCCTCCCGTAGACTTGGCCTTATTTAAACTTTCACTGGCAGGAACCTTATATTACAGAATTTGTACTTCTTCATAAAAGATGAGTACTTTTTCCACTCCATCCTGATAACACATCACTCATAAGTTGTTCAACCCAAGCTCAGACCTTGGTCTCCATTTACAAACACCCACTGATTCCCCTGTCGACGTGGTCTCCACTGATCTCGCTGCACTAAATAGAGCTGTTGTTGTCGGACATCGGGTCAATTCACCGCTGAAGCATCGGCACATTATGTTTTCAGTCAGTCACAAACCCACTGACCGCCAAACCCACACACCTGAAAACCACCGTTTCCCTGGAAACAGCCCAGTGGCTTTATTAAGGTATAATGAGTGTGCCTTTTCCCTCCCACATGCAGAAGGTCTTCACGTTACCATGGCGCTGTCGGTCTGTTTGTGCTGATTGGCTGGGAGGAGAAGATCACCTCATAGTTTAGATGATGAATAAAGAGAAAACCACGGCTCAGAAGTGCTTTCACTCAGAGACAAACTAATAAAAGCAGCCACTGATCACACTCCTATCACTCAACACTCTTACACTTTCCTCAGATTTAACAAAGCTCATTTTCCTCCACACACATTACAAACTGCAGCTATTGCCACCTGTGGAATACACCAGGTTACACTTACAAGAACAATCTTTATTATAAGACCATACATACAGTCAACCACCCCTTTTCTTTTTACATTTCTTGTTCATGTTAATGTCTGGTCCAATTACAGGTCCATTTGTTTGAACAAATATAATGCTACCAACAAAAATAACTCATAGTAGTTTAATTTCAGAGCTGATATCTATACAATTATCATGTTTTCTTGATAATAACCAAAACCACTTCAGTTCTTCCATTAATATCCACAGAAACAGTGCTTTTAGGCATTCCATGTTTTCTATTCTGTCTGGATTACATTACTATGGTTTCTGATGACTTTTGATGGTCTAATATTCTTTTTTATAATTATTATTATGTTTCAATGTGGGACACTGAGCCAGTGGGCCCAAGGACACTGTGGACAGCCAGAGCCAGGATGTGAACCACCAACCTCTCAGTCATTGGGGAACCCACTCTGCCAACTATATATATATATATATATATATATATATATATATATATATATATATATATATATATATATATATATATATATATATATATATGCGCAACACACATTAAGGGCACATCAGTCAACAATTTCTCCTGTGTGGTGAATCAAACCAGCAACCCTTCAATCAAAAGCTGCTTCCAGAACCTACTAAGCCAAAACAATGTAAGAAACCACAGGAAAAAACAAAACAAAACAGAAGTCAAACTAGGTTAATTATATCATCAGAGTAATATTCCTGAATTTTCTACTGTTCTAAAATCTTATTTGCTAATGGTGTCATCTATGGTTTAAAACCTGTGAAAGCCGTAGAATTAAACTAAATATTCTACCTATGTTAATATTAAACCTGTGTGAATCAGCGTCTGTAATATTCAGACTGATTTTAAACAGATCAATAATAACATGAATGAGTTATGGTAGCGTTTTCGACACAACATTTATGGAGAACCACCACTCAGTCATCCCCTTCACCACTGGAGCAGCTCTTTGCATCCACTATTGTATCTTGTATAAACTGATAGGCTGCCCTTCCCTTCATCATTGGTTTAAGAAAAACACCTCAACGCCTCTCTAACCTTCTGCACCCCTCCCACAATAACTACCACATGCGGGTCCACTTATTTCATTACTCTAGCTCTTCCAACAGCCTGTACTGTCTTCAGCACAGTTGCTTTTGTTTTACTGTTGCAAAGGATTTGAACTCCCTTCAAAATTCCTTTAAACGTTCCGCCTTCCCATTAGTCAGTACAGAACTACAACATTCCCTAGTTGACAGTTGCTGCTCCCTCCACATAATCTTAAACTAGTTGCTCATGTTGTTTTTAACTTTATAGTCTTTTTTATCATTGCTTGTGTGTAATGGATTCATCTGTATTGTTTCATCCATTTCTCTTTTTGTTGTTTGTTGTGCTTTGTCTTAGTGTTTGGCTGTTGGGACATTTTGCCAGGTCATGCTTGTAAATGAGAAGCTGTTCTCCTGGTAAAATAAAGGCCAAATAAATTAAAGAAGCAATTACAAATCCAATAGATGAACAAAATCTGAAAAGAAGATGAGAGGGATGATGTTCACCACAGCTCTGAACAGGCTCATTATTATTATTATTATTATTATTATTATTATTATTATTAAGTTTATGTCTCCATTAGAAAAATCAGCTCTGCTCTGTAAAGAACTAATTTTTACCAGGTGTACTTTCATTTCTAGTTACAATATCTCATCACACTTCAAATAAGACATAAGAGTAAGTTTTAGTAAGATATAAGAACTTATCTTTAAAACAACTCTGCTCAGACCTTTTGCTGGTGCTCAGAGTCAGGACTAAACAGGGTGAAGCTGCGTTTCAGTTTAAGGTTGTGGAACACTCTTCCTGACGGCTTCGACTCTGACGTTATTTAAATCCAGATTGAAAAGGACTCTGTTCAACTGTGTATAAAACAAAGGCTTCTATCTGGACTCTTACTTTATTTTAACTGATTGATATTTATGTTTTATTGATTGTGTTTAAACTGTAATTGAGTGTTTTTAACTTGTCTCTTTTTCTATTTTTATTTTATTAAGCACTATGAATTACCCTGTGTATGAACTGTGCTTTACAATTAAACATTGCTAGCTTGCTATTTTTAGACAATAGAGCTAGAAAATCATGTTTCATGAAATCTTACCATATTTTGCTTAATTCAAGATTTTTTTTAATCTTTGTTTGTTTTCTTTTCCTCAATTAAAAAAAAAATTTCACCAATTTTTTTTGCTTAATTGTCATTTTTCCAATGGAACAAGCAACAATTATCTTGTGTTAAATTTGTTCAAAGTTCATATTAATTTTCTGTTTATGCTTAATCCAAACTTCATACTCTCTACAGATATAACCTAGAAACCCCCTTTTCACTTCTGTTCCACTGTTATTTGCTCCATATTCATGTGATGGCACATGAACAAAACCAACTTGACTTCACATTCTGCACCATATTTGGCCCGAGTAGATATTTTGAGGAATAATTTGATTTTTATGTCAAATTACTGTGGGTTTTAGATCTGAAACTGTTCAAATCATTTTAAAATAAAGTCAACCTCTGCTTTTCTAAGTGTAAAACATACAAAGATAATTGTAAGAGTCTTATAAAATACTGTGTTTTTCACATGACTCTACACGTCCATTGGATTTTGTGAATAAATAAACCCTATTCACATAACACAGCTCTTCAAAACTGATTTTAAAGCGCCATCTGGTGGTTAGGAGCTGCACTGTGACAGTTTGACCCAAAAAACCTGGAAGTTTCCTGACATTAAAACACAAATAAAGAAGTCAGCAAAGTTTAACATACTGAAGGAACTTTTTCATAATTTGTTCTCATCAAATCTAACTCTTACCTGTTTAATGTCACGTGTTCTTTTCCTATCCTACATTTGTTTGGCAGCTGCAGTTATTTTTTTTCTAATGCATTCATATTTATGGATTCAAGATGATCTGATGAAGCTAAAACTGAACATTAGAATGAGGAAAAGGAGTGATTTAAGTGACTTCAAATGTAGAAATGTTGTTAATTTGAGTATTTCACAAGTGGTTGAGGTGCTGGAGTTTTCCATGATCATTTCTAGGTTCACAGAAGACAGTACAAAATAGAACATATCCACTGAACAGCCGACCTTTGTGTCACTGTTAGGTGACACACAGGTGACACACTGGAACTGGAAAACTGGTACTACTAAGATGTACCTAATAATACAGCCAGGGAGTTAAAGTAGTACAAATGATGGAGAATGTTTATATGAGATATCAACAAAATTAAGTATGAATTTAACAACAAAAAAAAGGAAAAAATACAATTACTGCACCAAAGGAAATCAACAAATTAGACAACAGGAAACACTGAATGCTGAAACTATGTGGTTCGGTAGCAACAACTTTTATACGAGAAGTTCACATTGATGTCTATTAACAGAGAGGAAATACTTAAAGGTGACGAATTACAACATTTTTAGTCTGAAAAGTAAAAAATAAAAGACCAGATTCATTTGTCCCCAGATCAAACCTAAAGCTTCTGTGATTTCTACTGTAACTGTATTTATAAAGCAGAGTACTTATACTTTATACTTGTACTTGTCATACCTCTTTAGAGCTGCATCTGTATTTTTGCTTTTATTGTGTAGTTTTCATACTATTAACAGTAAATGTGTATTTTTTTAACTCAGTATTAGCACCTTTAACAGTTAGTGTATTTTTTAAGCTTTTAATCATAAAAAAAATTGAGCTCATTCTTTTATTTCTTTACATTAAGTTTTCTTTTAAACTGAGTATTTGTGCATATAGTCTATCAGATACTTTTACAGACAGTAATCATACTTTTAACACTGTTTTTTTCTAACACAATACTACTTTGACTGTAACAGAACATTTTTACAGCCTGATATTGATATTTTTCACATAGATGTACATTTATAGCATAAAAAGGTCTTTACAACATACTATAAAGTAAATTATTTATTATAAGTTTGATATTATAATTACACCATCATCCCCAGAGGTGAAAGCAGCCTCAGTATATATGAACCACCTGTCCATAAAACCAGAGTATTATCTTTTTCTTAATGTCTAACATCAGTAGGAACGTGTGTTGAGCCGCATTTTGTAATTAACTTCCAAAATTTAATAACTTTTTCATTTCATTTTGTAATAAAGCCGCATTTTGTTATAAATGTTTCCTCATTATATAATAATTTATTCCATTTTGCAGCAGCAGGTGCTTTGGTAGTATGACATTAAAACTAAAGGAGCTGTTTGGGAAACATTCCAAGTGTTTTATGACTTGTCTGGTAATTAGACATGGACAATTTGAAATTACAGATTTATTTAGGAAAAAGAAATGTTGTTGTTTGTTTAGCCTTTCGAGGTAATTTTATGTTAGTTTCAAATGAATGAATAAATGATGTGGTCACAGCAGCTCTGGAAACAAGCAGAAGACACTTATGTTGTTTAAGGTAGAACTTCTATTCATTGATTCATTCATATTTTAAATTGTCCGCAAACCTGCATGTGTTGGTTGCATTTATTGTTGTTGATGTTTATAACTATTCTTGATGTGGTTTTGGTTCCAATAAAAAAAAAATAAACTGGAATTCACAGAATATTCTGTTAATTCAACCTTTGAATAGTTTACTGATAGTAACTGTTAAGTACTGTTAATAGGTTAATACAGTGATAATAATAATAATAGGACTAGCTTCTACAAATACTTTAAACTAAAATAAAATACAATTAACAAACAAATAAACTATGCTTTACGTAATGCACCTTGTTATTACATTTTCTAGAAAATAAAAAATTTGCAAGTGCATTTTGTAATAATCTTCTCAAACTGTAATAACTTATTACATGATGGGGCAAAATGTGATTATAAAATGCAGCTTTATTACAAAAAGAAATGAAGAAGTCATTACATTTTGGACGTTTATTACAAAATGCGGCTCAACACGGTGTTAAATATATAAAGTACAGAGTTGAAAGGTCAACATACGCTCTACTGCTGAAGTCTCCGTCCTGTTCTTTTCTCCCTCCATAGCCATGTCTTCACCTCCTCTCCGCTCTCTTCTTCTCGTCCTGCTGCCGTTCCTCTCACCTCTGTCCTGTTGACTCTAAGCTGAAGAGCAAATTTCAGCTGGTGTTGACGATAAACACCTGAGCTCGGCTAAACGCTCTCCTTCATCCCTGACATATGATTCGTCGGCCTGATCTTGGTGGTGTTCTGTGTGAAAACCCCTCACTCATCACAGCTTTTCCTGCCTCCAACTGGCAGAGGCGGAGGCCCCTTCCTGAATACCACTGAGTCACAACATGGAGAAGGAACGTGGTTAAACTAATGACCCGTCTGGGCAGAAACGGGTCTAGTTGTACAATGAGTTAATCCATTTATTTAGTTTGTTTGATGGAGCTTTAATCGCCACTACAGACTGATTTATCTAATTAATACGTTTGTTTTCTGGAGTGACATGGTTCATTCTTCACCCTTTGTCTTAAACTAGTGCTTATTATCAGGAAATACTAATAATAAATCTATACACTGCAAAAATCTAAATGTTACCAAGTATCTCATTACACTTAAAATAAGACAGAACCACCTAAAGAGAAGCCAATCAGTGAGATATAAGAACTGATTTTTAGACAATAGTTCTGGAAAAATCTTATTTCAAGAAATTCTACCAGGATAATTTTCACTTGTTCCATTGGCAGTTTTTTTTTTCCTTGAATTAAGATTCCAAATACTTTATTGTCATTATACAACAAGTTGCAAAATGAAATTAAAAAATGTCCACATCAGTGCAAGTTCACAATAAAAATAAATAATTAAGATAATAAGAAAGGAACAAATAATGCATTCAAATGTATTATAAAATGTCATGTATTGTACTAAAATAGTTAATTATTTAGCAGCATTCAGAAGTGTAATGGTTGATGGGTAAAAGCTATTTTTTAGTCCGTTTGTGCATGACCTGATAGATGTGAAGCGTCTGCCCGTCAAACAGTCCATGTCTGGGGTGAGAGAGATTAAACAAAAAATAATAATCTGCCAGTGTAACAAATGCAAATTAACTTGGTAAGATTTCTTGAAATAAGGTTTTCCACATCGAATGTGTAAAAATAAGTTCTTTATATCTCAATGAAAAATGACTCGATAGGTCAGGGGTCTCAAATTCAACTTCCTTGGGGTCTGGGTCAGACTGGGCCACATGAAGTATTCCACAAAAAAAAAAAAAAAAAAAAAAGTTTCTTTAATTTACTCACTCTAGTAACATGCACTTTTTGACAAACTCGCCTTCTTTGAATGTCCCTCTGGTCCTTGACGTCATCGCGCTCACCTCATAGCTGCCGTTTCATTCTCTTTGTTTGTTTTCTTAAATAAATCTTGTTTCCTCAATACTAATTTCTTACAAAACCCAAAAAAGTTAGCTTCAGGAGCGCTACCTGGACTCCAATAAGTAATAATTAGAGGTGCTCTTTGGATGGGAAAACTAACAGTAAAAAAGAAAAGAGAAAATACTAAGGCACTCTCTTATATGTGAAACATTAAAAAGCCTTAATTACATTGGCTTGGTTCCAATATATATAACAATATATAAATGTCTTCTATTTTTTGTAACCAAGCCAATGTAATTAAGGCTTTTTAATTTTCCACATATAAGAGAGTACCTTGGAATTTTCTCTTTTTGTCACTAATTTCTTATGATAGGTGACCTCATTCTTTCTCTCATCTTCCTGGTATTTTATAAACTCCTCAGCACGTCCAGTTGAGTAATGACATCAGACAGCAGCACATTTTAAGACGGTCCGATCGCTCCCCATCGTGCTCCATGTTTACCCCCCCCCCCCCCCCCCCCCCCCCCCGGATGCTTTCTCTTCAGATGTGAACAGAGTGGTCGTACCGCTACTGTCAACAACAACAGTCTGAAGACACAGCTGACAACCAGGCAGTAGCTGGGCTTCGTCAGACCCTAAAAACCCAAACCAATTCCACACAACTGAACCTTTAGAACCTTGCGCGTACCAGAGCGCGTCCCGAACACGCGTGATAGCGCGCTAGTGCGCATGCTAGAACGCGTTCTGTGTGATATAATAAAGACAACGCGTGGCTATGTGAACACTTTGGCTTACCATAAACTGGAGGCCTGTGCTGCAGAAGAAGGGGATCGTAAGCGGGGTCTGGGGTGAAACACTACGGAAAGCAGCCTGGTTCATGGTTTTCTTTTTGCGAGGAAAAAAAGTGCTCGATTTTAAATCTAAATCGATTTTTTGCCCAGCTCTACTAATAAGTGATCAAATAAATAAAATAAAAGTATGGTAAGACTCATGTGCACCACACTAACACTAAACTTTGATGTCAACTACAGGACCACAAAATATCAACCCGCGGACCACAATTGGCCCTGGGGTCAGAGTTTTGAGACCCTTGCCTTAGGTCATTCTGTGTTATTTAAGTGTGATAAGATATTGTGACAAGAAATACAAAAAAACCCCACTTGGTAAGATTTAGATTTTTGCAGTGTAGTGGATCAACATGTCCTGAATTCACATTTTTTGTTACATTTTCTCAAATGGCAGTGAAGTGTTGGATGGAAGTCTGATTTCCATGATCTATGGTTGTGGTCTCCCCCCAGGCCGCCTGCTCTCTGCTC
Organism: Siphamia tubifer; assembly: GCA_020466265.1. NCBI lineage: Eukaryota > Metazoa > Chordata > Actinopteri > Kurtiformes > Apogonidae > Siphamia > Siphamia tubifer. The sequence goes on from CM035804.1 coordinate 47,041,899, forward strand.
AAATAAACAGGAACTAACATGGATGTCAAGCCGCTTTCAATTTCCTGCTACCGCTAATCGCATTGAATATTACCCATGAGTCCTGATGGAACGTCCTCTCCTTTCTCTAAGCCATAAATTAGACATTGAGGCAGTCTGTAAGTAGGCCACAACAACCAGAAACAGCATCTCACTCACACACACACACACACACACACACACACGACTGCCTCCTTCAGCTCAATGAAGCAAACCGAGGACTTTCTACATGAGAACAGCTCAGCCTCACACTATTTGGACATTATGGGGTTACCAACCATCGTTATTCTCCTTTCTCATCGCTTTCACTGCTCTGATTTGTGTTACCAACTACAGATAAATAGATAGAACAGCAGAGTCTGTGTGTGGTTATAGCATGGGGTTATCAGTTATTTTACTTGCTTCAATCTAGTTTTAAGATCCATTAAAATCTCATTTATTCTGCCAGTCTTTCATAATGAACTGAAATTAGATCTACACACTACAAAAAAAATAAACAACTAAATTTTTCTAATTTCTAGTCCAAATATCTCATCACACTTAAAATAAGACATACTGACCTAAAGAATACCTTTTCAGTGAGATATAAGAATTTATATTTAAACAATAGATCTGGAAAATCTGGAATCTCAACAAGATGATTTTTACTTGTTCTTGTTGTTTTTGTTTGTTTGTTTTGTTTGAATTAAACGACAACAATTTTTTTAATCAAGAAAAAATAACCTGTCAATGGAACAAGTGAAAATGCATGGTTTCATCTCCAGACTGAAATAATCTGCAGCCAAATACAGTGTGGTCCAATGCATAAGGTTTTTACTTAGTCTCTGACAAATAAACCAAACCAAACAAAGGTCTGTTTGCTTTGCTGATTTCCTGTTTCCAGATGTTTCTAGTGTCATTTAAAAGACTAAATCATGTTTAGTGGGACTGCACGTCTGTTCAGTTTACTTTCAAAGGTCACATCCTGGTGAAGGTATTTACCATCAGTACTAACAATGGTTATGCAAGAACATCAACAAGTAAATATATATAAAATATATTATATATAAATATATAATCACATGTGTATGTTGAGAGGAAAAATTACTTTACGACTTTTAATGTCTCTCCATTATGTATAAGTTAAGATAGAGCAATAAATCAGGGACTGAACATTTAACTACAACATCTCATCCTGTACTGTTCAGCTGGTATTGATCAAATGTAAAATGTTCTACCGATGACATGTGATTGGGAAAGAAAAAAATCAGGTAAAAAGAACTATTGTCCTGAACTCTGATCCTTTCACTATTTTTCTGTAAAAACATAATGAGTTGATTTCAAGTGAAGCTCATAAGGTGTTATTTATACAGAGCTGAATATTTCACTCACCAAGGATCATAGACTACTACATATATATATATATATATATATATATATATATATATATATATATATATATATGTTAAAAAATAATCACACATCCCGTCTGTGATGCATTACATTCACTACTGAAAGATCTCGTGACGATGCAAACAATAAGTCTGCAATGAATTCAAATATCGACATATTCTGACAGATGTTATGAACCAATATTGCAAATTTTAAATCTAATTTTCAAAGTGTCATGATCACAAACTGTCTATAATTAAAACTGAGTGAAGAAAAAAAAAACTAATAAAGTTGTTTACTAAGGTCTACTGTTGGCCCATGGCTCTTTTTATGCATCATATGACAATTTAAAAACATCCATTACACTCCATTGTTTATTTTACTGTGACACAAATGACTTTCTTTAAAGCAGTATCAGTCATTATTTGCATAACATTAGTTAGCCGTTACTTTCAGGTTCAGATTTGTGTTAAATGAACAATGAACTTACTTTACCTGATATACTACATCTCCCATGATGCACCCCCTCAAACAGCCACTTTAATAATTACAACCATTCTCTGAGCTCTAAATAATGGGCTACATGACTTTAGTCTTTGCCTTAGTTTAATGCATCAGCTCTGTGCTGCAGGATTCTGGGAAATGACATTGATACTGAGGGCACGGGGTGGACACTCACCTGAAGGTGAAGGTTTATGGTTAAACTACAAGTCTAAAATCATGTCTAACAGCATAAATATGAGCCTGTTTCTTCTCACTCTAAGCCCAGGTTGATGAATATATAAATATATGATGTGATCTCAGATGTTCACGCTGCATTTGAAATGTTTTGTCACCGTTTGACTTTATCTCTTGAAAAATGAAAAATACAGATTAAAATGTACCAACACTGATGAGATTAACACCAGTCTCATTAAATAATCAGCAAATATATTAAGGAGCTGGGACCAGAAGATATTAAATCTAAATATTAAACATCAGCACTAGAGTTTTGTCTTCTACCATTAAACGTAATTGTTTTTTATAAAATAAAATTACATTTAAGATTAACATAATTAATTTGAATATGGTTATTTTCACTATCCAGCAAGATAAATGATGTGAAAGAAGTAGAAAAAAGTTAGTTTATCAAACTGTACTGCTGGGGATATTTAAAAACAGGCATGATAATAGGTCTGAGATCCACTGTGGAACGATGCAAATTCCCATTGAATCATCTTATGTTGTGTCTGTTGGTTCTTCTATAGTGTTACATTACAATTCTACTTTAAGTCTGTCTTAACCTTTTCCTTTGTCACATATTTTCATTTCATACTTTGTTACATGTTTTATTATAAAGTTGCAGAAAAATTAAAAACAAAAGCGAGGATTTTTTTATTCATATGATTCAATATGTAAAGTAGAGGCATGTGATAAAAGTAGGACACGTGGTCAAAAATGTCATCACAAGAAAAAAAATCTCATAAATCAGCTCGTAATTATAGCAGTGAACATCAAATCACTTCGTATTTTGCTGGTTTTTAGATACAATGTTGAAGAAATAAAAATAATAATTATGTTTTAATGATTTTTTATGGTCAGAAAGCGACTATCATTGGACAAACAGTAGAATAACAAATTAATGTCTGTAAAAGAGACAAATTGTTCTTTATTTTTGTTAAACAGACTATTTACTACACTAGTACATCACTGCCCTCTAGTGACATTACAAATCCACAGTGTTGTAAAGCGAAGCACTGAATTTGAACTTAACATGTTGCTAAAGTGACAGAAAAATTATACTGAAATAATTAACATTTAATCAAGCAAATCTAAGAAGCCACTTATTCACTTTGTACTAATGTTGAGTATGAAGAAAAATATTCAAGACGAGCGCCAATGCTTATACCTGAACATCGATTGTAGTTCCTGAATGAATTTTGTTTAGTTATCGAACATGTTAGCCATTATAGCACAAATCTTTAGCTTTACCTTCCACTTCCTCTGTGTTTTTAGAATTTTAAATCAGTTTAACCGGTCAGTTCCAGGTCTTCAGTTTTATGTTTCCTTTATATTTCTTTACTCAAAACAGCTCTAATTTGGGGTTGAACAATAAAACTAACCACATAAGATATCACAAGGTCAATATGTGTTTATTGGCTCAAGTTGAGGAGAGACTTGGGTGAACTATTGCATAAATTAAACAAAATACATTTGGTGTGAGTCGCCTGGTGTTTTGGATTCACTTATTTAGTGACATAAGCATCATGGATGTGACACATTTTTGCACTGAACCTTTTTTTCCCCTATCGCTTCCAACCTGTTTCTGATGACCTATGACCTCAGGGTTCTGGATGCTTCGTAGGGAACCAGCAGGTTGAGGATGTATTTGAGTCCAAGGCCATTTAGTGCTTTATAGACCAGGAGTAAGATTTAAAATTCAAACCTTTTACCCACAGGAAGACAATGTAATGATTTAAGGACCAGTGTGATGTGGTCCAGTTTCCTGGTACTGGTCACGAGGTTAACAATATTTGCTCATATTAGAAATATACACTTCAAACATTAATGACCAAACCAATACACTAAATCTTTCTCTGCATTAATAACTATATAACCACAACATTCCCATCATTTTAAGAAATTAAAGATAAACCCATTTCCATGACTTGAAGATGTAAGTTGATATAATATCATAATTATAATGTATAATTAATGTATAAAAACCTGTTGTGCACCGACAACACTTTATTTAGTATCAAACAAAAAGACATTTTAATAAATGTCAACAAAGTTAAAACAAACTTTTAACAAGCCCTAATGGTGACGTTTGTCATTATATAGAGTGATTATATCTATATTAAAATGCATAGTATATTATAAAGAGGACGGTTTTGATAATGGAATATGACCAGATGGCACCTGGGGTTTCTCTACTACTAAAGCACCCCCCCCCCCAAAAAAAAATTCAAAATGTGTTTTCTATTATTTGTTGATCTGTAACGACCCCAATGACTGCTTTAGATTTGTTTCTGTATTTCTTTAACCAACTTCCCAAATTATGTAATAATATTATTTTAACACACGCAGGAAAAAAGAAGAAAATAAACAACAGGTTAGCACATCAACTACACCGTTCACAACCCAAGGGAAAACCCTGACTTTAATCAAATAAAAACCTGTTGATCACATCAGTACTCATTAACACGGTGAGAAATGTCACAGATTGAGGATCTCAGTGACACTTCCAAACATTTCACCAAACCTAACAGTAAAAGCACACAAAAAAGGCAGCAGGCCTTCACACCAGCAAATGGGACCAGTAAATATGTTCCACTTTGGTTTGGATTTAACACAGAACATCATCACAACAAACCTAAGAGCTTCTGCAGGAACAGAATATGTTGGATTAAAACCATGAAGATGAAGAAAGATGGTGTAAATTCACTAAAGCTAACAACCAATAACACAGACCTGGACTAAAACCTGTTATGAAATCAAAATAAACCGTGTCAAGAGAAGAATTCAATACCCAGAGGAATATTTCATATTTAGATACAGATGAAGATAGTGTCAGACATATCCTGAGACAATCGGATACAGTGAAGTGGCCATGATGAAGCAAGCAACTCTCCAATGAGCTCCACAAATACACTCGAGATCATAATACTAACATATTATCAAATATTCAGCTGGTTAATCCATGCCTTGGGGCCTCAAAATAACAGTAATATGGCTAAAACGCAGAACATAACAAACAACGATGAAGAGGAGAATAAAGTGGCCTTCACGGCCCGACTCTGTCAGTTCGTTTAGCATCGAAAAAACACAAAGACACGGGTAAAAATCACACTGTGAAGCGTCAAACGGTGGATATGCTCGCAGGTTACTTACTGTCGGAGGCCATGGCTGCTTCTCACAGCGGAACGGAGCGTGTGAACGGTGCAGAGGCAGCAGCAGCATCCCCGGCGATCCGCATCCTCTGGAGCCGCAGATCTGCCAAAGAAGGCGCCTTCACGGAGCATGGGAATTTACAGACTCCGACGAGCCGAACTCTGTACACCCAGAAAACTATCAATTAAACATATTATTAAAATTTTACATGCGTAATATGACAACGAGATTAACAAATTTATTAACATTTTAATCGTTTATATATACATGAAAAAATGAATCACATGTTAATATGAACACTGAACCCACATAAGGTACAAAAGGAGGCCAAAAATATTTTAAAGCAGCGTCCAGGTGCAAAAATGTTAATAAAAATATTGAGAAGAATGACCAAATACAAATACAGGCAAGACACTTATAAGAACGATTAAATTATACTGTGTTCCAAATCACACACTCCCCGTAGTGCACTTCCTTTCATACACTATGGACACTACACACTACATGGATAGTGTACGAATTTTTAACGAACAGTGTAGTTCCGAATGAAACACTCTTCGTCCACACTTACCGGAAATGACGATCGCGTTGTCAAAATATCTCGATCGCCCGCCAAAATACAGACCAGCTTTGAAAAAAAAAGTGGACACCGGCATTTTGCTCCTTTTGTTTTTCATAAGCCCTTTCCTCCAGAAGGCCTGTGCCGCCGGTATCACCGTCTCCACCTCTACCAAGAGTGGTGGTGGCCCATCCTCTTCCGTTACGGAGCAAGAATGGCGTCCAGTGAGTGCGAGAAGTGTCCATTGCTCCACACTTCCAATTTTGACAGTTAGAAGTGCACCATCCGGGTACTTACGGCGCACTTCGTTTGCTACTCTTGCGATTGGAACAGCACGATACCCTCAACAAGTGCATGATTTGGAACACAGTGAAGGTCTGTTGGGGCTGTGTTCCAAATCACGCACTTGTGCACTTCAGACGCTTCAGTTGAGGGTATAGTGCTGTTCCAATGCAAGAGTAGCAAACGAAGTGCACCGTAAGTACCCGGATGGTGCACTTCTAACTGTCAAAATTTGAAGTGTGGAGCAATGGACACTTCTCGCACTCACTGGACGCCATTTTTGCTACGTAACGGAAGAGGATGGCCCCCTCTACTCTTTGAAAACATGGCGGCTGAAACACTGCCGTTCATTACGTACGTACCGGTGCAGTTTCAGCCAACAGCAGGGCATATCGTCGGCGACGACGCTGAGAGCGTAGTCTCCATACCTTCTGGAGGAAATGACTTATAAAAAGCAAAATGCCGGTGTCCACTTTTCTCAAAGCTGGTAGGTATTTTGGCTGGCGATCTAGATGTAGGGAGTCTAAGTGACGCGATTCTACTTCCGGTCCATTTCCGGGCAATGGGGCCTAAGTGCCATAAAAAATGAACGCGGGTCAATGGAGGGATAAAAGTAATTTTCTGGTTCCATTTGAAATGTGCCACGGTTTTCACATATGATGTCTGTGAATTTTAAAGATACATTTTCACATGGAGAAAGCACTCACTTTGGACAGGCAGCAAAAGTTACGTTAGGTTTTATGTGAGAGTAAGTAATGGACTACAACGTTCGTCTCACAAATATGACGTCATCACCAAGCTTCACCATCAAACTCTTTGAAAATAGCTGTGAGCTTCACTTCCTTCTTTCACGACGAAGGCAAGAGCATCAAACGTGGAGAAAACCACTTTAAATCGGGGCGTGTGGAAAGTGGCAGCTACTCTGGGGAGAGATAGTTGGTCGAGTGAGAGCCAGCATGCGGGACAAGCTCTCGTCAGCCGGGAAGCGGTAGAGGGAACATGTGGAAATGGTGTTGTGATTACACCGGGGCACAAAACACACAGGCATTTTCAAATGAAAAATAGAAAAGGCGGTATACGGTTTAGAAAAGTTTGCAGGGAAAGATTCTGCTGTGACGTCACCTATGCGACGTCTGATATGTTTTTTTGTTTTTTTTTTTTTTTGTTTTTGTTTTTTTTTCAAATCTTTATTTCAAATTCACAATGCCATACATTCCAATTTGAACTCATTTGAGGAAAAAAAAAAACATTTGCTTGCATTTAAAAACAGTACAAGCTTACGACGTATCAAACAGTTAATACAAAATAAAATAAAATAAAATAAAATAAAAATTATTACAGGGGTTGACATTTCAACATTAAGCGTGTTTAAGAGCACAGGACTGTAAACTTAAAGAGCAAGAGACTCTGACATTGTTTCATACAACTCATTTATTGACTGGTTTTCCTTCGATAACACCTTTAGGGATGTTATATAGTTTTTAATTTCATTCTTAAAACAGTTTATGTTGGGCTTGCTGTTATTCCATTTATTCTTGTGTATATGATATTTTGCCATAGTGAAAATAATGTTCACCATTTTGGATACCTTTTTTGACAGACCATCCATATAGATCATCACTTGAAATTTGTTAAACAAAGAATCGTTAATCCCTATATTTAACCATCGATAAACATCTTTCCAAAACATCATTGTGACTGTACAAGAGAAAAAAAGGTGTTCAATTGTTTCATGCTCTATCATACAGAAAACACATGGATTAACTTCAAAATTGAATCTTTTCCTTAGAAAAGCAGCAGGATAGATATTATTTATTAATTTGAACTGAATTTCTTTTACCTTGGGTGAAATTGGCCATTTAAGATAGTTACAATGAGTCTTTGTTAATGCAACTTCCTGATCTGATATCTTTATTTTCATTGGTCTTTTGATATCATGGAATAGCTTTTCCTTTAACACACTTCCAAGTACTTTGTTGTTACATTTTCTTTCACCAAATTTCAGTTCACCAATTTTCAAATCAGGTAATTTAACAGACACAATTGAATTTGTGAGGATATTTTTTATCATGTATTTTAAGGGAAGTGGAATTGCTCTACTGATTTGATTAAATTCTCTATTAGAGCATTTTAAATTAAACTTTCCTACAAATGAATTAAATTGTAACAAATTGCCATTTTCATCCATCAAGTCAGTAACATATAGAACCACGACGTCTGATATGTAGTCCAAACAGAGTCCAAATAATGACATATTTTACACGCTAATAAATCACCAAACACGTATCAAAGAAACTCCAAACGCACATCATTGGTTATGATTTTAATTGAAGTACAGCAAATGTGTGATTCAGGGCATAAAGTAAAGTGGACCAGAAAATTATTATTTTCTCCTCGTCCACTCTCATGTTAAATTTCTCCGAACTTAGGCCCAGTTGACCGACCGGGAGGGGCGGAGACTTAGGCTCCCTATTTTGACAGCGCGATCGTCATTTCCGGTAAGTGCGGACGAAGAGTGTTTCATTCGGAACTACACTGTTTGTAAAAAAAAAAAATCGTACACTATCCATGTAGTGTTCATAGTGTATGAAAGGAAGTGCACTACGGGGAGGGCGTGATTTGGAACACCGTGCTTCTCTTTTATCAGGCTTCAGCAGAGCTTGATGGTGAGCTAAGCATTTGAATCAGGTGTGTGAAACATACAGGACAGTGGGTCCTGATGACCTGGGTTGAAGTCCTACTTGGACGATGGCATCACTAAGGGAGCGGGGGTAAATGAGCCACACCTGAGAGCGGCTGGGAAGGAATAATCAAAAAAGAGACTCGAAGGAAGTCAACAGAGCAAGAGGAGTGAGAGCAAAGACAAAACGAACTGAATAAAAACTTAAAAGAAGAATCTGAAATTGACTGGTGTGGACTCTGGACCTGTGGAAAGTAGAAAGACTCTGGAGTAGGTGCAATGGACTCAGCTGCTGGGTTTTTGCTCAAATTTTACATATTTCCGTCTTCCATCACACCTGGAAACTACTACATCTTTATTAGACTGACAATGAGCTCATCATTAATTGAATCAGGTGTGATGGAAGAGACAAACATCTAAAATAAGCAGGGCCCCCAGCTTTGGAGGATCAGGATGAGCACCCCTGAGTTTGTTGATATATAACCGCAAATCAGCTAACGCGAATGAATTCTGCATTTTTGATTAAACTATTGACAACTAGCTTCTTTACAAGTCTGGTGTCCATGATTTAATAGTATAGCTTACAGAAGTGGAATACCATACTTTTAATTCTTGTTTGTGCGCTTATACTCGATATGAACTGTTACCTTTAAAGGAGTCATAGAAGGAGCTGATCCTGATTCACAAATCCGCCATCTTGAAAATGCAACTGTTCAAAATAGAAAATATTAAGACAAACACGAACAAGTTTGGTTACTTCCTATATGTTATGGGTATAATTTTGTTGACTGTTATATAGACCATAAATATATTTTGAGGCTAACTAGTCGGATAGTTAAGCTAATGTCAAATGTAATGCAAACCTTGCTAATGCAGTTAGCTAAATCATCAAGCTAATACGTTTGGAATGTTAAATATGGCCAGTATGTCTTTGTATTTTTAGTGTAACATCTTCACTTTATCAGCAACAGTTTAGAAACGACAGTCATAACTGCATACATTTTGGGCTAAAACAGGAAATGCATTGGTTTTACTGATTAAATTAACAATGAAAGAGTGACTACACACCTAATAACTAAAGTGATACAACCAATGGGACAGAGATATGTTTGTGCTTTCTATTTCAACAAGTGAAAATGTCAGCTGTAACAGAGCATATGTTAACCCACTAAGTCTTAATAATGAAGTAAATATACACTAAACAACCACCAGTGCAATTTACAAGAGGGTAAAAATTCAGGGAATAAGATTAAAACGACTCCTTTAAAAGAGACTGAGAACAGAGGATGCTCAATTAGGGTTGAATAAAACAAAAGTAGGCCTATACTAATTAGAGAATGGACATGCAACAAAGCCAAAATGTCATCATTATGCATCAATTTTAACACCAGAGATGACGACAATGCATGGAAAAAATATTTTAATATAAAACAGAATTTTATAAAATGTTGGCCCCAGGTCTGCTCTAAGAGATGAAGATGATAGGACAGATTTTTCAAGATTCAACTCTTTTGAAAAAAACCTGTCTAATAGACTTGGTTTGGTCCAAAGAGGTAAATAAACGTTGTAAAAAGTCAGAATATATAAACAGCACATGTGGAAGGTGGAGTTACTTTATGTTTTCCTGTCACCATGTATCAGCATTTTAAGCATGTTGTGGAAGCTCAGCTCATCTGGTTTCTTCAATATAAGAAACCGCAAAGACAGTGCAGTTTAAAATTATTTAAACACATCCCAGTGTCAGAGCTTTTTTTTAACAACAGTGGTGCACTAAAGTAAAAATATATAAAAACATGTTAAAATATATAAAAACAGGGCTTTGTAGCATCCTCTTCATGACTTTAGTCTTCTTTGGCTCTTTTTTCTTTTTCTGGAATAAAATAAACCACAGTATGTTAGTGTACATTACTGAGTGAGATTTCAATTTACAAACAAAAATATTTGGCTTTATTTCTTGAAGTTATGTGTTAGTTCCACCCGAAGTTGTTAGTAATTTGGACACAAATATGTTGAAGACTGTAGTACACAAATTGTTTGTAGAGGTCATTTGAGTTTTTGTTGCTTATAGAATAGAAGAGTACTTTATTCATCCAACCCTGGGGATTTTTTTTAGTTACAGCAGCAAAAAATGAAGTGCAGTATAAAATGGCAGAGAAGACAGGCATATATACGGTATTTACATTATTTATATTGCTTACACTGCAGAGAGAGGGAGAGATTATTTCTATATTTTTATATATTCTTTTTACTTCAAGCAATGGTTCATTGAATTGAAGCAACAAAAATAATGAATAGCCTCAGCTCTAAATAAAAGCCCTGCAGTGTAATAACATATATGAACTTGTGCTGCATTGACTGCACCTTCAGGAACTGAGTCCAACGTGGTGAGACTTTTGATCTGAGTTAACGTCATGGCTTCTTTCCAAATGTCACCTGATGAAGAGAGAGGACTATTTTACACAATAAAAATACAGAAACTGACAATATATTTAATCTGAGAGAAGTAATAATTACAAACCAGGAATGAGTTTGTTCTACATTTGGAGTGTTTCCTTTTATATTTAATGACTTTAGGAGAGACTTACCTGAAATATTCACATTCTTAGTTGTCCTGCATTTGAGTGACAGCTTTCTTTTCTTGCTGTCACCTTCTGTGTGGGCGGGACCAGCCGTGTTGGAGGTCACATCCACCTCTACCTGACGATGACGACGTGACTTAGAGGCCTGGAAACGCAGACAGTGCACACGTTCAGCCATTGAAATAGCAAAATGGAATAAGTGTGGAAGGATGATGCTGTGATAATAAACACAAACCTCTGCTGCTTGTCCATAAGCCTTCGACTTGATGGAGGCGAGGAGCTCGGCTCTTCTGGAGCTCTGACGACACAAAATACAGCACATGATACTTCACTACATGCATGAGGACTTGGTTCAGCCCTAAACACTGAAGTGAACAATACTATCCTAAAATAATATCAACACAACCTACATTTAACCACACTTGACATGTTTACTTAAAAGATTTAAAGGAATGATATTTTGTTTGTTTTTTAAAATGGAATTCTGCATTTTCAAACATTTCCCTGTGGTCTACATTAAGTGTAAATGCTCTGCTTGGGTCTGAATTCTTCATTAATTCAACTCCACAGGTCCACTTAAATCCTATTACTGCCTATTGGATGGAAATTTGACCAAAGAAACGAAGCAAAATGTTTTAAACAGTCATTAATTCAGCTTGATAAATCCTGTAGATACTCCGATTGTGAAATTAACACTTTTTAAAATATATTTTAGTCCATTTTAGTATATTTATTTTTTAATTTTTGGGATTTTGCAGTGTATTTTAGGGTGTTTTTTTTGTATATTTTAGTGTATTGTTTTGTATATTTTGTGTGCATGTTGGTGTATTATAACTCTGAGGCTCATTGGACTGATATTTATATGAATGGAAGGTCTGAAATTTGTCAGACAGAGAAAAATGCTCTAAATCATAGACAGTTTGGCTTCATGAATCCTGTAGACACCCTGTTCTGTCACTGAACTAAAACATATAGTTCTAAAAACTATTGGCTACATCACACAAAGACTAAAGTCACCAGGTGACTAGTCACCTGGTGTCCCCTTTCCCCCCTCCCCCCCTGGGGGGAGTGGTGGCTCTCCTGACAGTGCCTGCACGGGAGCCATGGACGACAGGATCTGGAGTATCTCGCCTGTGCTGACCTGTGACCCCGGACCACCGCCCCTGCCTGTCTGGACCAGCCCCCCTTCCTGCATTTATACATGGACGTTCATCTATAGCCTGTCCGTCCATGGGAGTGGATCTCTCCTTCAATGTGGTTCTCCTCAAGATTTCTTCTTTTTCCCACTGGGTTTGGAAGTTTTTTCTGCTGAGAAGGAGGGTCTAAGGACAGGGGATGCCTGGGACTTTTCATGTATTTCTGTAGTTGATTATGTTTTTGTAAAGCCCTCTGAGACGACGTTGTTGTGATTTAGGGCTTTATAAATAAAATTGAATTGAATTGAATTAAAGTAATTCAACTCAACTTACCTGGTGCTGAGATGACGTCCCCTCTCCGCTGTCTCCATCTGTCTCTGCTCCATCAGGCGCATCCTGATAAAACCACATTCATTAAATGTTATTTCACAGATATAGTATATTTTTTCTATTTAAACACAGTCTTTGGTTCCTACCCTCATTTTCTGCCAGTTATAGAACTCCATCACAGTGTTCTGAAGCTGAGGGACCAGGTCTTGGATCAAATGGACAGATGAGTTCCCGTCCTCTGACATCGGACACACAGTTGCCTTCAGATTATTGTAGTGTTCATGAACGTTGGACAGCTCCTACGAGACATATTATATTTATCGAACTTAACTATGTGGTGAAAAAAAATAATGTCTCAGGTTCAGTTCCAGGCGCCTGTATTTGGACTCAGAGGTGAACAGAAAGGATCTGATTTGGGTGCGTCTATGAAACTGGGTTTATTTTTGTATCTGGCACTTTTCCAGTTTTTTTTAGAATAATAGACAAATTTAAACACATTTCCCCTCGGAATGGACCTAATGATTACCTCAGATAAATGCAAAAAAAATTATACTCTGAGCTCTGAGCCATCACACAAATGAAAGAATCTCTAATTGAATATTGAGGCTAAAATAGGACCCAAATATGGACAGTTAAATATCAACCTAAGTGTCAGTACATTAGATCTGAATACATGGCTGTGAATGGTCTTACATAGACTATAAAGACAAATCTATTGATCATAGTTGTCTTTCTAATCCAGACTTGCAGGTTTTTCTTGAATCTCAGTCTCATTCCAGGTTTGGTGTGGAACCCATTGTGTCCACTCACATTACATGCAGAACCTGCCCATTTAAACACAGGTAAAACAGGAATGATTTTGCAATCACAGTCATTTTTGTGAAACATGCTGCCTTGAATAATTAATCTGATTCACAAAATGTAACTGTGAGAGAATAAAAAAGATATATGAAAAAAAATAATAGCACCTAATTTCTGTGTCCTTTTTACCGTGTTACACATAGATTTTTGTATTTTAAAAATATGTAGAAAAAATATATAAAAATGTGGGGTTTTTTGTTGATTCTGCTTTATCCTAAAACAAACCCAAAGTACTTCTAAACTTACTTCATAACATGAATCTACATTTGGTTTGGATTTTTAGCCCCATGTCTTGGTTTTAGGACCAATTTCAGAGAAGCACCCATTTAGTAAACAACATGAAACAACAAACAGAACAAGATAAAGAACACTAAAATCACCTCCAGCAGCTCGATGTTGATGAGCTCCTGTGGACGAGATGCTGGCTGCATGAACTGCTCACACAACACCGAGTAATCGTTCTTCTTTTGCTTCTTGAACGATAGCTGCAGAGAAGAAAAGAAGAGAAGACAAGGACATGATGATGTAACTTCCAGACTACCATCATTATTCTTCCCAACCTCAGCCAGACTAAGATGATGAAATAAATGCCAAATAAGTACATTTTCTACAACCTTAACAGGGTTTTCCTTCTGTTTTTAGAATAGGTCGACATGATTACTTGTCAGTAAAACCATTTGTAGTGGCTTTACTTTGGACTACTACAGTGGTGTGAAAGAGTTTAATGTGTTATATTTTTGATGCACGTTTGAATGAGTGTCCAGATGGTTTTCTTTCTGTTTGGATATGCCAGTCAATTTAATAACATGGTCAAAGTCCAATAGTTTAAAACAGGTCACAGTTGCCATTCAAACATATGAAGCTCACCAGGCTGGGCATGGCTGTGAAGTGAAAGGCTTTCTGGGACATGAGCTTTCGGAGGATGTAAGCAATATCCAGGTGCTGAGCATCCATGGCATCCTTCCCAAACTTCTGAACGTTTTCCCAGTCCTTCAGTGCCAGGCGGATCTGCAAGAGCAGAGTAAATGTGTTAATGTATGATGGAGGTGATGTCAGGCTCTTCTGTTGTCCTGCTTCACATGAAAACTTCAGATTTGAGCAAAAAGAGGAAACTGAGGTGGTCAGTTTTAATTTAGACAACACATGGTGCTGTTTATAGCACCAAACATTCATGGCAAGGACTGATTCTAGGACCAAAGAAGGAAGTTTGATTTGCTCTTTGGAAAAAGGGATAAATAATGTAGGAAAAAAGACTGGAGGAAAAATCCAGAAACCTCTTTATACATTAAAATACCTTTATTATCATTACATGGTCATATGTAGACCTAAATAACACTTCTATGCAAATCTATTAATTACAGTTTCTTTCTTTCAGTTATAAATTGAAACCTGGTATTAATTAGTATTTTAAAACCACAATTACATGGAAATAATGCTGTCTTTAAAGTAATATGTTTCATGAGGTGTTTTTCACTTGATAAATGTCTGATTTTTAACAGTTGATATAGTTTGGAGCAATCATTTAGAGCAGGAAAAAAATCCTAAATATTCATCTGATATCATGGACATTACACCAATGACTGTCATAGACTGAGTAATTGCTGAACTGGAGATGTCAAGTAAAGTGATTCACTCTTTAGTAAAGAAATGAGTCACTCAACATTACTTTCAAAGTAGTTAGTTGATCTGAAGAGGAAATTATGGAGAAAAAAATCTAATCAATTTACTCCCAAACTCAGTAATTGCAGCTGAACTGATTAATATTCTTCACCTGTAGCTGTAAGAGCAAAGTTCTACTGATACCAGATGACTTTAAAAACATCCTATTGAGCTCCAGACATCATGTGACTTTTAGTTGTCAGGACGCCATGTCGGCAGTAAACAGGACCGAAGCTATTTGTTTTAAAAGTGCTGCTGATATTGTGGTAGCCATTCATGGTAGCAACTCACACAGCTATTAGTCAATTCATGGTAGGTCTAGCTCAACTCAGTCAGCCATAGGGGTGATTTTTTTAGGCATTGTCTGTACATAAAAAACCCTGTCACCAGACCTTTTCAGAGGCTGTTGTTAGGTACCTGTGCACTTTTCTACTAGTGTTCATTAGTTTATTTCCTGACCTGCTCTGAGGGTAACGTCATCTGACAGGTCCACAGTCCATAGAGCAGGTACAGACCTCCGACCCGGATCTGGAAGCTGAATGGCGGCAAGAAGAAGCTGCTGGCCACGTCCAGAGCCAGACGACTGAACGCTCGCCTCTCGTGTCTTACTGTCCCACTGCAAAATAAAAAGACACACCATGCATGTGCAGTTTATTAAGTCAGTTGATACACAACATTACATAACTGCTTGATTTACTGACTTGGTGTCCAAATTTTCAGTATTATTTTGTCCAAGAACACAGCTCTTCCCATTAAAGAAACGCAGTAATGACAGTTTATCCCTTTTATATTGCAGCTGATTTGAGCTTCACACAAACGTTTCCTCCTTTCCTTGACACGTTACAGATCAGAAGACAAAAGTAATAATTTCAATGCATTTAAGAGATCAAAATTCTCAATGTTTACATTTCTAATAACTATTCCTGGTCTCTGTATTTAATAAATGCATTATTTCAAAGTAATTACAGTTCATTAACATTTTTGAAAAGAGGTAAAAAGTAATAATGGATCCAGGGAGTCAAGGACAACTTTCACTGCTATATAATTTGATGAATATTTTGATGTATATGGAATAGTCCTTACATTTATAACATATGTAGCTAACAAGCTAACAATATGAACATTACACTTATTTTCAGTAAGAGTTGTGAGAGGCTGTGTCTCAGTTGGTAGAGTGGGTCGCCCAATGACCGAGAGGTTGGCGGTTCAGGCTGTCCGCATGTCGAAGTGTCCTTGGGCAAGACACTGAACCCTGGCTTAGGCCCTCAGTAGGACTTACCATAGACCTTAGAAACCTACTGGTGTATGAGTGTGTGTGTGAATGGGTGAATGAGAGGCTAATGTAAAGCGCTTTGAGCACCATGAAGGTGGAAAAGCGCTATATAAATGCAGTCCATTTACCATTTAAAATAATAAAATTATGTGGTTATTTATTTATGTTTTCCCTGATGTAAATATGATTGATACCCTTAATGAATCTGTTCCAGTTTCATCAAAATATACATTACACCTTTTTGCTGACTTTATTTCTTCTTTGCTTCACACCTTGTTATTTTTAAGTTTTCCTTTTCTTAAAAAAATTGACACGTGTCACAATATATTTTCAGATGATTTAAGATAGAAAAACCTACTAGAAAATCTCTGCAAACTTCATTTCTCTCCATATTTTGGAGAAAACCTCGAATCGAACAGACTCGGTTTGCTGGAAGCGGCTCAACAGCTCCTCATAATCAGCCTTCAGGTGTTTTCTGTGAATATTCATCATCCTTACTTTATGTATTTTTACCCGTTGCTCTGTGCTTCCCGACATTTTAAAAAGTAACAATAAAAACAGCTGCTTCCCCAAGATGTAGATATGTACACAAACGAGTCCGTCGACAGTCGAGGCTTTAGTGCGTCATTAGAAAGCGACAAATGATACGTTCATGTATCATGAGAAAAATCAAGCTTTCTTTGGATTGCGAGATAGTATCTCACAATTGTTATGGCTTCCATAGTTGTATTATAAAATCTTTAGGGTAAAAAATGATCCCACATTTTTTAAATTAACAATTATTAACTACAATCGTAACAAAAACATAATAAAAAAAGACACTTTCACTTGACATATCTTTAAGACAAAACTACGAAAGACAAGAACAAAATATAAACAAAAAGAAAAATGTAAAAAAATAAATAAAAAAAAACATCCAGTGGTCACAATAAATTTAAACTCAATTTAATTGTTTTGTCGTCATGGTAAAAATAGTTTCCATAATATTTTCTACAGTAGTGAGCAAATACTACAGATGGACTTTTAGTTTAACTAAATTGTGTAGTCTTATCTCACTGTTTCTAAAATTGTGTTTTCTAGACTAAATTTTTTTAAAATAATAATAAAAGAGAGAATATACCCACTTCTCCACGGGCCACTAAACCACTGACTGTTGCCACAGATGGGTTGCACTTATATCTTTAATATAACAGTTCCATTCACATGTAAAAGTTGTATTAATTGGGGAATGGCGGTGTTTCAGTGCATGTCATTGAATGCACCATACGCGTATACTTGACGTCTCGCGGTAGTAAACAATCCTCAGCTGACGTGGAGCAGGAAACGTTGGATCCGGATTCAGACTGGTTTACCCTCGAGACGTACTAGTTCTACCGCCTGACGGGACACATCTGTCTTCTGTCTCCGTTTATTGTTGGAATAAACTTAGTAAATGCATCGGTGAAATTAAATCTGGTCTAAAAAGTGCGACTTCTTCTGTAACTTCGGAGGTAAGATGGCGGCGGCAGAGGAGGCTAGCAGGCCGTTCGCCGGTCTGTCCGACGTCTCCATCTCCGAGGATATCCCGGTGGAGGGGGACATCTCCGTGCCCATGGGCCCCTCCAGGCGGGACGAAGAGTTCTCTACGCTTGATGAGCCAGTGAAGGAGACCATCCTGCGGGACCTGCGGGCGGTCGGGAACAAGTTCGTCCACGTCCTGTATCCAAAGAGGAGCTCTGCTCTGCTGCGGGACTGGGACCTGTGGGGCCCGCTGCTGCTGTGCGTCACCCTGGCCCTCCTGCTGCAAGGTGGAGCGGCAGACACGGACCAACAGGGAGGCCCGCAGTTCGCAGAGGTATCTTAGCCATCTGCATGGAGCTAAACAGGGGTGTCAACATACGGTCCGCGGACAAAACAGACCCACCCAAGGGTCCTGTCTGACCCGTTGGATGCACGTGTCTAAATTAAATTAACATTTAACTTCTTAACGCCCACTGTCACAAATAGGCAACATATGAAAAATTCTATCTATTGTATGTGGTATAGTCAATTTGATTGTCTCCACTTATTTAGCATTTACTTTTTATGTATTTATATTTGGTATTATGGGGTTATGGGCGTCATTAATTTAGATTTAGGACTAAAACTTAGTGAAAATACTGTTCACAGTCCAGTTTTATTTCATAAGCAACATACAACCTCACTTATTTATTCAATTTCAGGCAGAAAACACTGAAATGAATGCATTTGGAAGCTGTGGATCAGTTTAAAGTAGCATTTTTTTTGTGTTAAATTAACAATTCAGGATCAATAACACTGGAGAACATAATTATTGTTGACTTGGGTCTAATTTTTGATTGATCTCAGTTTTTCCTCTTATCATGTCAAGTTATTGAACTATAGGAACCCTGGTTTCTTAAAACATATGAAAAATACTGCAGGATTTTCCCCATTGTTTACATAACAAACTCACTCAGGCCTTTTCAGAAAATTTGACAAGATGTATTGTAATGTGGGAATGGGAATTCCATGCAGCAGCACTTTGTCTGTTTATCCATTCACCAACTAGACTCATTCTTTAAAGTGTGTGTATGTTTTAATTTATTTTACATTGTAGCATTTAGCCTTGTTTTCTTGCTGAAATTGTGAGAAACTACATTATTATGTCTGTGCTAGCTTAAATACTGAAATGGGTCCATGTGTATTTTTTTACTCCGTAGAATAATGCTAGAGGATTTCTGCAGGTTTTTTTAAAAAAAAAAAAAAAAAAAGCATTAAAAGTCATTTAATAGATTTTGTGAAAAAATAAGTCCAAAAATGACATTAAAAATCATTACATTTGATGTCCAGAGGAATTAAAAATGTAATGGGAGGCATTGTTATTCATAATTTTTTAAAGTATTCTATTCTTATTCTTATTATTATTGTTATTATTATTGTCATTATATAAACATTTAATCATGATCAGAGGTATAGTGTCGTGATTGGCAGGTGGAATCCCTTAATTGACTATTGTTTACAGCCAATGGATGAAGTCACAGCACCAGATGCTTGGAGCAAATTGGGAAAAATAATCTGACCTTTTCTAACATAATATGCTCATCTTGGATACCAGAGGGTTTATTCAACCTGAAGAAACGTCTCAGTTCAGATTTCTACCTTGTTGTTTCATTAAACTGGCTCGGATGAATGCGTAAATTCCTGTCATTAACACTGAGCTCTTTGCTCCAGGTCTTCGTCATCGTCTGGTTCGGCTCCATCATCATCACCCTGAACTCCAAGCTTCTGGGCGGGACCATCTCCTTCTTCCAGAGCCTGTGTGTGTTGGGTTACTGCATCATGCCGCTGACGGTGGCCATGATCGTGTGCCGGCTGGTCCTGCTCGGCAGCTCGGGCACAGTCAGCTTCGCCGTGCGCCTCGTCGTGGTCACGGCGTCCTTCGGTTGGTCCACTTTCGCATCCACGGCTTTCCTCGCCGACAGCCAGCCACCGAACCGTAAGGCCCTGGTGGTGTACCCGGTGTTCCTGTTCTACTTTGTGATCGGGTGGATGGTCCTGACGTTCTCGCCGTCGCAGTAGAGATGACACTAAAGACTGGAGTTGAACTGTAAAAGAGACAAACACCAGAACCTGCCTTTGAACGACTACTGACCCCAACCACAGCAGTGACATTTGCGGGACATCAAATAGTCCCTTCTTGTGCTGCAGGCGGATGAATATACTCATTCCAGAAATGTTTACGAGAAATGTGAAGGATTGTAAATAGACATGTTCTATGTGTATCGACCAGGGCTGTGATTCCTCTCAATCTGGCCACCATAAAGGAGCAAACTAGTGATTCTGTCATCTTTAAAAGCTGATCTATAGTCAATTATTGCAGCAGTTGATTCATCTATAAACTGTCTGTAATCTGAATGACCTGATTTATCAGTAAAACACATGACTGAAGTTGAGCGTTGAACTGGGTCAGGTGTTTCTGATTTTGAAAGTGGAAGGAAGGGCTAGTTTAAACTAAATCACTGAAAATCTGACAGTGTCCATTGGTTTTATTTTAGTCTTTTTACTCAAGTGTCAAAACCCGCAGTTTGTTTTCTGGGATGAAAATAACAGTTTGTCTTTAGCTGAAAGAAAACCTGGCTTTTTGTGAAGATAATCACTCTAGTTAACCTTGTGGTCTCTGGGTGAGGGTCTTATGCACACTTTGACCTTCATGTTGTAAAAGCTTATCTTTCACAATTTATTTTAGGTCAGAATTCTTATGCAGCTGCTAAAATGAGCACATTATAAACGATAGATAATTCCTACACTAACACCCTTTTACCAAGTGAGTAAAAAAAAACTGACATAGATGCATTTAGCATAGCACAAAAAATAATAATAATAATGCAGATTATCCAATGTTGCTGTAAATCATTAATGCATGCCAAGCTACTCAAAAGTAAAATAAGTAAAACAATTTTCATGTGGTATTTTTTTTTTAGGGGGGGGTGCATCAAATGTGGTGGTTGGTTTACATTAAAAACATGGTATTTAAAGGGTTAAAAATGCAACAGTTGAGTATTTAGTATTTTATTTAAGACAATTTTATTTATATAGCACTTTTGAAAGATAAAATCCCAAAGTACTTCAGTTTTGCATAAAATGTTAAAAGCTTAATATAAATTAAATTACAGACAAGACAATTTCTAAAAATAAAAAATAGCTGAAGTTGTCAAAATACAAAAAATAATATGGAAAAGTTCCAAATAAACTATGGAAAAACATTTTTACATTATTAATACACTTTCATATATTTCAGGGTAAATCGACTGGTAAAAGAAAATCTGAAAATGTTTGGATTATCAGTTAGTTTTCAACAGTTCTAAGTAAAAAATATCATCCACAGCCTGAGGAATAAATGAATTTGGTGTCTTTGAGGGTTTTTTTCTGCCTAAAATCTTGAAAATAAGTGAATATTGTGGGTTTTATGTTGTTTGTGATGGTATTTTCTGAAGATTTAGTCCTAATTCTGTGTTATGTAGTTGGTACTCTATTTTTCTGTTTCAATAAGAACTCATCAACAGTAGAGTTTGAGTTCTGATCTGTTTTCTGTGCGACTTGGATGAGGTTCAGTGTTTTCGGGCCAATCAGATAAATCAGGTCACACATTCAGTTGCTGCTGTTTTTGTATGAATTCACTGCTGCTGTTTGTGTGGACAGAAGGTTTACTTCCAGTCAAATGTCAGCTGAAGTTGAACCTCTTCTGTCTTACAGAACATGTGTATGATTCAGCTTTAAAACACCGGGGCTTGTTTTCTCTGCAGCTCTTGAACGCACCACCAGATGGACCCATTTAACCCTGAAGTGAAACTGACAAGATGCTGGAAGAAAAATAAGTTTGGCTGAAAACTCCTTCCATGGTCCACGTTAAATGGTGTTGGGATTTACTTCAAAATACATTTGATCTAAATGAACAGAAGCTGATTATTATATAATCACTTCATTTGTGGGTTAAATGATATAAAAAAAATGAAATCCTTATGTTTGAAGCAAAATAAACTGATTATAACATTCACTCATATTTAATCGTCTTCATTCTGCAATAATCTGATGAATGGGTTATTAATTAATAATAATTTTCAGCCTTAGATGAAACATTAAATGAAAACAGGTTTTAAAGTGAATAATTTACTACGACAGCAACATTTCAACCACTTTATGTCCTTTTAGCATATTTTACAGTAAAATAAAAACCTTTTAAACCTGATCTCACTGAACTGCACCTTTTATATTTGCAGAATAGAATATTTATCACTGATGATAAGTTTCAGGTTTAAGAGAGAAAAAAGTCACTCAGATAAAATCTGACCAGGCCTGTTTGTCAGTATTGAAAACAGATCACATGTCCTCATATTCACAGACAATATAATATTATTGTATTATTATTATTTTATTTAATGACATGTGGCAGGAAATAAGTGACTAATTCCTTAAATGTGACAATAAACAACAGAAAATAAATAGGTTTAATAGTCTGATATTTGTATGTGTAGTTTGTTGTTTTGAGATATTTTACTTCTTTTTATAACTTGTGTTTTGGCTGGACTTTAGCTTGAAGGACCAAGGTTCAAATCTTGCATAATGTTTTAAAGTTCATAGCTGATATAGTCAAGTTAAAACCTACAAAACAACAAAACTAATAGCCATACCCATTGGCTCTAGCTCTTGAAATCCTTGTTCACTACCTGTAGGACCAGAGTTTGAATCTTGGATAATATTTTATGGTCCATCTCACCCATTTAGTCGAGTTAAAAAATAAAAATAACACCACTGTCAGTTGTCCTTAGTTAACAGTGGCTGGTATGATGCTTAGCCAGTACCTGAAGGACCAGGGTTTAAATCTGTTAGGAGACTTGACCAGCGTTCAAGTCTCTTATAATGATTTAAAGTTCATAACTGATATAATCCAGTTAAAACAGGGGTTTCAAACATGCGGCCCACCAATGGTTCCAAATGCGTCTCATATACTGTTTTAAAGTTCATAACAGATATAGTCAAATTAAATCTACAGAATAACAAAGCTCTCAGCCATCCTCATTGGCTCAGTCTGAAGTACCAGGGGTCAAATGTTGCATAATATTTTATGGACCATTACCCATATAATATATTTAAATTCTGTTAAAATGTCTGGACCAGCCCCCCTTCCTGCATTTATACATGGACGTTCATCTATAGTCTGTCCGTCCATGGGAGTGGATCTCTCCTTCAATGTGGTTCTCCTCAAGATTTTTTCTTTTTCCCACTGGGTTTTGAAGTTTTTTCTTACCGAGAAGGAGGGTCTAAGGACAGGGGATGCCTGGGACTTTTCATGTATTTCTGTAGCTGATTGTGTTTTTGTAAAGCCCTCTGAGACGACTTTGTTGTGATTTAGGGCTTTATAAATAAAATTGAATTGAATTGAATTAAAATGAATTGGTATTTTAATGAATTAGTGACACATTTAATAACACATTTGTGTATTTAATTCAAATTTTTAAGTAATTAATGACATATTTAATTCATTACTGAATGATGTATGTATGTATTTATTTAATGTTTGGCACTTTTAGTCCTCCAGATTGCAGGTGCAGATTGCAGATGTCTATTATGTTTTTCTTATGTGCGCCCCCTGGTGGTGGTTCTGTTATTTGTTAGTGTGTATGTGTATGTGTGAGTACCGGTATGTCTTGTCTTTGTCCAGAGGAACAGCTGATGGCCTGAGTAACGGATTGGATCCACCCGTGGGGGATGATTGAGGACTTTAAAACCGGAGAGAGGAGTGTGGACCTTAATAATAATCATCATCATGTGATACTTTTAATTGGAGGAATCTAGTGGTCCAGTTTCCTTTCATAGGTAAGTTCTTATTTTAATTAGGTTAGGGTCCCAAGGCTCACTGCGTGGTCTTTCCCCCACCTTTTTGTTCTTTTGACCAGGACCACCAACTCCCTTTTGTTAGCTTTTTTTGTACTTTTAATCAAAAGTCATTTTCATTATAATCCGCTCTTTTGGCGTCTTAATATGTTGTGGTTCGACTAAGCCTGACTACTTCTTTCCTCTAGGACCATAATAACTTTAAAGTTTATAACTGATATAGTCGAGTTTTTTAGCCATCCTCATTGGCTCAGTCTGATAGAATGTGTGGCTGCTGTGTGGAGGATGAATTTAAATCTTAATATTTTATGGCCCTTCGCTCATTTTAACATGTAGATCATTCATTGCTGTACATATCTGAAAATACACTAACTATAACAGAAAATGTTATTTAAAAAGGACAAATCAATGCACCAGAACATTATAAAAATCTCAGACACAAAAGGGTCGAATTCATCCTTTTTAATGCAGAGAATTATAATGTATCTGGTGTTTTGTTGCTTTTCAGTTTTCAATCTTCTTATAAGTTTATCATGAAACTACTGTTGTAAACTGATTAAACTCTACCTGATATGTATTTACTCTATCTGTTTTGTCTAACATAAACAAAGACTTAAACAGCCACTAGAAACCAAAACCATCTACTGAGATTTTTCATTTACAAATATAAGTTATGTAACACAAAACCACATGTTGATTTTTTTTTAAAACTTAAACAGGTGAAATTATTCTGGAAACGAAGAAAGTTTCTTGAAACTACTAACATTTGCTTTGACCTGACCTAAACATTGTCTTGAATTATATTTCTCTTGGCAAACTTCTGTTGAAATATCTCCTCCCTTCCGTTAGGTGTCGCTCTCCGCCTTTATACGTGGTGTGAGATCAGCCAATCACCGCAGAGAAGTAGAACCCGGAAGTGCAGTGCTACCACAGTAAACAATCCGGCAACTATGGAGAGAGCCCTGCATCTTCCTTCTGAAGTATGGATACACATATTTAGCTACCTCAATGTCGAGGACAAGAACCGGATCCGGTCCTGCTGCCGGTTCCTACAAGAGCTCATCGATCACCCGACCCTGTGGAGGAACACCACGGTGGTGCTGTCTGACCTACGCCGCTACACGTATGGGTTCTGGGAGACCCTGCGCCGCCGAAGGATGACCAGGGTGGCGGTGAGACATCTGCGGAGGAAGGAATGGCGACGGCTCGTCACATTCCTTCCGTCCCTCACCGCCATCGTGTTCGTGGACGGGGGGCGGCTGTACAAGGAGCCCTACCTGGTGAACCTGATCCGCTTCCCGCAGCTCACAGACCTGGGGGTGCGGAACGCCACCTGGGAGGAGCGCATGATTGGGCCCAGGCTGACGGAGGGGCTGCGGGAACGGCTCACCCACCTCAGCGTGTGTAACGTCCGGATACCGTCCGCTGTGGAGGTGGTGGAGACAGTGTCGCAGCTGGTCAACCTGCGGTACCTGCTCTTCCATCAGCAGAGGGAGGTTCTGGGGGTCAACACGGTCAGACCGGTGCCCCGTCGGGTCTTCCATAACATGTTGCTCCGGCTCAAAAAGCTCCAGCACCTGAGCTGGGGGATGAGGGGGGAGCCGCCCGTGGCGTTGCCCGAGGACTACTTCAGCCCCGCGGACCCGGAGCACCCAGGTGAGCCGCCCAGGTGAATTAGAACCAGAGGGAAACTCATACTGCATCACAGTGAAGAGTCCAACATAGGACTCGTACCGGGTTTTTTTTTAAATTTAAACTTCATAGTTTGTGTAATCGTTATTATTGCATCTTTTATTTCATCTATCGTATGCAAATTTGTGAAAAAAAAGTTTTATCCAATGTGAAACACTTTGAGCTGCAATGTTTGTAACAAAGGTGCGAAAGGCAGTGTATTTCCGGTCGATTTCCGGGCAATGGGACCTAAGTGCCATAAAAAATGGAGGGATAAAAGTAATTTTCTGGTCCCGTTTGAAATGTGCTACGGGTTTCACATATGATGTCTGTGAATTTTAAAGATACATTTTCACATTGAGAAAGCACTCACTTTGGACAGACATCCAAAGTTACGTTAGGTTTTATGTGAGAGTAAGTAATGGACTACAACGTTCGTCTCACAAATCTGACGTCACCACCAAGCTTCACCATCAAACTCTTTGAAAATGGCTGTGACTTTTTCGAGCTTCACCTCCTTCTTTCAGGACGAAGGCAAGAGTATCAAACGTGGAGAAAACCACTTTAAATCGGGGCATGTGGAAAGTGGCAGCTACTCCGGGGGAGAGATAGTTGGTCGAGTGAGAGCCAGCATGCGGGACAAGCTCTCGTCAGCCGGGAAGCGGTAGAGGGAACATGTGGAAATGGTGTTGTGATTACACCGGGGCACAAAGCACACAGGCATTTTCAAATGAAAAGGCGGTATACGGTTTAGAAAAGTTTGCAGGGAAAGATTCTGCTGTGACGTCAGCTATGCGACGTCTGATATGTAGTCCAAACAGAGTCCAAATAATGACGTATTTTTACACGATAATAAATCACCAAACATGTATCAAAGAAACTCCAAACACACATCATTGGTTATGGTTTTAATTGAAGTACAGCAAATGTGTGATTCAGGGCATAAAGTAAAGTGGACCAGAAAATAATTATTTTCTCCTCATCCACTCATGTAAAATTTTTCCGAATTTAGGCCCAGTGGGCCGACCGGAAGGGGCGGAGACTTAGGCTCCCTATACAAATGTTTATTTTTGAAAGGCATTGGCATGAAAAAGCTTTTTGTCTTGCTTTTAAAAAGCTTTAAGTTGTCAAATTATCAAGGGCTTTGGCAGTACTATGAACTCTGAATGACTTTAGAAACTGAATGTAGATTAGTTTGTTTTATTTGCTGCAATTTTTTAGGTCTTTCAAAAAGATGTGGTTAGCAGAAGCAGAAATAAGCTTGCCTTCAGCTTCTTCCTTTTTAAATTACCAATTGGTTTATGTTTTTTTTATTAATATATGCATGTGTTTTTGTATATAACTGAATACGTTTACATGCACTTAGAAATTCAAATTATTACCTCAGTCCAATTTAGGTTTCCCCAAGATCCCAGGCACTAGGTGGTACTACACAGTTTTGCATTAGTATGCTTCCGGTTGGTGCCATAGAAGGACAATAACGAAACAAGATTTGAAGCAAATGTAGTAGGAGGACAACATCACCCAGAACAGATGTTGGTGACAACAATGCAGCAGCTCAGTATATTTCTTATGTACTATGTACTGTTCACTGATTTATTACACCTTGTCATGCTGTGTCTCTGGTCACTTCTGCTTCTGTGAGGGGACATGTCCAGGCCAATCATAATTGAGTTATGGTTGGGTGGCGTTTACATGCACAGAGAAATTTGATTAGTCACATTATCTGACTTGGTTACTGTGATTTCTTAAATTCCGGGTCGATTCAATTCTGCTCCGATTAAGGTGTTTACATAGCTTTAAAAACTTGTATTTTAATTGGAGTAAGGCAATAATTTTAATTTCTCTAAGTGCATCACTGAAATAATATTCATTCATTCAAGTTTGGGACTGACTGAACCTGTATCCTGTCCTTTAGATGAGTATGGCGGTCCAAAGCTGACCAATCTGGAGCTGGTGGACTATCCAGAAACTGTTCTTTCAAGGACCGCCCTGCGGAGCCTAACTTCACTGAAGTCACTCACTGTCAAGTACAAGTCTTCCCATCAGGGCATCGAGTGTCGCCTCCGGTCGTGGCTGGCACCGCTGCATCAGCTACAGACTCTTCGCATCATTGGTGAGTTGGCTCTGGATTAGAGTGGTTTTGGTGTCATAATGGCTCTTACTTAGTACTGTCTGAAGGACTGAGATGGTTTCCATAGGTGACGGTGTCATCTACACAGTCTGTAAGTTCTCATTTGTCCAAGTCAGTGTTTTTTTTTTTTTTTTGACAACTTCACAAACTATAAACACACCAACATGAAAAAACAATTTGTTGCACAAGCATGTATTGCATAATTAGCACAAAGATCATATATAATTTTTGCACAACAGCTCATATAGTGTAGTCAAATACATATATGTATATATAAAATCTATCTTCCGGATCACCACCAAATTGTAATCATTTGTTCCTTGTGAAACTCCCAGCACATCCTGAAAATGTTATCAAAGTGTGTTCAGAACCTTTTGCGTAATCCTGCTGAAAGCCAGACAGACAAACAGACTCAAATTTAATACCTCCTTGGCGGACCTCTCTTCATTCAAAGGGGGGAGGTCTGCCTTGGTGGAGGTTTGCTTTTGTACTTCATTAAGATGTGCTGTTACATCAATACAATGTGACTGATTGTGTACCATGCTTGGACCAACTGTTGTTTTAAAGTGGCGTATACTTAAAGCTGAGTCCATTATCTACCTTGTGTCTCCAGGTGGTCATACTCTATCCTCTTACACCACATCCATCCCGGCCACCATCACCAATCTGATGCTCAGAGTGACCGTCACGCTCAAGGACTTGGACTCCATTGCACTCGTAGTCCCGGGTCTGAGACACCTTGATGTGGAACACAACCGGTCCAGTGGAAGCCTCTATAAAAAGATCCCCACATCATTCCCTCAGCTCAGGATGCTCCACATCCAGTAAGAACATAGCCATACCCTATCTGCTGAGACAACAGCGCAAATGTCTTTACTAAATGTTGGGTCAGGATCCAAAACAGAAATATACCATGTACATTAATTTTCAAGATATATTGGAGGGTCCAGAAGAGTTTAATAAAAATACATAAGTAGAATGCATAAAAAGATGACACACGAGATGCAACAACATATGATATTAATATATATATATATATATATATATATATAAAGAGTATATATAAAAAGGTATAGGAAGGAAAAAACAAAAATGATGCAATAGGTGAGAAAAGCATTTGGGTGCTTTTATGAAACAGGGCATGGGGCTAAAAATTCAAACTAGATGTAGACAAATATTATGAAGCAAGTTTGGAAGCACTTTGAGTCCAAGTACTTGCTGAGATAGAAAAGAGA
The DNA here is from genome assembly GCA_020466265.1 of Siphamia tubifer. NCBI lineage: Eukaryota > Metazoa > Chordata > Actinopteri > Kurtiformes > Apogonidae > Siphamia > Siphamia tubifer. The sequence goes on from CM035804.1 coordinate 47,070,931, forward strand.
TTTTTAGATTTAAATCGTCTTTTTTGCAATTCAAGGGGTAATAAGTCTGCCAATAGAACGAGTGTGTTATGGTCAGATTTCTTGAAATAAGATTTTCTAGATTTACTGTCTAAAAACCAGACTAACTTTTATTTCACCGAAAAGTAACTTTTTTCGGTGGTTATGTCTTATTTTAAATGTGAGATATTTGAACTAGGGCTACACGATATTGGTGAAACTTGAGATATGGGTGTATAACCTCACGATAACATTAATTTTGTGATATTAATCGTTCATTTTTTTAAAAAATGCGAATTTCAGCTACTAAGAAAAATGTTCCTTAACAATGTTAAAATCAATAATTTGTAGGCTTGACTCAATTATTTCTAATTTTAGATGATACTGTACTAGACAATCGATGAAACTTCTGTTGAAGAACCTGGTGATGCTGCAACTGTAGACCTTAGAGATGCGTGGTTGAACTGCGCACATGCGGACGGTGCAGATCGTGTGGATGAGGCGACGAAAAATAATATCTTAATTAAATCTGGGTGGGTTGTGGTTGAAGGACTCAAATTAAAAAATAAACATTTTGCATATTATTCCAAAGATAAACAGCTCTGACACATTAATGAACATTTCTCTAAATGTGTCTGTATTGGTATAAAAAAGCTATTTTTCAACTGTTGTCCCCAGGCCAGATATAATATGCCAGCATAAAATTAAAAAGATTTTAAAAGTTACGATTACACCTGGTCGTGTTCACATTGTGTGGTGAGTGGAGATAATTTTGGAATTGCTGTTAGATTTTTTTTGAATTTATTTTTTTCAACAAAGGCTCCAGTTTACTGCAGACATAGATTACTACTGAATTACACTGTTTGAAAAAGATGATAGGCGTAGTCCTAACAGCCGAGGCATCTTCAGTCGACCTAAAAACTAATCGGTGAATGGCGGGCGGGTTTGGTTCTGAAAATTGGGGGGAAATCGTTCATGCAAATGGAGCAGACGGATGAAAATATAAGTCATCCATGCATCTCTACTTCAGACACAGTTACATATGTAGTTGTTTTATTCACATATAATAATGTGTAAATGACATGGATGTTTTTCATAATAACAAAAGTGCTAGAGTACGAGCTTTAACACAACACTATTCCATTGTTCGTCTGGTTTGGTAAATACTGCATATAAAAATAAAATCTTTGAAAAACATAAGTGTTCAGACCTTGCATTGAGCTGTGCATTGATAACATGTAAACTTACATTCAACAAACAGCAGGAGCAGTACTTTTTATTATTTTATTTTTTAAACCAGAAAAACTAGTATGTTCTAGTGGTAGAGAAATCCACTATGGTTCCCCATGGTGTGGAAAAAAGTTAATGAAAAAAAAGATGAATATTGTTTTCTCTATTATCGCAATAACAATTTTCTTTTCAATATAGTGTCCAGCCCTAATGTGGACTAGAAATGAGGAAAAATACACTTGGTAAGATTTGGATGTTTGCAGCGCTATCTCTACTGGTGGGCCTTATCATGACACAACCAATAACTGAACTACAGTCCATGTTTCTGTCTCATTTACGAATATCTCACGTCCCGTGTCTTCTGTCCAGTTTTGTTCGTCGGGAGCCGGACAAGGACCTGCTGTGCCTCCACAAAATGCAACACCTGGAGCGTCTGGAGCTGATGGTGGATCGTAAGGCTGTGAACCGTCAGCAATGGCCGACGCCGAATGTTCAAGAGCTGGTCAAACAGCTCCGCAAACTGTCAGGAAACCGGATCGAAATAGTCACCAAGCAGCGGCAGCAGAACCTGCTGCGGGAATGTGACTGCGCGTACGACTGCAACTGAGGTGACGAGCAGACAACCTGCCTAAAGAATGAATTCCTCCTGACGTGGGATGAGTTGTGAGTCTCCGTAGAGCAGACGACAGAACAATTACTGCTGAAGATAAAGGCCTCCAGAGGGATGGATTAATGCACTGATTGGCTTTGTACAGTGACAGAGTTTCAAAGCAGGAAGAACTGAGAAGGTTTGGGCCGAGGACTGATTCCCTTTATTAGTTTAATTTCTCTAAATGATTTATGAGTCTTTTAAGTTTAGTAGTTTTGTTTCCTGTATACGTGAGAAGAAACCGAAATCACTGTAGCTGCAGCAGAAGTCAGAATGTGGAGTGGACATCCCTTTAAAGGTTTAATATTTATTCAAACCCACACTTATTTGTAGAAATCACACTCTAATAAAACTCCAAAGCCTTCTTTAAACACAAAAATGCCTTCATTCCCATAGCATGGTCATAGCCAGACCTGGAAAACACTTCTACGCAGAGGGATAAAAGAGCATATCGTCCAACACAAGAGGCCAATACCAAGCGAAGAAAACAACTTAAATATTGGCCTAATATATTGGTCTATTATTACCTTTTATATTTCGCTGCAATTCGCAGAATCACCACTAGATGTCTCTAAATGATCCACAATGAGCTTTTAATAAAACTGTCCAAAGACATCTTAAAGGTGAGTTCAAGAACACTTGGTCAACATTTTTAAAATGATTTTTCCAGTTGTTTACATTATTTATACTTAGAGGTGAAGGCAAAGAAAATATTGATATGTCCCAGGGCATTAAACCTAAACACGTTTCCATCTGAAAATGATTAAAACATTTTTATATTTGTTGCTCAATGCATTAACTTTTTAAAAACCTTTTGTTTCAGTTGTGATGTCCTGTTGAAGAATTACCGTATTTTCTGGACTATAGACCCATTCAGTCAACGTCATTGCACGCAGACCAGACTCAAAAAACTGCATGGAAACGCTGTTACTTAAAACAGAGCTAGAAATGTCTAGTTGTTGTGTTGTCGGCCGTCAGAATCATTACAAGGACAGGGTTAAACTGTATAGAATTCCATCTGGATCTGACCCATTTAAAAAAAAAAATACATGAATTGACGTCAATGGTTAGAAGCGATCAAGCATGTGGACTGGGATGAGAGCAGGATCAGGAATGCCCGTTTCTCTGTCCTCCCCAGTCTAACCATAATCTTGACCTTGGAATAAAATTGCTGCAGCATGGAGGAAGTGATTAACCTCCTGCTAGCTTTCTCTAGTTAAGAGAATAATGACTCCAGGCTCTTCTGTTATCAGCCTCTATCCACCACTAAGTTAACTTACCCAGGCTTACCACTAAATATCCCTCCCCCCCTCCACTAAGGACAAACAATGACAGCTTACTCAGTCCAGTAGGATGTTTACCCTGCCATACATGTGCAGGTATCGGTCTAAATATAACCATCCAGTTTAGTGTAAAGCACCCAGGCGTTGTACATGGTAACTTTCTGGACCTCACGCTGACTTTACACATGCCCATACGTAACATAGCCGTATGCATCTGCAGACTTGTAAGCACAAAGGTTTTCATGAGTGTCAACAAAGTACATACATATACATCTATATATATGTATGTCAGGCTATTGTATACTTGGAAACTTACTGACATCGTCCGTTCACTCTTTTATCAAGTAAGGATCCAGTAGGCGGTGCCCACTTTTAAGTGATAATTTCTGTAGCATTCTCAAAGACAAAGATTCATCATAGTCTAGTCTACGGGCAGCGCCACCGTTTGAGTCCTGGCTGTGTACACATCCTAGCAGGGGTCTGTAAGCTGCTGCTTTTTCACCACACTTTGAGCCGTGTGCCTCTACAATGATGGGACTATTGGATGTATTTACAGCACCCAGACGTCACTGTATTCTGGTTCCGTGGACTTTAATGTTCACTGTAGCCCATGCCTACGACCCCTGGCAGGGAGGAACCCACCCTCGCTCTGACTGAACTGCTGACCAGGGTGGACTGTCCTCGATGGGCACCAAACGTGTCACCAGGGCAGGGACCACCTTAATGAAAGTGAGAGCTGGTGCACATCAGCTGAGGTGGAATCGCAGCCCCCAGGGGTTCAGACACACCACTGGCCCCTCTCCCAAACTCTTTTTCCTGACACCTGATGTTTTTTTCATGACCCCTGATGACTTTTCTGATAACTGACTTTTTTCCTTAACCCTTGTGCGGTCCTTCGGGTCAAAGAGACCCGGTGGTTCACAAATGTACCTTTTTATACGTACTGTAGGATGCCATTGCTTACTACTGAAAACAGTAATATATCCTTGGGGGGTGGGGTGATGAGTCTATGGAACTGAACTTTGGAATCTGGGTTTTTAAGACCCGATTGTAGGACACAGCCAGTGTGCCTTTTACGAAGGACCGCACAAGGGTTAAGCTGATGACGAGGACATCCTAAAATGGAAGCTGTAGACGTCAGTGGTTTCAGTCACAGGAAGATGATGAAAAAAATCCTTAAATTTTCTGTTCAGTTTAATCAGCTGTTTTACTGTTACAGACACAGTTTAGAAACCATCAGTGAAGGCAGGGGTGGGTGACCCTGGTCGTGGAGAGCCACTGTTCTGCCTGTAGTATCCCTCTTTCAACACACCACATTCCAATGACCAGCCTATCATCTACCTCTACAAAAGCTTGATAATGACCGTCAGTTGTGATGGAAGAGGGAAACATTTAAAGGTGTCATTCCACTGAAAACTACTTTCACACGCTCTATTTAGAGCTGCATTTGAAAGTGGTGTGTCACCTCCACTGGCTGCATTTCCATTTCATAGAAAACACAGAAACAAGAGACTCAGAAAAAGCCTGTCCACATTACGTAATGTGGACAACAGCATCACCCACTTGGGATTAAGCCCACCCACGGAATGCAAGGCCATCTCCCACTGCAGCAAATCTGAAGTAGCATTAGCATCTACAAGAGAAGATGGCACTACAGTAACTTTCTGCATGCATGCATGGGTGCCTACTGCTTCTTAAAAGGTTGCCCCAATGGCATCAAATAGGGTTAGGGTTAAATGCAGAAGACAAATTTAGTTGTAGAGTGTATAATGACGAAGTACTTCCTTACAAAAAAAACAGCAATATTAATGAAATGATGCTGGAATGAGAGCTTTAAAACATGCAGAACAGTGAGTGGCCACCCCTGAGTTAAGGCATAGAAATACATATTTACAAAGTCTGTCTGTACAAATGTGTTTTGTTACAATGGGGGCATCTGTGGATAGTCTGGTGTGGCTTAAATGTTAACTATTCATTTTACAATTTAGTGGGTTAGTATTCAGGTGAGCTCTGTCGTCCGGAAGATGCGGTATGGGACATCAGGATAATGTTTTGGGTTTTTTTTTGTACCAATTATATTTATTTGAGACTGCCATTTCATTTTGCATTGACTTTGTAGCTAGACATTCACTAAACTAGTTTTTAGCTTTAAAGTGTAGCTGATGTATAAATGATGTTGTCTGATGTAATGAGTGTATTAAAGCTATGAAGTGAAGCTGATGGTATTAAAAGAACTTATATAAACTGAATACATATTGCGGGTTTTCTTTCCAGTTTAAACTCCTCAAATTATTATTTTTTTTGTCTCAGAACCTAAACTTTGCCTCCTACTTTAACACTCGAAGGCCCACGGACATGCCTATTTGCACGAGCCAAAATCCCCCTCGTACTTTAACAGCACCTCAACGACTGCATTTGGTTGAAACGCTAAACTTTCTTGGATTTACTCAAACGTTGCTGTGTGGACTATGCCTCAATCTCTACTGAAAATGGTTCAATCTTTTTAAAAATTTACAAACATACATGATTCTACAAGACAATTCAGTTTTATTTTATCTGATAAACAATATAAACAAACTAATGTGTGATTAAAAACAGAAGAAAATGCTGTCGATTTCATACGTTAGAGCTTCTGTCAAGACTTTCCCAAGTCCACGTTGAGTCCAGTAGTCATGTGGATGGTCCTGGTCTACCTTAAAACTCCAGGAGGTGGGTCAGTGGGTCCATAGAGTTCAGGACCATCTCTTGCCTCTGTCCATAGACCCCTTCCTCCACCCTGACCCCGGCTCTGGTGCACTTCTGCGAAGCCTTCATCATGTCCCTGCAGGCCGACGCCAGGCCAGTGAAGAGCTGGGCGGCCAACCATGGCTCGCAGCCCCCCTCATACTGCATCCTCCCCTTGGGCCCCCGCTCGGCTTGAAGGGACTCTTGAGGGACCAACAGGATGCTGCCAGGGAGGTCCAGGACTGAAACCGGTGATGCTGTTCGTTTGCGAAAGAATTTGGTGGTCATCAAAATGTTGGCTGTCGAGGAGAAGACAGAAAAAATTCAAACTTTATTAAACAAACAGAATATCAGACAAGGACGGTACACATGGTCTGAGTTTTGTACCGTTTTACTAAAGATATTCTGTCACAAAAGTGAGGAGTTTACATCTCTAAATATTTAAATTAAGGACTTTTCTAAACCCTTAATTACATGAATGTATCAGGTCTTTCATGACAGTAGGAACAAGATTATAAGAATCAGTAACCCTCCATTCTGTTCATGTGGATGTAAGAGTTGAAGAAAAGGACATTCAGACGCATAAAACATTCTGTAAAAGTGGAGCCTAACAGAAGTGGCAAAAGTACTCTCATTCTGTACTTAAAGAGAAGTACAGCTACTGTATTTGTGTGGAAAAAGTACTGTTACGGAAGTACCAATTAAACTCCTTCACTTAAGTAAAAGTAATAAAGTACAAAAGTTAAAAGTAAAACTATTTTTTATTTAACCTGGCAAAATAAGAAGTTTCTAATTATACAGTGAAGGATACTGACCAGAGGGAGTAAAAGTAAAAAAGTTGCTAGAAAAATACTCAAGTACAGATACCTAATATCTACTTAAATGCAACAACAAAGTACTTATACTTCACTTCCCACCTATGTCGCCTGATATAGTTTAGCTCTTGGAAAAAGGAGTTGTCATAGCAATTAATCATAATCAGGGTTTAGGCAAAAGATCTATAAATTCTAAATAACTGTCTAATGTGAACAGATGTTGTATAAAGTGGATCCTCTATGTCTACCTGTGCATTTTAGAGTTAATTTTAAAATTCTTATATTTGTTTTTAAATCTTTGAATGGTCTCGCCCCACCTTACCTCTCTGAGCTGCTCCATCAGTACAGTCGCACCCGGACTCTCTGGGTCATGTGACCAGTTACTGTTGGACATAAAAAATCTAACCAGAAGCTCAGAGGAGAGAGAGCCTGTGGAATAAACTGTCAGACAGACTCCTATACTGTCCAATTTTAAAACTTGTCTTAAAATACATTTTTACTCCCTGGCTCATTGATTTTAATTCTTTTATTGTATGATCATTTTTACCTCCGCCAAGGAGGTTATGTTTTTGCCAGTGTTTGTCTGTGTTCAAGATAACTCGAAAACTTATGAACGGATTTTGATGAAATTTTCAGGATATGTTCGGAAATGTGAACAGGAAGAACTGATTTCATTTTGGGGGTGATCGGGGTGGGGGGGTTCTAATTATTTATTTTTCTATCTGTGTAGTTTTAGTACTTTTTATTGTATTTTTAAATTTATTGCCTTGTTCTCCTTTCTCTGTTTTGTGTTTTATGCTTTGTGTCAGCTGTGTCTGTTTTAAAGCGCTTTTATAAATAAAGATGGTAAAGTATAGTATAATATGTCCTGTGTCTAAAATCAAACTTGTATGATTTAATTTCTAATCCTTAGTTTACCAAGTCAGACGTGATCTTGGAAAACCTGTTCTGGATTTCCTCTAAATTACCTTGAACATAAGCATTATAATATCAAGATGATAAAAGTTGTTCAAATGTGGTCTTACCCATCTCATTAGTGACGTCCTCAGTGGCTCCATTAAAGAAACACACAAACACTACTATCCCTTGTTCGATCTGACGACAGCAGAGACAGAGATCACACACTGGTTCAGGACAACAGTATTTCCTCATGTTCTCATTGTCTCAGTGCAGAATCAGTCAGTCATGTTTCTGGTTCTCTTACCTTGGCCCAGTGGGCATCTGCTCCATCCAACGCTGGTCTGATCTGGACTTCAGCCCGGCTGCACTGCTGGATGACGGTCCGGGCTTTGATCCTCCTCGGACAAGGACCTGCACTGAACATAATAGTGGCCTGTGAGTTACTGTATTCAATATGAAATGACAAACATCCAAAAACATTTATCCTCATTCTAATTGTTTCAAATCCATTCTGTTCTGAATCTACAGTTTATTTATATTTTTGTGTAAAATGGACACATTTGATCATTTTGATTTATTTATTCATTTATTAGAACGGCAATATAGATCGTTCCTTTTTTCTTTACTTTTACTTCCATTACTTGATCATTAGTTTTTAATATATTCTATATAAATAGCTTTTGTTTTATTTATTCCTGTCTATTACTACATTTCACTGAAAGGTTACTCTTTAGATGACTACATCTTACTTTAAGCATGATGAGATATTTTGACAAGAAATAAAAAAAAATACACTTGGTAAGAGTTTCTTTCTTGCAGTGTTTCTTCCTCTTCCAACACAACTGATTCAAATAATCAGCCTATCATCAGGCGCCGCAGAAGCCTGATAAAGAGCGTCAGGTGTGCTGGAAGAGGGAAACTTCTAAAACATGCAGGATACTGGCCCTCGAGGACTACAGTTAGACATCCCTGCTATTATTTATGACCCTCTACTCTTCAAAACTGCTACAAAATCAACATATATAATGTTTTTCTTCTTTTTTTCCTGCATTAATCTCCTAAAGAACTTCAGCTCTATTAAATATTCAATCATTTTCAAGATTTTAACCTTTTAAATTCCACACAGAAATAATGATAGAACAATTTGTTGGGCTGATATATTTTTTTCTTGTATAGATATCAGTCTTTTCTGTTGGCCAATATGCTCTTTTGCCCCTGTAATGATTTACTAATAGGTAAAGTTTCATGTGATTCTGCTGTTCACACTGACACTGGTGTTATTAGGTTAACAGTCAAAAATTTTTTATTTTGAAATTGTAAGTAAAGATTTTCTGACATTTGTTGTCATTTGACATAAAAATGCTCCAAATCTCAGCGGCCTGTATCGCTCATAGACTAAGGCTGATGGAACAAAAACCTATGTATTAAAATTTGGTTGATCACTACTCTGAAGCCTTTAAACCCTTTCAGACTTATCCTCTACACGACTGTTTTTCTACCTGTTCAGCACCAGAAGGTGTTTAGCGGTCTGGGTCTGTGGTGACCCAGCAACCGTGAATACAGGCCAGGGTTTGTTGCTAGGGGTAACCACAGGTTCCAGGTCATGACCAGGGTTCCTCTTGGCTGGAGAGTCTCCTTCCAGGTTGCTCTTCCTCTTCATCGGCTGCTGGCTGGTGGTGCCACCTTGTGTCGATGCGTGGGACTGCATTTGGGTTTTCTGAACTTGGGTTTGACTCGTTTCCTGATGCGTTTGTGGTTTTTCAGAGGAAGGTTTGATGTTGGTTTGTGACCTGGTGATGCCTTCAGGGACACTTGGTTCTGTCTTTTGTAGAGAATTCTTTTGGGTTTGGTTGTTCTGGACATCCGGTTTGGTTGGAACCAAGTTCTGGAGGTCAAGGGGGGTTCTGGGCTTCAGATGGATGATGAGGATGGGTATGTTGGACGTGGGGTTGGGGGAGTTTTCAGGCTTTTGCGACTCAGCATTTGTCACCTGGAAGAGCAAAACGGATTTTGTGCTTGGCCTTTAATGTTACACTTCATCACCTGAATTTATTTATCTGCAGTATTTAACCTAGGTACCAAAAAACAGTGTTAAATTGTTTGATCATTGATAAACCCGATGTCCCTTAGATGATGATAAACCTACCGTTGTTTCATCTGAACTCATCTTTGGTGTCTGCTTTTCACCGATTCCTTTGCCGTCGCCTCCAGAAACATCATCACCATGCGCACTAGTATAAACAGGAAAAAGATCCAATTGAAATTCAACATATTTACACTTGACCTGGACACAGACAGGTGAGCATCTGGATTCATTAGGATCTATGAGTCTCTGAGACCTCAGCTCTGCCTGTTGTGTTCCTGATTCTTCTGGTTTTGGTTTCTTCTTCTGTTTCCTCTTGCATAATAAGCAGCTGTTGATCCACTGCACCACGTCAGTTTTCATGGTTTTCCAGAAATACCTGTCGAAGATCATGAATTTGTTACACATCTCATCTTTACGCGTGCATCACACCAAATTAACTCCAGCCTGGTTTAAACCCAGACCAGATAAAACTCCTTGTAATGTAACATTTATTTGATTTAATTTATACAGTATATTTACTCATTTTTATTTACAAAGAGATAAAACACTTTTCATGAGTTGATTAATGTATTTTATTGGACATATGTAACACTACACCACCTCTGTGTTCTTATTAGAGTTGTTCAAAAGTGCAGGATCTGGAAAACACGCCTGATCAGTGTTTAAGTTTGAACATTTATTTTCTAGTGAGGATTGGATAGTCTTAAACATTGGAGTTTCAGGGCATTATGACTTTTGTTATATTGTGAACAGTCTAATTATTATAGTTTGTTACAGTTGCCTTATAATATTTTATTTTTGATGTGCTTTTATAAAAACTGCTGAGAAGCGTGAATGTAATATTTAGTAATAATAAGTGGTGACAGGCACAACAAACCCCGCCCCTCACAAACATTTTACCAGATTTACCCCAATGTCTCATCATTGTGAAGACGCATCTTGACCTTTGACCTACATTCACCAAAATTTAATGGGATCTATTCTGGACCACTTTGCACCTTTCCTGAAAAGTTCATGGAAATTGATCTAGTAGTTTTTGTGTAACGCTGCTAAAAGACTGACAGATAGACAGACAAACTGACTCAAAAACAACCCCCCCACAGGGGGCGGGGTAAAAATACTAACCAAAAGCAATACCCTTGCCTCTCCAAAGGGGGCAGGGTAATAATAATGGATTAGATTTATATAGTGCTTTTATATTAACATATACTCAAAATGTGTTCAGTGGATCCATTATTTATTCACTCACACATTCACACTCTGGTGTTCTTTGTGGAACTTTGTGGAATTTTTACTGGTTGATGTTTTTCTGGTTGAAGTAAAACAAATCAACTCTTTTTTCCCCATCACTTAACTTACCTTAAAAAGCTGAATCCCCAATAAAATGCAGAAAAATTAAGTAACTCTTGTACATGTTACTCAGCAGCACTACTGATATGACATGGGTGGGTAGAATCTGGTCTAGTCTGTGTTAACCCCAGGTAAACTATGGCCTATTACAGTGGTGGAATCCCCTCTCACCTCTCGCTGAGCAGCCTCAGACACTTGCCGACACCCAGATGGTTCAGCTCGTCGTGGAACTCTTTCAGAGCATCTTCAACCTGCTGTCGGTTCCTCAGTACCAACTGTACTCCATCTCCTCTGACCAGGTGGAGCTGTTCATCTGGGGAATGAGGACACAGCTGGTTTCTGTTATCACAGCACAACAAACACACCTTGTGCAGCCATCTTTCACCACAGGACTCAGTACAAGTCTCACAATGTACAAACCTCTAAGGGTGAACTTCTTGCAGAACCTCCTGAAGGTGTTCTTCTCGACGTACGTCAGTCCAGGTGGATATGTCTGGCTGCAGAGGTACCGCTCCACAGCGTCGTATTTTGCATAAAAGGCCTGTTTGTTCACAAAAATACATACACTATCATATTATTCTACAAAATACAGACCGAAATCTATTTTCCCTCATCATTCAGAGGAGTCACCTGATGTGACTTTTGTGCATATGTTACATAGATCATATTTTATTTACCTGCTCCTGGTTCCCATTTTCATCTTCCACCACGCCACACTGAGTCTGTTCAGCAAAGACACAATTTAACATTATTTACAGCATGAAAACTAACAAAAATGCATTTAATTTCCAAAAGAATGTATCCATCCTGTTCATGATCCAGCTCTTTTATCTGGTTTGGCCTCCAACTTTCTTTTAATCCTAAAAACCTCAACATCCACTCGTGACCAAAACGATCTATTGAATTAAAATGTTTAGTACCTGTTGATCCATTAATGCCATCAATATATCTAAGTAAATGTGATAAAATGCAGTTTATCATCTTTTCTTTACATGAAAACAGAAAATTGAAGAAAGTGATCTGTAATCCTATCAGTCCATGTAAATCATCTGTGTAAAATACACTTATTGATCTTTTCATGGTTATCAGATACGAACCATTTGGACATTCATAAGCTCTGTAGTTACCATGGAAACACCATCATGTTGTACAACATTGATTTAACAGTAAAACTCATTGTTGGATCAGTGACAGTGGATGGACACACTGGGTTTATGTTCAGATAATGACACACAGTATATGACTGAAAAAGTCAGTTTTTCTTGAGTTTTCTCTATTTTTAAAATAATAACCTTAAACTTTAATCTGAGTTTTTATGAACATCTACACAATCAGTAAAATAAATATATGAAAACACATGATTTACAGTAAAAAAGAAAAAAAAAGTGGATGGACACATTGAGTTCATGTTCAGATGATAATAGATTTTGTTCAAATCTGTTCTGTAAAGAGTGGAGCGGTCCAGTCTTACTTCTGGGTCACTGTGGACCAGGAGCGTGGGCACGGCATCTAAGCGGAGGGTCGGCTTTTCCTCGCTGTTGTCAAAACATTCCTCTGCAAAATGAATGGAGCACACCGATGACCAGAGTCGAGGATGCCAGTGTTGACGACCGGCGGCTTTTATCCACCGAGACAATAGAGTGGGATTCTTGAAAGGAAAACTGGTGATCAGAAAAGAGGGACGGAAATACTGAATACATAAAAAACTTCAAACCCACTGGGGTATTCAAGTTTTAATTAAAGAAATGTCATCTTTGTAATATTGATGTTTCAAACTCTGGCCAGCAGAGGTCAGTCTTGTACCAGAACACACAGGACCAAAACTAACAATATAATAAATTCTGCAAATAACCTTGTTTTTTTTTGTTTTTTTAATGAAAATGTTTTTGTGCTGCCAAGAGGTGGTTTTTCCAGGTGCAACGCAAATGGTATATTACTTAAAACTGCAATGAAAAGACCTTTTTTTGCAACTACACTCAGGTGAATTAAAAAATAAAAAATGATGTTGATAGACGTTATAACAAGAGAAGATGAAGAGTTTTAAAAGAAACATGGTGCAGTATGTGTACACACACCAGGAAACTACATAATTTAGTATGGGATAGAGGGGTAATATATAATAATAATAATAATAATAATAATAATAATAATAATAATAATAATAATAATAATAATAATAATAATAATAATAATAATAATAATAATAATAATAATAATAAATATATCTGTGAACATGACATTTACGTTCATCTTTTTTTGCCATGAACGCAATAATACTTATTTAACCAGGAAAAATCTGAAACGTTTTAAAAGTATTAAAATTAAACCCTTTAAAAGTGAGTTACTGTGTTGAAATTGTGTTTGGTCAGGTCATTGTACTCAGTTTTATAAGTATGGGCAGGACAATTTAAAAAAAAATCACAATTGAGATAAAAAGTCATCATCAGGTTTAAAAAAAGTTAGAAATAGTTTGGCATTTGGGGTGGGGTCAAGCGGACTCAGACCACCTCTTTTTGGAGGTCTTGATCTGCTTGATTTAGTGCAGATCTGAGTGAGATTGATGGTGTTGTAGAATTTACAATAATATCAGATCTATGTTAATGCATAAATGTAGTTTTTGGAGTTTATAGGTGACTCTGTAAAAGTGGTCACAGTGAAGCCAAGTACATACAGGCATACAGAGGTGAGATTGTGGGGGAAGGGACAACCCCCACCTCATAGAAGCTTTCATCAGAAGTAGCCAACACCCCCCCACCCCCTTCAGGACAGCAGACATCCTGAAGAGGGAGGGGTCGACAGGAGGATGTTATAAACTGTGTGTCTGAGCTTCCTCCTTTAGTATCATGCGTGTTATGGACACTCACTGACCAGGCTTAGACTGGACTTTTAGGACTCCTCACTACATAACTTTAATCTTGTTTAAATATGTTGTAATACTGTAAGTGATTGTAAACTATGATTGTGATATTAAAAAAATGAAAAGACAATGAGAAGACTCAAAGAGGTATATCTTAACCAACCGCTTAGGCTATAAATATAAATAGAATTCAGTTAAATATGCTTACTTAATTATATAAAATCATTCTAAAGTATGAGTTAATTGATTTTTTTTTACCAATACAATGGTTTCATACCAACGAAAATTAACCAAACTAAGAGCTTTTGGTTCTAATGGAATGTTTGGTGAAATCCTCGAGTGCTGTTGGTATAAAAGCACCATTAAAATAATATAGTGATCAGTTCTTGCTTACAGTGTTAACTTTATATGTGACCCACCACCACAAAACCAGGCATAAGTGTGTGTAAATCCAAACAGAGTTATGTGTGTAGCTTGGTAGAGTGGAAACTAAGGTTTAAGATGGTGAAAAATTTATGTTTCTATCACAAGTAGAACCAAAGTTATGGTCATTTTAATATCCACATTTGGACATATTTTGCAATTTGCATATTTTTAGATATTGTCCGTTAAAGTTTTGGACTGTTTTGGGGTAGGAAGTCCTTAGCAACGCATAATAATTTGTATCCGATTGACACAAATTGTTGACAGATGTTAAAGGACACTCTGATGGACATGTCACAGAAGTTTTATATATTATAATAATAGGACAGAAGTGTGACGTATTATAATCATTTGGCTTACACCATTGGACAGAACATTCAATATAAGCTTTTACCTCGTACCAAACACTTGGGTGTTTACCCACGGAACGGAGATCGTTTTGTTCGGCGAAAAGAGGTGGAAGTCGTCTTTGTCTTTGCTCAGCAATACCTGAACTTTTGTCACCGCTTAAATAATTGACTCAATAAACACCTTTATTGATTGGATTTCAATGTAATGACCACAGGAAGTGAACATAGAGGTGTTAAGGTACCGTTTTTTGATCAAATGTAAACACAAATAAGAAATCGCCTTCCAGCCTAAATTTGGTTGTAGCTCTGAACGGCTCAGCGCGACTTATGCCTGGTTTCGTGGTGGTGGGTCACATATGCTAAAATTCTAGTTTCTACTCAGAAACTCTGGGACGTAAGTTATATAAATCTTCATAGTGGTTATTTTGACTGTATCAGCTCATAACAAAGAAGGTTTTTCCTCTCTCTTTTCGAGTAACTAACAAAGGTCATACTTGTGGAAGGTGAGGCCCAGGCCCCTCTCCACCGGCCCACAGCAGTTGGTGCAGCTAGAGATGCTGCAGCGAAATAACCTCCTCTTGGTTCTGTTGAGGCAGACGTGGCAGCTGTTTATCCATCGGGCCAGGTCTCGGCTCATGGTGTTCCAGTAGAAGTGTTTGGAGATCTCCTTCTGACACGTTTTCAGACCATAGTGACCCTGGCTGTCATGAAACTGCTTCAGGATTGAGTTCACCTTAAAGGAAAGACAGAGGAAAAGATGGTGGATTATCTTTTTAATCACAGGCTACAAACTAATATTTTACTGCAAGCTGGTAAATACTAGTAAAATGTACATAAAAGGCAAGAATATAAGCTTGCAGGTCAAAACGTCAAGTATAAATCAGACAGAGTTTGGTGTTTGACATGTTTAGAGATACAGATTAACACATGACATGTATAAAAAAATGAAATACTCTCAGTACTTAAGCCAAAAACAACCAATAATGCAACACTTTTTTGCCAAATAATACATTTACACTGGCACTCAGCTCATTTTAAAAGAGTATTATTTGTTTAGAAGTTTTGTATTTAATAATTTAAAACAACTTATTTTACAATTCCTCTGAAAACCAGATGATGTAATAAATCAGCTTCATTCCATCCAGTCTTCCAGGTCATACTCTGCTGATGTAAGACCACCACTAAAACATCAATAAGACTCAATGATAAACTGAATTAACTTACCTCTTCTCTACTTCGTGGTACTTGGACAGGTGGAGAGGGTTTGGTGTACATCAGCACTCCGTCTAAAACAGAGGATATGGAATTAAAATCATGCATTTAATTCAACAAAACAGGACCTACATGTAATAATTTAAATATAAATTAATAAAAAAAAAATTACCAGTGTTATAATATTGTGTTGTAGAGAAATTAAGTCAATGTATTACAGAAGATAATGTTATAATAAATGGTGATGAATCACTTAAATGTTACAAAATGATTAAAAATTCATCAGGGAACTGCCACTTTATGGGTTAATACTACATAGAACCCATTAAAAGGTAAATTAATCCAAAAAATGTAAAAGGAAAGAGTGATACTGTCTATTTCTGTCACTTACCAACTAATTCAAAGCGCTTGGCCATCCTCTTCAGTGAACTCTTGCTGCTCTTACTGTGTAGAGGTAAAATCCTGTGGCTCAGATACCTGGAACAGGTCAAATAAACCTTTGTGTAATAAAACACTAGCTATAAATCTACCGTCCGTGTTCAGATCATCACATACCTTGCAATCTGGTTATACGTTATAAAGCTTGGCTCCTGAACCATCTTCCTCTCTTGGTGAACCTTGAGGATCTGGATCATCCTGGGATCTGGATCAGGAGCTGGGAGGGAGTACTGGTGTTCCTGCAGAACCAGGTTTGGACACGAAGACGGGACATCCTCCAGGGTGTGGGAGTGGACGACATCCATACCTGAATGGACTGGGACCTGGAGAGGAGGCGCAACAGTTAATAAAACCTGTTCAGAGGCAGATTATACATGTTTTACACCAGGGGTGTCCAAATCCAGTCCTCGAGGGCCGGTGTCCTACATGTTTTAGATATTTCCCTCTTCCACATGACTGGGTTTAACCCTTTAACTTTTGAAAGTTGAACAAAAATGAATAATAAACTGACAAAAATTAATAAAAAACTGACAAAAATAATTAGTAACATGAAGAAAGTAAGACATAAATGGAGCAAAATTAAAGGAAAAAAATCAAATATAAAGTAAAATGTAGAAAAATAAACAATGAGCAACAAAATGAAGAAAAGCTTTGTGTCTTAATTTGTTCATGTCACTAATTATTTTGTCAGTTTATTATTTATTTTTGTTCATTTTATTGATGACTTTTACCATTTTTGTTCATTTTGTTACTTATTTTAATTCTTTTAACCATGGAACTGCTAAAGTTTCAGGAGTTAAAGGGTTAAACTGAATCATGTTAAAGAGGGAAATATCTAAAACATGTAGGACACTGTCCCTCGAGGACTGGATTTGGACACCCCTGTTTTACACAAAGGATAAATACAGTAACTAGAACACATGTTAGGATCATTAGCAGAGTTTGGAGCCTTATTTCATAGGTTCATCTTCAACAGAACAAGGATCATTATGACAAAAATGCTGATTTTTTTTCAAAGAATTGTAACATGAAGTAAATATCACACTGAAGTCCTAAGTGTCCAATGTACATGGTTGGACAGAATCTGACTAAAGGACAAATAGGCTGAACAGTAGAGGATGTACTTTAATATGGAGTTTTATAAACAGCTTTCCTGATGTAGACGCTTATACTGAACCTGCAGTAACAAGTGTGACTGTCAGCATCAAAAAACACAATACCTCATATTAATATATTAACCCTTGCATTATTTTGAAAATTAATTACATTGAGTATGTTGTGGGTCACTTTGACCCAGACTGTATAAAACCACTCAATATAATAACAATTTTATTTTAGATGACCCACAACATACTCAAAGTAATTTAGAAAACAAACATACAATATTTTTTTTTTTATTTCAACACTGTTGAATGTGGCCCCAGGACTAAAATGAGTTTGACACCCCCTGTCCTAGACCATGAACAGGTCTGTGGTTGAACATGACCATTTCCTGTGTCACCTTGTCATCCTGGATCACCACGGAGATGATGGTGGGAACAGCGTCTGGAGCCAGAACCAGCTGACCCTCCTCTGACGCAGTGAAACAGGATGGTTCAAAGTGTCTGGAGCAGAGGCAGGAACTGGACCTCAGCGAGCCCTCATCCCTCTGAGCCACCGCCAGCCACATACGCCGCCGCTCTGCCTCCTTTGGGAACCTGTGAGACCACGTCATGCCAGAGGGGGTGGAGCTTCATGGTGTGGTGGTCTGTCATGTGGATCATATTCAATATAACTGTCATAAATGCGACTGACCTGTGGAAGCTGAGCTGAGGGGAAATGAAGCTGGAGGAGTCACAGCCATAAGCCAGACAGACCCGGACCGGCGGTGCTGGAGGGGGTTGGTTCTGACAAACAGAACAGCCTTTGATCCAGTTCTTCACCGTGTCCCTTACACCGACCCAGTAATATATGGACTGAAAACACACACACACACACATATATTTACAACAGTCAGAATCTTTTTCATCACGTTTTGCAGGTTTTTTCGCCTTTGCATAGTGTGTTTGTTTTCTGGAAACATTTTGTTCACTTACAACAACTTTCAGAAAAGTTGTCTTTTAATATAACATGCTATATTCAGTTAAACTCCCACCAAATTCATTTACTTCCTTAATTCCACTAGACAGTATGTATTAACCCCCCCAAGTTTATTACATTTAACAGAAACAAGAGGAAAAACAAAAGTATTTAGTGTCAGAGGTGGTACATACTATGAGCAGTTTCAAAATAAAACTTCTTTATCCCAAAAATATCATAGATGTACACTTATTTCTAAAGTGGTTAGAATAGTATGACTCATTTGAAGAAAAAAATATTGATATGTAATATTTTTACAGAAGAATTTAGGAAGCTGATATGTCATTGTGGACAAATAATAATAATTAGATTAATAATAATAAAAATAGGTTGGGCTTTTATTATGCTTTTCAAGGCACTCTATATAAATATGTTATAATTTTAAAGAAATCTTCATGGAAAATATTTTCACTACAGATCAATATATTAATCTAAATTAATTAATTTACAGAAAATGAAATAACAAAATTCTAGTTTTTATGTTTGTTACTACATGATCATTTAAAATTGCCATCAACATTCTAAAAATGTTTCATGATACTTTATGTCTATTTTTTATAAGATAAGTCATGATTGAAACAGGTTAGAAAAAGTACTGTGTAATGGAAACTCCACATTACATTCATCTACCCTTACCATTATTTCCTTCACCATACGAAACCGACCGGAGTGGTTATTGTTGTCATGGTAACGGATCAGGATGTCCCGGATTTCCTCATCACTCCTGATGACACGCAGGAGACGACCTCGATATTTTCGGAAAAGGAAGTCATCTAGAGAGAAAAAAAAAAGAAAGACCACCTGGGCTTAAAATACCTGAACATATTTACTCTGTTTTCTTAGTTACAACCATACTTTAATGTAAACGTGTGTTTTTAAAGTCCCAAATGAGGAAGAAAATCTCATTTAGTCTCAAACTTCACATCTTTTTGTTAGTTTGTTCTGGTTTTCTTGTACTGACAGCTGTGTCAAAGCTCCGCCCCTTTTACATCCTGTTTCAATCATTCCAACAGGAGAAATTAATATGCTTTAATTTTTCTTACCCCACCCTCCATAGAGGAGACAAGGGTTTTGCTTTTGGTTCATTTTTTTTTTTGTCTTTCATCAACTTTAAGCAAAACCTACTGGACCTATTTCCATGAAATTGTCGGGAAAGGTGTGAGGTGGTCCAGAGTAGATCCTATTACATTTTGGTGAATGTAGGTCAAAGTCACCAAAAATGTTGTTGTTGCAATGATGAGAGATAGGGCAACTCAAGTAAAATATGTGCGAGGGGCAGGGTTTGTTGTGCCTGGCACCACTTGTTCTCTGTTCATAAACTCACACATCTCATCTGAAGGAGGTAAAAACGCGCAGCAAAATAAAACTACTAATAGTTTTGCTGAAGTAATGTTACATGCCAATATAGAAGGATGGCATTAGTGTAGGATGACATTTAGATTTAATAAATATGCTTCAATTGGGTCTCAACCCTTATAACCACACCCACTTAACAGACAGGAAGTGTCTCTGCTCCAATCAGTGCCTCTCATCTTTGTACCTTTCAAAATAAAGCGTTTCGTTGCAGCTTTGGTCTCTTTCCTTGAGCTTCTTGATAAATTTGGAGGAAACTTCCCTGAGCGCATGTACAATTCTACTCGATTCAGGAGGTCAAACGAAGGCATCTGGATGCAAACAAGAAGAAAACAATAGAAAAGAAACAGAAAACAGATTAAAAAAATCACAAAAACACTTTAAGGAGTCTGACAACTGGACATCTTCACGTTACTTTTACTGTAATATTTGTGCTGAGCTCTTTTGATCGACTTTATAAACTATTAATGAAGGTTTAATCTATGTTGATGAATTTTATTCTATTACATCATCATTTTCACTTATTTGTGGTGCTGTTGTCCTGTGAGAAGCAAATATCCCTAAAAAGTCATTTTCATGATGCATGTTCCTGCAAATCCAAGTGTTTATTATACAAGGTATAAGGAGAACAGCCCTAAAATATATTTAAGTAGAGTAAAAGTGCTTGACAAACACAGTTCAACTACTTAATACAATAAAGTGAAGTATTATGTTGTAATATAGACAAATAATGTTCTCAGACAAATAGCCATATCATAATGACCTGCTGTACGAGCCATAATCTGAGCTATTTTTACAATGTCATTTCATTCCAACAGTTATACAGATGATACTCAGATATATGTATATTTTACCAGCAAAGAATCTTCACATTGGCATCTTCAAAGTTTATTTATATCGCACTTTACAACAACATAAAAGAAGACCAAAGTGCTTTAAAACACAAGGAAAAGACAGGATAAAATAACTCAAATATAATTTAGAAAATGTAAAAGTAAAAAAAATAACGGATAAAAAAAAAAGACCACCAGTTTAGCATAAAAGTGGCACAGTGCTATTGGTTAAAAGACAGTCTAAAAAGGGGGGTTTTCAACCTGGATTTAAAGACAATCATGTCCAGATTAAACCTGGAGGAGTTCAATAACTGGAACAAACCACCAATAGAGACTGAATAACGTCTCTTATCACTGTAAATCTGAGGATTTTTCGAAATTATTTCAAGGACTATTTATTTCTTTATTTTATTCATATTTTTAAGTGCAATTATTTGTATGCCTTCTATTTTCTTCTAATTATATTGTGTGATATTTTGATCGTTTGTTGTTCTTTTTCAGGGGTACCACTTTATCAAAAGTGCTTTTTCAGTTTTAAAGTTACATTTTCACTCAATACTTTATAACTTAAACAATTTAAATTAACATCATAATTTTCCAGCCAAGTTTCAACCATCATTATGAATAAATAAACTTTACCAAACTAGTTAACATACATTAAAATATTAACAGTTGGAAAACAGATGACGAATAAATAACATCAATATCAAATTACACATGCAAAAACCAATATTAATGGTTAACCTTCATAGTGAGACACTGTATTTAATTATTTTCTTGAATGCTCTCTCACCTTGGTTCAACATTCACCAGGTTCACACAAATCAACGCTACACCTATAGGAACTTCTAGAAAAAACATTCACGTTTTGAAACACTGTTTTCAGCCAAACTTCCCACAAAATGAAATGACTTAATCAATTACACTAAATGGTAAGCATACAGATCCACAAATGCTCAAATCTATCACAAACGGGAACCTAAATAAGTGTGGAGTGCATTTTAGCAGGCGGTGCATTTATGCTAGTAGAGGTGTAGAAAGCTTTTCCGGTAGAAGTAGTTTCAAAATAAAGGCACGCGCGCGCGCACACACACACACACACGCGTGTATATATATATATATATATATATAAATAAATATTTGGCCTGTCACGTTGAAGTAACTGTAATAGATTGACAGACTTGGGGAAGCTGATATTTTTTTGTCATTAGGCAAAATGTGTTTAAATGAATACTTGAAGGCTACTTGTTTTAATACAGATTGATATGTTCATCTAAGTTAACAATTGTATATATACAGTACAAGCAAAATTCATTCATGTAAAGTTTTCCATGATGTTTGTAGTTAGTTATACATGATATTTAAAGAGCAGCATCAACAAAATGCTATTGTTTTCCTCTTTTTTAATTTTACATAACACTGCTGGTGTTGATTTTATTTAATTAATTGCATTGAATTTAAAAAAGAAAGAAAGAAAGAAAGAAAGAAAGAAAGAAAGAAAGAAAGAAAGAAAGAAAGAAAGAAAGAAAGAAAGAAAGAAAGAAAGAAAGAAAGAAAGAAAGAAAGAAAGAAAGAAAGAAAGAAAGAAAGAAAGAAAGAAACGATCTAACAGTTCAAGTTTTCATTGCATTAATTTACAATGGCCAAGCATTTTTATATTTACTTTATTTTTTATTTTTTTAAGCGGAACCTTTTATAACAGATCAGTTTCAGGGCGGGCTGCTAATACCGTAACACGGGTCCATCCTCCATGTGTGTTTTGCTATAAAATCAACGTGAGTATAATAGTTGTTTTAACTTTTATCTTTATTTATTCTTACCGTATATGTTCAAGAGAAACTTTATCTCCGTTCGTTGTGTTTTTTAGGAGTTTATTCAAAATTGGACTCATTGTTTCCAGCCGCTAATTAGTAATTTTTTTACGTTTCGTGGACGTTTCCAGAAGTAGGTAATAATAAAATAAGTGACACACGTTAAGTTAGTCATATAACACGGTGAGTAACAGGAATGTTATTGGTTGAGGCTTGTTCTTTAATTAATTCTTAAAAGGAGATAAAGTGAAGCCAGACTCCATTTAAAAATACGCACATTTTCTGCTTCCACTTTAATGTCTAAATAAATGATAGAAAAGCAACACATTTTACAATCGGTTACAAATGAACAGTTACTCATCCCTCATTCGGCAAATGTTTTATTCCCATAACGTACATTTAACTGTGAGATATTCTCATATAGTTATAGGAAGACAAACTCGTCGTCAATTAAACTGTCACGTTATTAAAACCTTAAAACTTAGCAATGTATACGTGTGAATAGACAAAATACTACATATAATATTAGTGGACAATTAAAAAATAGTAATGTAATAGTGTTAAACAGAATGTATGGATTAGCATAGTTTGAAAGAAATGTAAAATAAACCGCAACATTTAAAGCTTTTACAGGTATTTTCTTTTTGCCATTATCAGTCTTGTATAATGAAAAGTCCATAAATGTTTATGTCTTTTATGATGTTTTCATTATTTTTAGTTCAATTGCTTCTGAACATCATTCTCATCTGATGCCGTTCCCATCATTTCTATCTTTTACAGCATTTTTTCATTTTCATCTTAATATGACTTGTTGTAATATAGAGTTTGTCTCATTATCATCATCTTTAGGTAGATTTAGTCTTTTTTTCGGTTTGTTTGTTTGTAAGCAGCTTTACACAAAACCTATAAGACTGATTTTTATGAATTTTTCAGAAAAGGTGCAAGGTAGTCCTAATAGAGCCCATTAATGCAGGTCAAAGGTCACAGTCACCCAAATCTGTTTTCACAATGATAAGAGAAATGGCAAATTAGATAAAATGTGTGTATGGGGGGTTGTATTATATCACCACAGTTTTGCCAATACACACCACTCGTGTATGGAAGGACGTCTGTGGACAAAATCCCAGGAGGTTCATTTCTCTTCTGTCCTTTCTTTTCCAGTCCAGTGAATGCTCATGGAGAGTTTGGAGGAGAGGCTGGGGGCTCTGTCCATCGCCCGACGGTCCTGTCCTGATGAGCCCACCTACCTGTTGGACATGTCCCTGCAGACGTCCGCTCATCTAGCCGTTTCCTGCTCCAACTTCAATGTCCACCTGCACAACAAGGACACGCTGAGGCTTCTGGGAGAGTACCGGGGCCACACCGGGCCGCTCTGTGGGGTCACCTTCACCCATACGACCCCCGACCTCTTGTACTCTGGTTCCGTTGACGGGACGGTACGAGCCTGGGATGTCCGACGGCCTGGGTCAGAAGCGGTCCAGACGTTCAAGAGTGATCCGACTCACATCTTCTGTAGCTTTGACATAAACTGCAGTGATGTTCTGCTCTGCGCCGGCACCGAGCAGGTGGACGGAGAGGACAGCTTCCTGGTTTTCTGGGATGTTAGGAAACCAGACAGCGAGATTCTGGGAGTGTACTCTGAGTCGCACAGTGATGATGTCACACAGGTCACTTTTGTCACATTACAACTTGTTTGTTTTCACCTTGTGTTGGTTTGAGTTCTTCTCCTTTTTGTCTTTTCATGTTGTCTTCTCAGTGTTCTGTCTTTTGTTTTTTTTTTGTCGTGTTCCATTTCTTACATCTTTTATGTTATGTGTTGTTACTTCTTTATTCATTTTTGTGTTGTACATAATTTTATTAATACAATATTTATTATATTAGATCTTTCTTTGTTTAGTGTATATTTTGTTCCTCTTGTTTAATTATTTTGTTCGTTTATAATTGTTTTGAGTTTGTTTGTTTTTTAAATGGGTTTATTAATTTTGTACCCTTTTTTGAATGTTTGGTTTATTATCTTGTTTGTTTTGTGATTACTTTGTTCAATTTTGTTTAATTCGTCTGTTATCTTGTTTTTTTGTAACATTTTATTGTAATGTTAATTTTGTTGATTATTTTTGTTTATTTTTGCGTGATTTTATTCCATTATATTTCAATATTGTTCATTTTCTTGATCAATCAACCAAGAGAACAATATCAAAATAAAATGTAACAAAATCACACAAAATAAGAAACAATTTAAATAAAATAGAACAAAGTAATCACAAAATAAAAAAGATAATCAATGAAGTAGATTTTTGGTTAAAAGGGAACACATTTAAAAAAAACTGATCAATATAATCTTGTCTAGTTTCTGATCATTTTGTTTATTTTGTCAATATTTGTTCTTTTTTGGATTATTCTGTTGATTATTGTGCTCATTTTTACTCATTTTGACTTGGTTCTGGTTCTGGTTCTGGTTCTGCTCTTGTGGTCCCATTTCTCAGGTCCGGTTCCATCCTCTGGACAAAGACCGCCTGGCATCGGCCTCCACTGACGGCCTTGTCAATGTGTTCGATGTGAGTCAGGGGGCGGAGGACGAGGCGCTGCTTGTCACCTGTAACAGCGACTCCTCAGCGGGTGGGGTCTGCTGGTCCGGACCGAACTACACCCAGCTGCTGTGTCTGAGCCACGACGAGGGGCTGCACCTGTGGGACCTGAAGCACCAGGACACCGAGGAGTCACTGACCGTCTTCAGCACAAAAGACGCCCGCAGCCTAACGCCGCTCGCTGACGGGGGCAGCGTGGATTACCTGGTGGGGGGGCAGTGGCTGGAGGATGCCCAGAAGCTGCTGGTGGTTGGAGGGAGGAGCAACGGGGAGCTCCACCTCCTGCAGTGCGACGACGGGGGGCTCCAGCTGCTCAGGACCCTGGAGGGAGGACACGCCTCCACGGTGCGCTGTTTTGCCTGGGACGCCAGTGGGGAGGGGCTTTTCACCGGGGGGGAGGACGCTCAGCTGCTGCTATGGAAACCAGGAGGGGAGGAGCTTACAATGGGTAAACGGGAGTCGATGAAGAGCGAATCGGCACTAAGACTCAAATCTAGACCACATAAGAAACATGGATACCAGAGAGAAAAGACTGTGACTCAGCAAACTGATAAATTAAAAATTAAAACTGATAAAATATAACTTATAGACATCGTTTACTCTGTAACTATAAAGAAAGAGAAAATATTTATTATTTTGTCTTCAATACAGGTTCATAAATCTTTCATTAATAGATTTCTCTTTTATCCAATAACAGTTTTACATTATAAATGAGTATTCAGTGTTATTTTCAGGTAATTTGCATATTTATTAACTCAAGTGTAGTTTTGTATCTTTTAATCAAAGTCTGTTATCAAAACTGTGACTGTAACAGCCGTAATATGACGAAGAACCAAAGCTGTGTTTGCATCCTGGTCATCTTTGTTCACCTGAATGTCAAATAATGTGGATTATAATCAGCAAATGGAAAATCTGAAACGAATATTATGGTGATCATGTTAATATGACATGTTCAGTGTCAGTTCTAAGTTAATCTTCATGTTAATGACTCAAAATTTGAAAGTTTAATTTTGAAAAGAACTGAGACTTTTGTAGATTTACGTGATGGCAGTGAACGCCTCACAGTTACACCCATGTTGTTTCAGACACTTTTAGCTAAAAAATACATCGTTTTGAAAAATTTTGAAAGTTTGTGTGAGTGAAAGTTGCAATTTGAGTGATATATTAATGATAGTTTATTATATTCAAGTGTAATAAAAAAAAACTGATAATGAATTTAACCAACCAGCAATCCAACATGTTTAGTTCACTGAAATATGGCAAAAAACAAAACACGAAGTCTGCATTTCTTAGAATCTGAAACCTGAAAAAATAAAATTATTTCCCCAAGAACAGTTTTTTTTGATGAGCTAACTATTTGCATTTTACTCTGTATGTAAAGGTAGGGTAAGACTTTGATGTTGACTTACGGTTTTTTTCTTTTTTTTACTTATAAATTAAGATTTTTACCTTTTACATTAGTCAATATATAGATTATTTTAGCATTATTCTATTTTTGGTTTTTGTTGCTGCCAAAAGACAATAGATGGATTAATAGTATGTTAATGTAATTGGTTTAACTGCTGAATCTCTTAATAAAGTTTCTTGATGATTATTGTTTTTTTCTCTCACTCATTTATACATATAACATACATTATGTCATTGAAAATAACAGCCTGTTACTGGGTGTTGGGTTAAAACTACGAAGTTAATCAGCTATTATGATGGTTAATATTAATATGATTATTAATAATAATAATAATACATCAACTGTTATGTATATTAAGGTTTTGTATGCAGATTTTTTTCATTATTTTGCATTTTAAATCATGTTGATGTGATGACAGGATGTTGTTTTGTTGGGTGGTAAATCATCAGTCCTGTTGATGCTTTGATTATATTTAGTAAAGAACTGGATCTGTGTGTGATTGTGTCCACATGTGTAACATATGTACATGTGTTTATGATGTGTGTGGAGCAATAAACAGAATTCTTCTCCAGAGATTCCAGTTTCCATTGTTTTTCACAGTTACATAAACTAGAAAATCCAGAGGTAAATAAACACCTGACACCATCTGCATGTCTCTGGAATAGAATCTGAGGAAAAGCCTTGAAGAAACATCTTCAGATTTGAAACAATCATCCGATGGATATGAAAGATGATGTGATTAGACTGAAAGGTCAGCGTCATTGTGACCTGTTTTCTAGTCCAGTTTTTTTATTGACATGTCTTTTATATGTCCACCCTCTTGGCTTCCTCCCTCAGACATTCCTCCCGTTCCTTTGGTCCATGAACTTCAGGAATACAGCAAAAGTTTATATATTTATGACATTTCTACCATGTACGGATACAGGATAAAATAATGCTTTTAACTCACTAGAATACAATAAATGCACTTACATCCCTAACGTAAAGCTAAATGAAAAATACTGTGAAAAGAAATGGAAACATTAAAAAGTATAAATGCTTTACTGATTTTCTGGAGAAAAATTACAAGTGAAACAGTATGAAAAAAGCTAAATAAATAGGAAATAATTTTCCTGTCAAATGCTTTCTAACCATCTTATACATCACAATCTTCAAGTTAAACATTAATTGAGCCTTTTCTGATTCTGCTTGTAATTACTCAGGTATTAAAATGTGTACGTAGTTAATGTCAAATTAATATGGTTATGATTCTGTAGTGGATGGTTTATCTGTTGAAGATATTATATGGCTGTAGGTGATGTCACAGCTGAAGGAAAGCATCAATGTAAAAGAGAATCATATACCATTTGTAACTTACCAGAATAAAAATAGAGAGAACACAGTCTGGGATACTGCAGAAGGTTATGTTTGATTGTCTTACAACCGCGATCCAAGCTAGCCAATGACTCTGTAATCTCAGAAACTTGGTCTCCATGGTGATGCCTCTAAGTAACAATAAAAAGTCAGTCCATTTTTTTCCCTGGCCATCATGTGTAACGCTGTTAGACCCCACAACACAGCTGCTCTGTAAAACACAAGTGGTGCCTGGCACAACATTTGACCTGATTTATCATTGCGAAAACACAATTTTTATGACTGTGACCTTGACCTTTGACCTACATTCACCAACATTTAATGGGATCTATAGTGGACCACCTTGCACCTTTCTTGAAAATTGCATGGAAATTGGTCCAGTAGTTTTTGCGTAAACCTGCTTACAAACAAACAGAAAGACAGACCAATAAACAAACCCACTCAAACAAAATTCCCCTCTCTCCTTTGGGGGTGGGGTAAAATGCAAGGAATAATAGCCCCCATGTTGGTGTTCTTCTAGCGTACCATAGATAAATATCATTCACTACCTGGTGTCTGAAGAGGTAAAGCAGTTGTAACTAGAAAAGCGCAAACCTCAGCCAAGGCAGACCTCCCCCCTTTGAATGAAGAGACGTCTGCCAAGGAGGTGTTGAATTTGACTCTGTTTGTTTGTCAGCAGGATTATGCAAAAAGTTGTGAACAGACTTTGATAAAATTTCAGGACGTGTTGGGAGTGTCACAAATGATAAAGTTTTGGTGGTGATCTGGAAGAGATCCTGGATTCTGGATCACTTTGAAATTTTACATTGTGGTAACCAGAAACTAATGCAGCCTGAGGTAGGTTAATAGTGTTGTGTCAAATTTAGTTTCCACGTCGAGATATCAGAGCAGTTTTTGGCTTTGTGGCGGCCCTATGCACGACTGTCTTCCAGGGCCCCTATTTTGCCCATTTTCAATCGAATGATCTTAGATGATCTATAAACACACAACAAATTATCACAGATCACAAGCAAAACAGCCCACAATCATGATAACCTCTCATATTAATATTAAACACCTCAAGATGAGTCACTCAGGCAAGATAACTAATAAAAACTAGAAAGATCTTGGAGAGTGCGGACCTCCACCTTTGGAGGGGTGTTCACATCACGTCTATGTGCACAGGATTACTTTTATTTTGTAACACAGAAAACAACAGTTTTGTATGTTACATCACTTGACTCAATATAAACAGCTAATTAGATTAAATTAAATTAAATTAGATTAAACTTTACTGTCATTGTCCATGTACAAATACAGAGCAACAAATTGCAGCTATCAAAATCAGAATGACTTTACTGATCCCAAGGGGGAATTATATTAAAATAAAACAGTCATAAGGCAATAGAAAATATTAATCAGTAAAACATTAGGCAATATAAATTACAACCAGAACTAGAAAAACATTCTGAGAATGCAAACCTCCACCAAGGCAGACCTCCCCCCGTCAAATGAAGAGAGGTCTGCCAAGGAGGTTATAGTTTTGGTGGAGTTTGTCTGTCTGTCTGACTCTCAGCAACATTACTCAAAAAGTTATGGATGGATTTTTGCTAAAATTCAGGATGTGTTGGGGGTGTCACAAAGAACACATGATTACATTTTGGTGGTAATCCAGAAGAACTTTTAAATGTATTCTCAATTTACCGCAATGTAAAATTTCACTTGCCACTCATACTTTTTATTGCTTAATGTTTATTTATTTATTTATTATTTTTTTTAACCATTTTTTAATTATTCACTTATTTTAATACAGTATCCCATCATGATCAATAAAGTAATTCTTATTATGGTAACTGCATTCAATTGTTATATATTTGCACATGGGCAATGACAGTAAAGTTGAATTAAATTTAATTAGCTACATTGGGTCGTGACCAACATGTTTATAGAGTGGGTCTCCTTTAAAAAAAGAAAAAGTTTGTTACTACTGTTTTAAATGAACCTTAGCATTAGCTTCCCTTATAATAGACCTGTAGTTATGTAACTGTCCGCGGCTTCCTGCTCACATATCCCGTTTAAATCTCATGGTTTGCAGTGAAATCCAGTCTTCCTTTGCAGACCGGAGGATCCAGGACAAAGTGCGGGTAAAAGGGCTGGGCCTGAGACAGGTTTAGCCTCATTCCGACGCGCAGTGTGTACTCCGCACACTCCGCTTTCTGCCCCGATCCCTTCCCCTCCACCGAACCCACAGATTCAGAGCCTCTGTGTCCCATCGGGTGATTGGCGTCTAAAGTTGTCCAATCAGTGTGGGGGATGTCGCTCCTGACAGCCAATCGGCGTCGTATATGGCCGTGGGCCGCGTCCAGCACGCTACAGTGCGTCTCTGTTATGTGTGCCATGGTCTCAGCCCAACAGTGTTGACAATAGGGTGAAAAGAAACAGCCCCGAATCAGAAACGAGCAGAGGAAAACACAAAAATCCAGGGGTTTGGGGAAGACAAGCAGTTAAATCAGTAACAGGAATGTAATTGCGTTAATATAATCGTTTTATATAGGCATATTTTGTTATAAATGGGAGTTTGAGGATTATTCCGCTGGTACTCGTGGGTTTGGCTATTTCAGGCCAAGATTTTCCTGCTGCTCCGCCGCTGCTCTGCTTGGGGAAGAAAGGCTGTTTGCACCGAGCTGGGGGTAGCCTATCTGTTAGCCCGATAGATTTCCAAACATAGGATAACTCCCCGCCTCCGTCTCCGTTGCGAACCGCAGAGGATCAAGGTAAAGTACTACGATTGGAGGGCTAACGGCCACTCGGTCGGCTGCAGCTTGGGACTCGGGACGGTGTGTGTTCCCCTGCCCGGTCGGTCTGTCAGTCTGTGAGCGCTAGCTAACGGTAGCCGCATTAGCACTGCCCCTGTATTTACATCTGGGATGATGGGTGATCGGCCAAGCCCGCCCAGGTAACGTTATCTTATTAGCACACATGTGA
Source organism: Siphamia tubifer (assembly GCA_020466265.1). NCBI lineage: Eukaryota > Metazoa > Chordata > Actinopteri > Kurtiformes > Apogonidae > Siphamia > Siphamia tubifer. The sequence goes on from CM035804.1 coordinate 47,101,670, forward strand.
ATTTAGACTTTATATCACTGTTTTCACACATGAGCTTCTTGTGTTGCACAGAATGCTAGTTAGCTGGTGGTGGCTAGGTAGTAAGCTAACCCGCGGTAGCCGTAGCACTAACGTCAGCTAGCTGAGTAAAAAAAAACATATTTTATCCATAAAACCTTGATAGCTTTGACAAAAATATGCATTTACCACGTGCTAATATTACTAAGGTGTTTTGTGCACTCTAAATGGGCAAGTAGCTAACGATATGTAGCCTAAATGGGACGCTGTAACATTTAATCTGGAAGCTAACGTTGCTAGCTGGCTAACGTTAGTGAGGTTATCGCGCTGTCAAGTTTTGAATATTACACCGCCAGGCCCAACATGGCCAGCTCCCACAAATGGCTTGATTTTTGACCTCACGCAGCCGATGCCTCACTCACTTTACAACGGTTACTAGTTAGCATGAAATGTGGAGTATTACACTGTGAACGGATATGATTTTCTGGTGTATTTTTGGCTCAGTGACTGATATTTCCAGGCTTGAGCTGATGTCAGAGGGAGTTATTATAGGCAGAGGTGGAAAAAGTACTCAGATCTTAGAAATACTCAATTGCAAGTTATTCAAAATGGTATATGATAGTGCAGAAAAATGTAGTAAAAGTCCAAGTACTCATGCTGAAAGTCTCCTTTCTAAAATGTTATTGTGTTTATCACTACTAAACATGTACGAGAATTTCAGGCTGTATTCCGGTGTGGAGCTAATTTTAGATGCTTCATACAATGTTGTGTTCATTAATAATATTGTATGGTTTTGTCTCATGCAAGCATTTTATACAGTTATTGAAGACATTGCAAAATCACCCTTAATTTCATCATGTACAGTATGTATCTATAGATGTAATATGCTCCTGAGAGCATGCCACAATCAAGGTTATTCCACAAAATGAACTCTTCGCAAGTTGAACTTTGTTAAATATAAGTATGAACTTGTTTCTACTGTTATTTTGTGGTATAACAAGCTTGAAATGGGTGAAAGGTCAGTAGTTTTACTTGGAGATGCATGTAATGAATGACAGTGGTCTTTGTATTTTAACCAGCTGTATGTTGTTTATGGTTATAATAAATAAGCTGTAGCTGTCAAATATTGTGAAATAAGGAGGATAATATCGTCCTCTGAAATGTAGTGAAGTAGTAGTAGTACTGTGGCACTTAAGGACATAACTTTAAAGACAGTGGTACTGACTTATATTCAACAGGGTTTGGTAATAATTACTGATGTGTTATCCTCATGCTTAGAGTGCACAAATAATGTGAAAGGCAGGAAATATATTTCTTTCCTAGATGTCCATATACTGCAAAGGAAGAAAGATTAGGCGTTATAACTTAAAGCGGAAATGTTAATGCGAAAACTTTGTGTGTAATAATCTGAAGAGAATTTGTGTGTCGGTTTATGGAAAATTTGTCACAATTTGGGTTGGATGTTGAATTTGTGGTGTGATAACATGAGAGGGAAGACTGGTTATTGTTTTTACATGTTGGATTTCTATGTGTAACGAAAGTGCTGGTAGGTTCATAACACGTAGAAGTAGTTTTATGAGTAAATTACACTATAGTTTGTCTTGCTCCTTTTGTATATGTCGGCATGGATATTTGTTATATCTCTCAAAAATGTCCCGGTCTGTCCAATGTATAATTTGTGTACGATTAGTGTAATTTGAAATTGCATGTTAAAAAGACGTGACAGCTTTCCCCATTTTGTAAAGTGCAGTAATAATCTGATATGAACTTTGGCTTTGAACTAAGATACTGTAGACAGATAGAGATGCCTTTATTGTCACAGAACAGTACAAGTGCATGGCAACAAAATGCAGCCCAGCAACTACCAGAAATAGTAGCAGTGTGCAAATTAGGAAAAATCTGGCTGAGTATGTAAATATTGTACATACACTAAACAAATAAGGCTTTGGGCAGAGTATATGTGCACTACATAACAGTGTAAATGGTAAATAATACACACATTCAAGATGAGTATTAGTCATATATAAATGTGCACAATGTTAACTCACCAGACCCAAATTCATGGACATGAAACAACATATACATGGGTAATATACAGTAGTAGTGAATGATATCCTGTGTTGCATACAATGAATGTGGAGGATACTGTACAGTGAAGAATAATGGAGGTGTAAAATTGTGTGGAGTTCAGCAGGTTGATGTCTGTGCATGTTACACGAGCAGATTCAAAAAACGTTTCTTCTCACAAAGTATTCCAACTTTCACCCTCACTCTGAAAGAGCGTTGTGATATTTGTCTGGAAACCTGTTGATTTCCATCTTTTTGTTCTTGCTTCTCCTTCTGGCCTGAAAAGCCTTTTGAGCTTCTGTTTTTTTTTCTTTATGTCTCTGGTTTGTGTCTAATGCACAGAAATGAACATAAACTAGAAATGTTCTCCAAAATGTCAACTGGAACACATATTCTGAATGAGGTTAATATTTGGTGAATAGAATACGTCATAATAAAGCTCATGAAACTGGAATAATGTCCTCATATCAAATTTCTCCTGCATTCAGGATATCCAAATAAAATAGGATCAGAAATAGACATAAAACAGAAAGAAATGATGCCGTGCAGAATCTGGGTCATTGATTTTGGTCCTCGTTTAATTTTCCTCTAGTATTATGACTGACATACAAAAATAATATACATCTCTAATGGTATAAATATATTGTCACAGTACTTAAATTTCAGTGTTAGACTACATACAATAAAATGAATAACCCACATTTTGCTGGACTTGTATCATTGAAAGTAAAGTCATATTTACCTTAAAACTGTGGCAACTTTAAAATTAATGACACTCATAACTTCCTTTATCAGAATCAAAATACATTTGGGGAAACTGGGATTGTTACAGTTGCTTTTGTCAAAATCAGAACTACAAAACTGCATGTATAGAGTTACAATAAAATACTAAAGGTGAATAAATCTGAAATAAAAAATAGTGTTGCGGTTAAGATTGTCCATCCAGTACAGATATTACAGCAACTTTAGATTAGTGTTTGAATATTTTAAGATACACTGAGATAAAAATGTAAGAATATTGGAATATTTTGTGCTTGTAAGTGTAGTCATGGTGTAACGAGCACAATACCACGGGTTTATTGTGTTTTGCTGTTTTTCATTGTCTCAGCGTGTGCGTTTTTGAGCAGCGAGGGACACATGATGAAAGACAGAAACACGTATGAGTAGAGGTGGACGCAGAACGTAGAGGATAAATCCATCTGGAGTGTTTTTTGTTTTTCCTTCTGACCTCTGCTCTGTCTGCCATGTGTGAATGGCAGCAGCATACCATAGGCCAGGTGTGGTGTGGTGCCTTAGGTGTGTTGGTATTTACAGTGAATGTACAGTGGCGCTGTGTGTGTTTTTGCTTTGTGTGGCATTCAGATGGGACGCCACGTTGTCGGAGGTCCAGCCCTTCAGCCATATCTGAACATCCAAAGTCTGCCTTGTTTATGATTCCAGAGGTGCAGTTACTTCTTTCCTGTTATCGCCTCTGTGTATGTGCACTGGAAAGTTGCTGCGTTCGTTGGTTCTTGATTGTGTGATGAGTGAATCACACCAATTAGATGCACCGTCACTTTGCTGCAGTGGCAACATCAGATTTAGCGGAGTAGTAATAGTAATAGTAAAAGACCGAAATAGCTAAATCTGCTTTTCATATAATCAGCACTGGCACCACTTTTCTGTAAATTGATGTCTAAAATAACTGCTCTTTTTTTCTCCATATCTAATGTGACTTTTTTTTCTCCTCCCACATGAATAAGTAACGGCAACGTTGAGACTGTTTTGGGCAGATTTATTGACTATAATGGGATTTTTTATGTATTTTTTTTTAGACTGTCTTAACCTAAAACTAGTAATACATCGATAGAGGCACTTGGTTGATAAGAAAATGACGAGCTGTTTCTAGAGTTAAATATTAATCTGAGTAAGTGTGAAGTGTATTGAAGCGGGTAAAAAAAATTACGTGTTGCAAGGTTTTAGTTAAACTGTCAACCTTCCACTAGTTCCAGCTTTGTCACTTCAGTTTGTACTAGTTTTGTTTGGATTCTGAATTGGGGTGTTGGAAAAAATCAGTTCTTTAATACATCACAACATTGCATTTCATAACACTGTATTGATATTGTGAAGTACTATATCACTTTTTAAAAAGATATCTTTTCAAATGCAGATCTGGCAAAGTTTCATTTTAGTTCTTCTGTATTTGCTTTTATGTGTTATTATCATTGAAATGAAAATCGTTTGTATTAAATCATGATTATTTGAAGCATCCCTAAAGCTCTTTTTACTGTCTGACAGGCAGATGTTAGTTCCTTTGCTGGGGTTACACAAAAATTATGCAAGTTATGAACTGATATGAACAGTTGAGCAGGATCTTACCCTATAACGTTGATAAAACATAATTAAAGTTTTAACACAGGAGCAGTTTGGGATATTGCATTTGATTCTGTTGTGATCAAATAAAAAGGTATTTAGTCTATGTGCATAATTCAAGTGTAATTACATTCTTCCAGGAAATAATCATTTAAAAAAAAAAGAAAGAAGAAGAAACAAACAAAATAAGTCAGTCAGAGATGGCAGACCTCCGCCAAGGCTTGATATGGCATCATATGACGCCAAAACGTGACACGATTGAGCTATAGATGTTGACCCATCTGGTGTCCGATGGTGAGATGATGTGAATGAAAAAAAAACCCTGCGAGATTCTATCTTGTCTGAATCCTGAGATATTAGCACTTATTTGTTTTAGACGTTGAGCTTTAGTGTCACCTTGACCTTTGACCTTCATTGCTCAATATCTATTGGGTTCCTCCTTGACCGATTATCTATCACTCCTGAAAGTTTCTTCAAAATCCATTCAGAACTTTTTGTGTAATCCTGCTGACAGACAGACAAATGGACTCAAATTTAATACCCCCTTGGCCGAGGTAAAAAAATTCCCTTTTAACTGTAGCATAATGTATTTTATTGTGGTTCGTATTGTTTTAGCAGATTCTTACCAATACACACCGTTAATATTGAATAACTTTTATTCGTTAAATGAGGTCCAGATTAGTAGATCACCGTGTGTAGTGACATCCAGACCTCATATCTAATCTAGGCTGAGGTCAGATGATAATAACACAGATCATGATATAGGTATAGGATGTTTTCTGTAAATGATATACAGAACGGCTGATGATGAATCAAAAGTACTCATTAATATTTAATTATATTGAGGGGGAAAAAAATTATAAATATACCGATTTTTCTGCTATGACTGTTGATAAAGGTACATGAGAGGATATTACAACTATTTCCATAGATATTGTCATGATGATTTGAGTCGCAGTTTAATGTGTGACTGGTACTTTTTCTGTTTAATTTTCACTCAAAATAAAATCTGAAAATGATGTAATTTCTATTCCTTTGTGGTTGAAGAGTCCGGATGTCTCTGTCACCACTGTACTTCATTTCTAATGCAAGGCCACGACACATCTTATCTTCATCAGAAAAAACACAAATATATAATAATTAAATATGCAATCATTATTGATTCATCGAGGACATATTGGGGATTAAATGTATGTACTATTTTAATAAATACTTACAGATATTTTCATCCTCCTTAAGGAAAAAGTCGAGTTTTTCCTAATGTAATTTTTAAAAATGCTAATATTTTCTGATTAGTTCCTGGCAGAACAACCTATATATTAATGAGTGAGAGTCAAATCAAAAGCGATTATGTAAGTATCTAAAAAAAAACAAAAAACAATTAGATATTAATTGAAAACAGGCTACAGATTAAACCAAGAAAAGGAACGAAGACTGGTGGAATTAGCATTTAACAGCTATTCCATAAAAAAAAAAATACAACCTTGAGAATAACAGTGAAAAAAGTCATAGACAGTGTAATTATTATAATTATAAGTTATTTATTTACTTCATGGATAATGCCAAAACATTACATCATCAAGCATAAAACTACAAAACATCATGCTGAATTTAAGCCTCAGTGCTTCAGATGGAACTGGTCATGTGACATAAAAATTTACCATCAACTCATATTTTTTTTTTTCATCCAAATGATGACTTAAGAATGCAAATGATACACAAACTACATTTGTAATAGTTGTAGAAAAAATTATTAGACCATCAAAAGCAATGGTTTTACAATCCAGTTGTAACTATGGCTGACCCATGAATTGAGTTGCCATGTTTTCAGTTTGTCTTAGGGCAGTTGTCCAATTATCAGAATTTTTTTTCACGTGACTAAAACAGACCGAAAAGAAAATGTGGAATGAATAAAAAGTCTGGTTTTGTCAGTATAATGCCATAGTGATTTAAAAACTAAAGTGATTTTGGTTATTATCAAGAAAAAAATGAAGACACCCCCTTTTGAAAAGTAAGATATTAATCAATATCTCTAAGAATACAACAACAGTTTTGAAAATTTGGTCCAACTTGAGGTTCATAGAATGTTACCTTAAGTCAGAACACGATGAGGTGAACATGAACATGAGCTCATCTGACATTTGTCTTCCATATTGTGTCATGGCTGCTCACATTGAATGGAAAGGGGGTTTTTCTTTGTTAACAAGCCTTTTTTTTTATAATAGTCATTTGTCTGTTGGGCACATGTTTAATAAGTAGACTCACCTGGGATTGAATTCATGTTCATTATAATTTTGGAGTTTAAAATTACTTTTAAAATTTAATTATTTATTAATTAAAATAAATTTTTCCATGTTCAAATTAAGAACGCTTGTTTGTAATCTGTGGTCCACATTTGTGAGCCTAGAAAATGTAGATTTAAATTAAAAAAAGAAGAAGAAGGAAATGTGAAAAATCTGCTGGGCTGTACTCACTTATGCTGAATAGTATGTATCAGTTAAACTACTGTCAGCCATTTTTGTTTTCATTATAATTGTTCAAACAAAACTACCAGGCATTAAAATGAACAATAAATTGATTGATTATCCAGCTCCATCAGATATCCTCATATTGTGCATATTTGTTACTTGACATTAATATATAGTTTTAACCTGGTTTGCACGTATCGCATCTTAAATCCTGTCCTTGAATTTCTCTGGAGAGTAAATGTCTGAGAAGCTACACTTGTGCATCAGTGTGAGTTAATTCTCCATTTAGCTGAGTGAATGCCTTTGCTTATTAGTCGATTAAATCACATTACAGTTATTTGTCATGGGAATGTCTGCATGCAGTAATTAATTTAAGTTCAGGCTCAAGTCCCTTCATGTTTGACTTTGGAAGCTCTTTGCATCTTCCCTTCTAGAGTCTGGATCCCTGGTGAGATCCTATAGTGTGTTATTGTACACGTTTGTGTGTACATTTTGTTCTCTCACTTCAGCTGTGTTCGCCTTGCCCATTTGTTGACTTCCTGTCGAACAGCAGCTCCCTCCCTCACTCCCTCCCTCCCTTGCCTTCCTCCCTTTCTCCCTGTTGCTTACTGTACGTGCCCCCTCCTCTCTCTCTCTCTCTCTCTCTCTCTCTCTCCTTCCTCCTTGTTCTTTTAATCCCACCCTCCCTCCCTGTTCGGATGTCATCTGGTCTCTTATGTAAGAGGCAGGGGAGGGGAATGGCTCTGGCGCTGAGGTGCCATACGTCCAACCGGCCGCTGTAGTCTCGCTGTCGTGTTTTGGTGGCGGCTCTGGAGCACCTTAGCCGCGACGTAGAAACGCGCTCAGAAAAGTGAAGGACTAATGGTCGTACATGGGGATTCATGTGCCCCTTTGCACAGGTAAGAGCTTCTGAGGGTGTTCAGTGAGAAGTGGCTGCAGTTTATTGATTTTTAACAAGTGGAATGTGGCAGGTGGTTAAAGCATGAAAGCATCTTCTGGAGAAGACCCGGCAGAAATGGGCAGGACTTCCCGTCAGCTTGGAAAGGCTTTATTAAGTTATATCTGAGAGTTGCTTGGTTGTGCACATTAGTATGCATTTTTAAAAGGTTTCTACTGGTCCTGAAATGATCTTTAAAAGTGTATTAAATGAGATTCTGACGGGTCCTAAAAGCTGATTAGATGACGAAGCTTAGTTTTAGGAGTTGACCCATAATCAGATGTGATATTCAGCATTTTTATTCTCACCCGAATCTGTATCTTACTTTAATCCTGCAGCCTGGTAACCTAATTTAACTTGAAATGATCTACTTTGGCTGTGATGCAGCTGCCTCTGCCTGTAGACGCTGCTCTGCGACAATAAATACTGATGAAATTTCATTGAATTATACTTTTTAGTTTGATTTGATAGTTCGGTCTCGGCCTTGAAATAATTAGTGTGTTTGAGATTAACCTCAGTCTTTCTACTTAAGATGCTTTTAGGAACGGTCACAATGTGGTTTATTGGAACACCGACTCTCCAAAAAAAGAAGTGCACTCCAAGATACGATGTACAAATATCAGCGAACAACATCATTTCGCTGATGACGGTGACCAGTGTTTATCTTATTTATTATTAAAGTTCTACTCGTTCAAGATACAGAAGACATGCAGTTGAATATAATGTAAATGTTCATTTAAACTCTGCTGCACCTTGATCCTGAAAAATCATTATAAAGTTTGACAGCAGGATATTAAAGCATTGGAGAACAAAAAGCCACAAACTGTTAGCTGATATCAGACTGGAGGCATTTGGCATCAGTAATGTCCATCTCTGACCTTCCCTCATGCCCCAATGTGCTGCTTTTTTATCTGTATGCACCCTTTATTATAGTCTTATTTAAAAAAAATTGGAAAAAACCCAAGCAACCCTTTTTAAAATATACAGCAAAAAACTATCATATCAGCGAGGGATGCACAATATACCAACAAATACCATTATTGCAATAATGGAGAACAAGAGTGTTTTTCTCTACCACTAATATACTAGTTTTTCTGTAAAAAAAAAAAAAAAAGTAAGTTCTGCTACTGTTGCTGGTTGAATGCAAGTTCACCTGTTATTAATTTTGAAAATATGTGAATATTTTCAGAGCACAACTTTGTACAAAGCCTGAGCAGTTATGTTTAAATATTTATTTTTATATGCAGTATTTTTCAAACCTGACGAGCAATGGAATATTATTTGTTAAAGCTCTTACATGGTGGTACCCTGGCACCTTTATTGATATGAAATGCACCCATGTCATGTACACATGTTTATGTGGAAATGAAATGACAAAATATTTTACTGTTTGCATCCACAGTTGCAGTATCACCAGGTTTTCGGACAATATTGTGTAATTGATTGTAGTACAGTATTTTGTGTTAAATTATAAATAAGTGAATCGGCATACAAACAATAGGCTCATTTTCACATTATTAAAGAACATTTTTCTCAGTAGATCGAATTGGCATTTCTTTAGATGAACGACAAATATCACAATATTATCGTAATTGCAGTGACAGGCACGCACATCGCACGTTTTTGCCAACATCGTGCAGCCCTAACACCATTCTATTTTTGAGCGTTATTTCTTGTCATCAGATGCGTTAACAGTTCACTTGAATATCCATCTGAGTGTGCGTCAGAGCCGTTCCACTCTGAGCTGAAGATAATCCCAGAGTGAAGGTGATTTCAAAGGTCCTGACCCGGTTTGTGCCATGTCTGACTCAGGCTCAGAGGTGTCGCGCTGTCACTTTTCCATTCTTTTGTTGTTTACATTGTGGTCCCTGATGTCGCCAGGGTGCACTTCATACAACATCTGAATAAATCCCACGATAAACTGTCAACAGGGCAGCGAATGGAAATGTCTCCACAGGCGCCTATTCCATTCAAACATATGGCTTTTTTTAGTGGTCGAGTGCCGATCTCTGATGGGGCTTGAGTGTGAATTACCCAGAGACATATCATTGTTCAGCTGTGGGGATTTTCCCACCCGGGTGACAATACTGATGCTCATCACAGACGGATCATTAACAGCTGTGTGGTTATGAAACACAAGACGGTGAATGGTGTTGACAGATGGCTCTCCTACCATGTTTATGTAATTGGTTTTGTTGTTTGAGTGTCAGGCCAGTCTAGAAATGTCCGTTCGGTTTCTTTGTGTGATCCAGTCTGGAAGTGAATCTGTTGGAGGGTTCATGCTAGAGTAGTTAGTAGTTTAACCAGTCCCTGTGTTTATGGTCTTTATTGTAGGTTAAAGTTTTGTCACCGTTGTTGTGTAATACCATATTACAGTGATTTTCACCTGTTGTCATTGGGATGGTGAAATTCTTAAAATATCTTGGCCGGTCACTGAACCTCATTAACCAGTTGACGTTGAGAAAAGAAAACAGTTGGTTTGCCCACTCACACACGCACCTTGACGTACTTCAGTCACTTGGTTTTTTAAACACGAGTCACACTGCGAGGTCGGCAATCTTACGTTAAAAGCTCATTTTTCACACATAGAGAAAACATTCGATGTTACAGGAAATTCTGCTGCTAAATACCACAGAAGAAAACCTTAACAATTCCCACCAGCCTGCGTCAGTTCTGCACAAACTCTTTTTGCCGTAGCCCACCCGTCATGTCATTTTGAGTAGGTCTGTCAGATAGATAATGCAACTCATCCACTGCGCTTTTGGGTTTCAGTGGCAACTTGCTGTCCTAGTCTCTAGCTGCTAGCTCTAGAAGTTCTATTACCTCACGTCAACTTTGTGTTTTGATAACGTTTTAAGTGAAAGTTCTAAACTGGTGTGAAATGGTTGTATCACATACATTTATTGAGCTCTGTGTTTGCCATTTATAAATTCCATCTTGTATCACTAATGTTCAAATTCATCATTTTTAAAGATGTGCTATGCAGAGATCACAAAGCTTCCTCTTTATAACCTACACTAGAATGGTAAAGAGTTTGTGCAGTGGAATGACTGATGCAGGCTGTTTTTTGTTTGTTTGTTTTTTTTAACCGACAACAGAAAATTATGACCGGACAACATCGATGCGGTCAAACAGTCATTGGTTAACATCCCAAACTGTCATACACTTTAACGTCTTCCTCAAAGAATGAGAATGGCGGAGGTCTGCGCTCTCTGAGTGCTTTTCTCGTCACATCTGTTATTTTAGTGGAAAAATAATATTACATTACAAATGTTTTTCTGACATTTAGTAAATATTGGTAATGTTTTGTGCAGATTTCCCGTGGAAAACTGACTAATGATACTTGTTTCTTTTCCACAAACTATGACTTGACTTCTAATATGATTCAGATTCAGATTCAGATTCAACTTTATTGTCATTGCACATGTCACAAGCACAGAGCAACGAAATGCAGTTAGCATCCAACCAGAAGTGCATAGCAGTGAATAAATAATATAGACTTTGTAAATATACAGTATATGTAGAAGGTGCTAGAATGAGATTATATAAATAACTATGGATGCAGGTATGTACAAACTATAACAGGCAATGACTATGTTACAGTATGAGTAACTATAATATTATAGATTTTTGAGGAAGGTATGTACAGACTATAGACAGGTTATTGACAATGATACAATGCATTATTACAGTGATTATGGTATAATTAACAGTATGTACAGTAGTGCAATGAGGTAGGTGCAAGTGATAGTGCAAGTGATGAATCAAAGTGACAAGTGATTAGGGATGAGGGTTGTTGTGTGAGTGAGAAGAGGGGGTGGGGTTATTGGGGGACAGAGTTCAGCAAGGAGACGGCTGTGGGGATGAAACTGTTCCTGAACCTGGTGGTTCTTGTCCGTAGGCTTCTGTATCGCCTCCCAGAGGGCAGGAGGACAAACAGTCTGTGTGCTGGGTGAAAGGAGTCTTTTGAAATATTTGCTGCTCTCCTAAGACAGCGCTTCCTGAAAATGTCCTCAATGGCAGGGGGTGAGGCTCCGGTAATGCGCTGGGCGATTTTCACCACCCTTTGCATTGCCTTCCGATCTGCAACGGAGCAGTTCCCATACCAGACTGTGATGCAGTTGGTTAGGATGCTCTCGATGGTGCGTCGGTAAAAGTTCACCAGGATATCTGAAGAGAGGTGGTTCTTCTTCAGAGTCCTCAGGAAGAATAGGCGCTGGTGAGCCTTCTTGACCAGGCTGGAGCAGTTGGTCGTCCAGGAGAGGTCCTGTGAGATGTGAATCCCCAGGAATTTAAAGCTGGTAACCTACTCCACTGCCACGTCGTTGATGTGGATGGGTGGGTGGGTGACAGCGTTTTTCCTGAAGTCCACAATGAGTTCTTTTGTTTTTGCTGTGTTGAGCAGCAGGTTATTGTTATCTCTGAAACTGGAGGAGATGATCGTAGAATTCACACAGGATTAAAAAATGGATGTATCGTTCACCATTTACATGTACATAATTTTCTAAAGTGCCCATGGGGCACAGGGAAAGCACTAGAGCTCATGCATTACTGTATTAAATCAATAATGTGCAGTACTGTCTAAAAGTCTCAGATCACTATTAGATTTGTTCTTTTAGCAAAAGTTATGTTGACTGTACATAAGGATTTATCAGTCTCTGCTTCATGGATCAACTGGAAGAAATGCATACAGTTTAAAAATATATGTATTTTACAGTCGTATAGAGGCATCTGGACACAGAAAATGACAAGACGGTGTAAAGACAAACTGTGATGTTCTGCATTAAACTGATCAAATTATCTGAAAGAACAGTGAACTGAGTTTGAGCTGAAGGTTAAATTAAACACTGGCTTTTTCCTGTGAAGGACATCAAATTCTGAGGTTGTTGTTCTTTTTACGTTGTAAACATTCTGCACATATTCCCTACATTAACTTGTTATGACTCATAGATAAATCAGATTTTTACTACAGAGTAGACTTTGGCACAGTACTGTATGTTATATTTTGTTAAACTACAACAGCCCTGGTTGGTCACACTTGTCAAATGTCGACACTGATTCCTGTTCATAGGTCATCGCTGAGATCTGTACTGTATATTCTACACCAGTTTCTTATTTTTCACTCTTACTGAACATCCAGGGAATTCTAGGGATAATTTTGATCATGTATTGATGCAAGTGGTTTTTACCAAGACACATTTTTTTTACTTTACATTTATCTTTTTCATGTCAACTCCTTCCATATGTTCGGCCAAAACATTCTTCTTAATTAATTACCTGAATCCACCTGTTATTTCACAAATATCACCCTCATCTGCTCTAATTTCACACATTATCAACTAGCGGCAGAAAATAGTCAAGCCTAGACCAGGGGGCACCAACCTTATCCGGATTTACTCTCTTGTTTGTTTTAGAAGTAGAAGTCTGGTCCCCTCAGCTTAATAACTACCACATTTACAACATCCACAAACTAGTCTAATATAAGAATATCATCCATTATCAGATAACAGACAATTTATTGGACCACCTTTTGGATTGGATCATCCATTTTTAGTCCCCAATATTGACATTGGCCCCAAAAGTCCCATATCGGTTGTCCTCTAGTGACAGTGATTGGTTGTTTGTCTATAAATTAACCCTGTGATGAACTGGTGCCATGTCCAGGGTGAACCCTGCCTTCACCCATAGGAAGTTGGGCGAAGAATAAATGAATGACTTATTTTTTTCTGTCAATACTGTCAGCACTGAGATGCTGCAGATGTATTTTAGTGCCAGTTTTCCTCAGTCATTACCAGACATAGTATTTCCACTAGTTTTCACGTTCTTGCAGATAAATCAGACCGATTGAATGTTTTACAAACTAACGAGTGGTGCTCGGCACAGCAAACCCCCGGCCCCTTGCACACATTTTCTTGAGTTGTCCCGTCACTTATCATTGCGAAAATAGGTTTTTGGTGACTGTGACCTTTGCCCTACATTCACCAAAATCTAATGGGATCTATTCTGGATCACCTCACACCTTTCCTGAACATTCATAGAAATTGGTCCAATACTTTTTGTGTTACAATCAAACAGACCAACAAACCAACCAACTCAAAAACAATACTCCTGTCCCCTTTGAGGTCTGGGGTAATAACAGTAAACACAAACACTGGTAGTAGTTGATTCGTTATATTTGGCCTCTAAACTGAACTGACTTGCAGGTAGCCTAATAGCTCAAAATAAGATGAAAACTGCTCCAATTCAAACTTTTGCAGTTGCACGTTCAGTTCCACATTCACTGATTAATTATCATGACCAAGATGTTCAGATCAAGAGTCCACTTTCAACGTCCAAAAGAGAGCGGAAGGGGTTAATGTCAGCTGATTAGCCTTTTTACTATACCTAATTAACAGTTTTCATCATTATAATCAATAGATAATGAATACAGTTGCTGTAAGTTTTGCTGTTATTAAATAAAGAGTTATTTAATATGAGTCCAAATAGGTTTGTAGATTATCGGTGGTGGTAATTAGTAAAACTGACAGATTTCCAACTCTGCTTTTGTAGTTGAACCTGTTGAGGAATGCTAATGAATCACACTTGTCAGTCTGGATAATGGTCTTCCTCCACTACCAGTCATATTACATCAACAGTGTAACGGTCTGTAACTACAGATGCTGCAGCTCTGCAACCATTAATCACTTTTAAAGCTGCAGCACTGTATGTGATGATGGACGGTCAGCTGTGCAGCCTCAGATCTGTTGTAAAAGGCTTCCACTGTCAGCAGCCCATGTCCTCTGGCAGCACAGTGTGTGTGTTTGTGTGTTTGTTTGTGCTGGAGGCGTTGTGTGTCGCTGTCTCTCCTTGTCTGTCCGGCTGTTATATACGAGGCCTGTCGGACACGCTGCGCGGCCGCTTCTATGACTTTGACAGAGCATTAGAGATGCAGGACTGTCACTGTAGTGCTGGCCTGCAGCGTCTCATTCACGTCTTCTTACGTAACAGTTTGTACTGGCGCTCTAATTCTTTTCCTCTCAGGCCTTCACTGTAACCAGCTGAATGAGTGTTGATTGGATCAGATCCTCCTGAATCCACTGGATCCTGTGTATCTGTGACGGGTATTTTTGAGTTTGACTCATTTGTTTATTTGTTTATTTTTATTTGCACATGAAAAGAACAATACAGAAGGTAAAATATAAAACATACGAATGAACAGAAAATCAAATGAATAACTTGTACGAAAAGAATGTGCTGGAGGGGGAACAAAAGCCTCAGGGTTTATTCGTGCCCCCCTCCATTATGATTAAAAGCCTAATTAATAATAATAAAGGTAAGTAAATAACGTATAACCAGTAATTATGTAAGCTTAATTTCCTCAACAAAATTAAGTGATAATATTACAAACATAAAGAACAAAATATATATATATATATATATATATATATATATATATATATATATATATATATATATATATATATATATATATATATATATATATATATATATATATATATATATATATATATATTATATGGGACTAGGGTGACTGATGAAATATGTTTTCAGTGTACTCTTAAACATCAGACATGAAGGTATCAATTGCATACTTGACTGAAGTCTGTTCCATATTGTGACACATTTGTATTTTACCGAAGACTGTGCTAATGAAGTGTGAAAAAGAGGAACATGTAGTTGTTATAGCTGTGAACAAGTGAATTGAGGTTTAGGAAATTATCAAATACATTGGGGAGATTATTGGAAATGAAGTTACATGCAAATTTACTAATTTGTAATTTATTGATATCAATATTTTCCCTCATCTGATACTGTTTATTGATTCCACAAGATACGTTTTTAATGTTGAGTGATTTTGATTTAAATGAAATCTTAACAAAGTGCAATATTCGGGTGCAAGGGCAAAAGTAGTCGTATATCTACACAGTAAATATTAGGAATGGAACGATGCACTCATTTGTACCAAACCGTTTTGTTTCAGGGTGTTCGATATAGAGATGTAAGCAATTAATCGACTATTGATCAACTGTTTAAAACTTTCCTCAATTAATTAATTAATGTCAGATAGTGATCTAAAGTCAGAAATCTCCATTTCCTCTTCCCCTTTTATTTTATTTTATTTTATCTATGGAATTTGTTTAGTTCTACTCCATAAATGTCATTGTTGTGGTCCAATAAATCCATGACTAAGGAATATGAAATGTATTTTTTCCATAAAGTATGTAAACAATATTTAACTTTGATTCTTATAGACCCTATTGAAAGACAAATTCAGGTTCAAGTGCATCACAGGAAATGGCTTGTTTGTCTTATCTGTAAGTCACAAAACTATTCCAGCCATTTGGATTTACATCAGATCAATTTTATAGTTTTGTTTGTTTTGGTGTCTGTATTTATTTTGTTTTCAACCACATCTGCACAGACAATGTGCAGATGTAGTTGCCAGCAAATTTACACAGAACAATTAACAAGCAGGTTAATTGTTGTCATCCTAAGTGGGAAGGTACATTACATGACTTTGTTATTTGTGTACATTGTGTATATTCATATCACAATGACTATGGACTTCCCATTCATCAGTTAACATTATTTGCAGCTGTAGTTGAAAAGCTTTTTGATTGCTTGATTGAACGTTGGCATCATTCCTCTAAATAAAAAGAAAGTAAGTAATTAGACTACTGTTGAATTTCACATGCAAGTCAAAGTAATACATGTCTGAATAAATAAACGGAGACTGAACATCAAGCTCTAGGTGGGAGTAATTTTTTTTTTCTGGAATTGTTCCACTATTAACCACTGACAGTCTTAGAATTAGTTGTGCACAGTTTAATCCCAGTCGTCCATTGCGGTGTATAATGAGCAGACATGTCACTTATAACGGTTCTTTCTTCGTGTAACAGCAGAAGTAAAATAATCTTTCAAAGGTTTCCTCTGGGTGTGGCTCTGCAAGTACTTTCACAGCAGTTTGCAGTAAAACTGTGACTACTGCAGTTGAAGGCGAGTTGTTAGAGGATTTTAGACGTAATCAGCAGCCGACACACAGCAGAGGACGTTTCCTCAGCTTCCTCCTGCTGTGGCGACGGCTACATTGTTGTGTGCAGACTGTGGCGTTTAAGGCTGTGTTGTTTTTGTTGTGTGTGCACGTGAGACTATGATCAGTGGGCAGGTAGGACGGCGGCGTGTCTGGTCTGGAGCTGCAATTCAGCTGAGGTTTCAATCGTCTGTCATGTTAAGTAAATGAGACTGTCAGTAATAAAATACTGATGGAAGGTAAAGCAGGATGTGACATACAAGCAAAGCAAGTCTTATAAATGACAACACGTAAACCAGCCTCAACTGCTTTAATTTGTAACAAATAAGAGGAGAGATAAATGTGCTTTTCTGTTGTCTGACATAATTAAGGTGTTGTGGACAGATGGTCCAAGTTAATCGATCAACAGAAAATTAAATCTCTGTTTTTGGTGAGTGAGCAACACTTTTCAATGAAAACTTTAATGGCTCAGGTTCACAAATTTCTTTGACTGACTTTTGAATAAATAGGGTGTTTTAGTGGCTTGGATGATTATACCTCAGCTGTTTTAGTCATATCTAAATTTTAGGAATACCACATTTTTATTTAAATGTATTGGTTTATTTAATAGGGACCATGCACATGTATGAATATTGCTGTATAAAATACACTCATGTTAATATGCCAGAACATTAATACATCACTTGTTTATTATACATTAACACAGGCATCCTCAAAACAAACAAACAACAAATAAACAGAATAATCACAAGGGCATTGGCCTATACATTCACCTCTATACTTACATTTTATTTTATTTTATTTAACCTTTGTTTGAGATCAATTGTCTCTTTTTCAAGGGAGACCTGCCCAAGAATGGCAGCAACACATACTTTAATTTACAAGCAATTCACATAAAACACATTATGAATAAAAGCAATGACGTACAAGTGAACAGAGGTGGTGTATGGGTGGTGGACAACATTATATTTCAGCAGTGATATCTTTAGTTGATTTGGTCAGCGACAAGTTAATTCAGATACCAGTTTTGCTTTGATATCAGTCATATTCCCAGAGTAATTATGTTCTAAATTGGCCTTTTCCAAAGTTAGTGCTGGGTCCATAATGGGCCTGGAGCTATTGGAGCACAGACTGATATAAAATTAACATGTGATATGCAAATGAATTGTCTGAGTCACGATAGAGGATGGCAATATTTTCTGTAAGAGCTTATGAATGTTGACGTCAAAGCCATGTGACAGATGGTTGTCAGAAATGTCACAAACAATGCATCAATAAATGAATGAATTTTATCTCTGGGATTAAAAAAGTTTATCTAAAACTAAAATAACTTAAAAGTTCCAACAAAAAGACTATTTTGACAGTGGGTCAGTGCTGCTGGTTTAGTAGTTTTACTGTGTTTTATGTTCACTAATGGTTTAGCAGCAATATATTTTTAATTTAAGATTGTTTTGATGATGGAATAATCAGTAAAAATATAGACATTATTGCAGTGCATGATGTGATTTGATACATTTGGGTTTTGAAGAAACATGTTGTCGATCTTGGGCCATAAATGTTTTAGAACCACAGCAGTAAATGTTTGGAGGAACCCAGCAACCTGGTGTATTATTAAAAATATTAATGTTTACAGTAGCATCAATGGGGATAAGGTTCAAACTCAGGTTTTTAACTAATCAATGTTAGATTCCTCTGATAGAGAAAAATGAATAACAAGCATTCTTAGGGAGAACTAGTTATTTTTTTTTTACAACCTTCTTATTTTTACTAGTTTATTTTCCAACTGCATTTGACATTGACGCTAAGAACAGCATCCATGCTGGTGTTTTTATTATTTAAGTAAATTAGGGATGCATCAGTTTGCATGAATCACACTTCAATAACAGTCTAATTTCACCCATGATAGTAGAAATACACAAAAATAGAACTGCAATACAAAAACAGGATTCTGTATGTGTTTGAAAAGATCCATGTAAATGTCTCGAAACATGTTCCCAGTGATGCTCACGAGAAAAGAGGAGGGCTACTTTCTGCTCTTTGGGTTTTTTTTAAGCAAATTATATATATTTTTTTTTTACTGTGATTATGTGTTTGCCTCACTATGTGTTTACTATGGCTCATCTAAGAGCTTTCTAACCTAACTACACAGCTAATGGGATTCTTATTTACCACGTCTCCCCCCTCATGTTGTCTCTCCCAGCAGGGCTATGTCCTCGGCAGCCACCACATCTCCATCTGTGGACAAAGTGGACGGATTTTCACGGAAGTCTGTCAGGAAGGCCAAGCAGAAGCGGTCGCAGAGTTCGTCCCAGTTCCGCTCTCAGGGCAAACCTATAGAGCTCACGCCCTTACCGCTGCTGAAGGGTAAGACTGAAGCAAGTGTGTGTGTGTGTGTGAAAGAGGTGAATGTCTGGGAGGGTCTGTTGACTCACTTAGGCTGAATATTTTGACTTGGGTGTTTGGATATGGGTGACCTCTGACCCCATGATGAGAAGCAGCACAAACTATTAGAAACATCTCATATGTATTAAATGAAATCTGGTATAAAACATAAAAGATGAATGCTATAGAACTCATATTATCTGAACAATGGGGGTAAACATGTCCCAAATGCAAAGGGAAGTTGCACTAAATTTGACCACTTTGGTTTATAGGTGTTTTTAACCTGAAACTTAAGGTTTTTTCCCACTATTCATACTTCACATATATGAGATTGGATCAAAAATACAGAGACAAAGGTGTACAGTCGTGTGATCTTAACACTATGACACTGGCATGAAAATGAAATTAAAAATTACACATATCATCATGGTTCCAGTAACCCCAGTTGTTACCACATGTTAAAGTCTGCATGTGTCGTATGAGTTTACCTTAATTACATCTTTAATGTATGTGCATCTGCATGTGTTAAAATCCAGGAAATAACAGAAACCACTGCAGCAGAGAGTGAAACAGCAAACCCAGACTCAGGCGTTTGTCTGTGCGTTCAGTACATGCTCAGGCAGGTATATCATCGAGATGATCACACAGGGTAGGACCGACTGTCTGTGATACTGACGTAGGAAAAGAGGCGTATCAAACTCGCGCCATGGATTACTACAGCGTCTGACCTTTTACACGTTCAGATAGTGGTGTTTATTTATCATCATTTAATACATGGACAGACATCCAAAGAAGTTTAACATAACTGAAAGTTGATCAATTATTGCAATGATAATTGACATGAGGGGACAAAAATAAGAGTTGTTAATGACTATAATGATCACATAAGTTAAACCACGTCAGAAGGAAAACTGTCATTGGTCATATAAGTTGGATCACCTGCCGTTTGGCAAGGATACAGGCTGCATAGGATGGATTTATTTATATATGCATTTATATTTTTGTATTTTTATTTTATATATGCTCACAGTCAAAACTTGTGGATGATGAATTTGTGGAACATTTATGTTCAAGTATGAAGCTGTTGTGGGGATAACCTTTGAATCGACTTGAGTTTTTATGAACATGTACATGATCAGTGAATTAAATTTAGGAAAATACACAATTTACACAGAAAAATGTAAAACACAGGGAGGATAATATTATCATAAACGGTGATGAATCACTTAAGAAATACTTTAATATTAAGAAAAATTCATTTGGGAACTGCCTCAAATATTGCACTGGACCCCGACCCCTATGTCGGGCAGCCTACAACCTGGATTTGAGCAGGTCTAAGATGCTTTATTATCAGAACTGAATTTAACGGCAGATCTACAGACATGACATATCACACCTCATACGATTTGCGTATGATAACATGTGGGTTGAAGGTGGTGTGGAATATGTTGGCGTATGAAGCAGAAACTACACAGATCCATTACCTGTCAGTCTGTTGGAAGTGGGCGGGGCTGATGTCCATGATGGGAACAGAGCCCACCCCAGGGATCCACCTGTGTTTATATTAACACGGCCCATTTGCACTGTGTCCCCTTAGTAAGCACGTCTATGCTACCCACACACAGACACACAAACACAGGCTGCTGTTAATAACACCACCAGTAACACAACACAAATACACAAAGAATAAAACTCAAGCCTCTAAAAACTAAAGTAGAAAAGTTACTGGGCTGAAATATTTTTACACAGTTTAAGTCACACATAATATTTTAAAAATTTAGAGTGAAAATAATCGAGTGAATCCTTGATCCTAGCAGTTCCTTCAGGGCTTTGTAGTATCTGTGTTGGAGTTTTCCATAAGACAATGATCAAAATCAGCTGATTGTGGTTGAAAAACTGGTGTAAGAATTTTTAAGCACATTTTCACTCTGTTTTGTTTTTTTTTAGCCAGCAGATGGTTGTTGTTTTTGCACAATAGAGGAAACTTTCATTAGACCATGTATTAAGCAAAAAAAACATTGAGAACTTTTTTAAATGTCTCTGTTCCTGAAGAGAACTTAGTGGAAATGCATCATCACAATGTGTTTTTTTCCCAGCTCAGTGCACTCCCATTGAAGGTCTATGGCTACAAACTGTTGTTCTGTTTGTTTACTCAGTGCCACCTGCAGGAATCCTGAAATCATTTTTAGGTTAAACTTTTGCTTCTCATTTTTTCCCTATAATGCGTCTTAAAGATAAGAATGAAATGATGACAATCTATATGTTAGAGACCATGAAAACTATAAAATAAATAATAATTAGACTGCCACCCTTGTTCAATTTCTTGTATACTTTAATATCTGGTCCAACTAAAGGTACATTTGTTTGGATAAATATAATGAAATCCATCTCATCCATTTAAGTCAGGAGTCAGGACCCAAAATGAGTTCCGTAGATGGTTTTTATCGGGAAACTGATTGTCCGAGTAAAATATATGACTGTTGTAGGATATGTGAATTTATTTGTTATAATAAAACCCAAGACATTTATAAATGGTAGCCTCACCAAAGTCAGATGAAATGTATGTTGTTAAAGATGCAACAAGGAAACATGGTAAGAAAGATGCAAACAACACAAAAGATTTTACATATTTAAAAAAAAAAAATATATATATATATATATATATATATATATGTATCTTCAGGTGTCTTAGTTGGTATTTTGCTTTGCTGACATTTACTTGTCACTGTGTTAGAAGTGATTGTGTTTCGGTAAGTTGGGGTCCTGACACACATCTGTTGGTGTTAACATATCATTTCTTCTCAGTGTTTCTGTATTTATCTCCTCACATTTGGATATTTTCACTTTCACACGTTCTCATGGCTCCACACATTTCTCACCCCCCCTCCCCCAACCACCACCATAAACCCAGTCTGATGCAGCTCAGTTTCATGTCAGGTGGTGGTGGGGGGTGGGGGGTGTGGGGTGTGGGGTGACATACTATGGAGTTTTCTGAATTAGAAACGCAGTCGGACATGTCACAGATCACCAGTTTGACTGCTCCAGGAGGTGTCATTCCCTGTGTAACAGATGAATATACTAGATGGGCAGGCATGTCTGTAATCTGGACTCTGCTGTTTTGAACCTGTGTAGTTTTGCAGAAAGCAGTTCATATTTACAGTTTTGTGTTGTGCTCCGTGTTGATCTGCAGGAGAACAATATTAAGCGGTGATGTCAATTTTCTAATGTGGCGCAGATGCGTTAACTTTAAAGTTTAATTACCTTTCACTTGGGGTTTCTCAGACTTTGTGGAGGTTTTATGTGGAGTGACGTCTTTTTTGAAGTTTACCGTAATTTGACCTCATGTTGTAATATTTCAAAAGTATTTCAAAGAACGGCACTACCCTGTTCTCACTGGGTCACACCGTGGACAGCCTCTCCTCTCAAAAAGCGTATTCCACAAAAATAGAAACAAGTCCGTTTGGCTAATGTTGAGTGTTTTCTCTACAGACTGGTAGAGGAATTCAGTAGATTTGTTCTGGCTCTTCATCTTCAGGTGTTGAGTCTTAAACCTATCTCCTAGAATAGTAGGAACAACCTGGCTTCACTAAAAACACTTTTATTAAAGGTTAAAAGGTTAGTTTTTTAATATTTATGAGGATTCCACTCTGCATTTCATTCATCCTAACACACACACACACACACACACACACACACACACACACACACACACACACACACACACACACAGAACCTAGCATCCACAATTGACAGTCATGTCTGTAATAAGTTTATTATTGTTCTTGGAAAAACTATTGATTCACTCATGGCTGATTTAATTGTAATTTAATAGATTATGGATGCCATTTTTGGTCCAAAACGCTAAAATTTGCTAGAAACTATTTGAATATTCGACCCCCCCAATGTGCGCCCCCACTCCCAAATACACACAATGACAGAAAGGGTAAAAGAGGAAACCAAATGTTTACTGAATACACAAGAATATTACAAATCACACAACATGTTGATCTTCCCTGAGCAATTCATCTCATCTTCTGTATTAAAGGCTTTTCATTTTGAAATCACAATAACCGCAGCCAACGCTATATTCCATTTAACTGTTTAACAGATGATTTCAGCTACAATGTCAAACAGTTTTTATTTTCATTTGTTTATTCAAACATATAAACAGAGAAAGAAAAATCTGCATCAGCTTCAAATATCAACTTACAAATATTGGTGGCCTGTATTGGTCAAAAATTCTCTATCAGTCGATCACAAAAAATATACAGTATATTTGATTGATTGATACTTGATTGATCCCTTACAGGAAATGACTTCACTAGGTAAATATTTTGCATTTAGAGGACTGTAAAGGGAACTTTATCAGATATTGTATATGTTTTAATGAGTGTTGAACTAGCTCTTTAGCTATAACAAATCCTCTGAACAGTAACAGTCAGAGGTGACTGAGACATTATGGGGGTTTTCAACTGCCTCATGGCACTGGTGAATGAGCAAAGCACAATGAATCAGTAAACGCCTACACACACAAAAATCAAGCACAGGTAAAGGAAATCACAAATATTTTTATTTTTTTACTAAAACATATTTAGATCGGACAAAGACACCTAATTGTGTTGCACATACGACGCTTAAACACAATCTCAAAAGAACAGGAGAGTCTCCATTTATTTCCCAGAATGCCTTCCATTTGGTCACAAGATGACTGGTCGAACCTCTGGAGTCTGGTTGCACACCCATATATGTCCACGTAAACCAAGCAGAAGGAGGAGGATTAGGTTCTTTCGAGTCTCGGCAGAACAGGCTCTGAGATCACTGTCGGTAAAGGTGAATTAATGCATGAACTGAGCAGAGACGTGCTGCCTTTTACAGCATCCGGTGGTGTCCTACCATCAGAGCTGAATCACACCGGGCCGACGGACGCTGTAAAAAAGCAAGGGCGGTCCACTTTTGTGTTTTAGGAACACTTTCCAAGACTGTCGAATGGTTTATGATCACAGAGGAGGTTAAGAATCAACAAAGTTCTCTTATTTTACATTTAAATTTTTATTTATTTTTTTTTACCTTTTTTCAGGGATGAAATCTGCATGTTTTAGCAAAAGTCCAATAAACACAGCTGTGGAAGTAATTAAACACCAATGACTTTTGTGCATAAGTTCAGTCTCACCCTGATCCCTTCACAATAACTTTGAACTCATTGACTACCAACAATGTTCAAAATAGAGAGCTTGATACTGCCAAAAGTTTCAGTCATTTTCACTGAACTTTCAAGACCCTAAAAATAGGTGTTCCAACATCTTGTATTGCCTCATTCAAAGGTGTTCACGTGAGATGAACTTTTGGTATGTACCAAACCGGCACACATGCACAATATGTCGTTATAATGTTATTACCTGCACTCCCAGAGTGATGGTCTTCGCTGGCTTCCTGGAGATGTGGTGATGCATCCTCCACCTCACCCTTATCGTACTTGCAGATCCACTGACAGACAAACTCCAGTGGAAGCTGCTTGTATTTTTTTGATCCGCTTGATTTCACCTTCCACTTCGATATTTTTTCTTTCTTAATCTCTCAACTCACCAACCACCGTCTTCTTCGAGGCACAAATTTACAGTTGTCTTTTATTGGAAAATACAGGTTCTGTGCCCGACTGGGACAGAAATACATTGGCCACGGGTCTGAAATTCACACATATGATGAACAGGACTTTGATCCACTGCCCCCATGAAAAAACACAAAAGACGTTTATACACATCTGTGGCAGTCGATGAGTTAAATATTCTGTACTTTGAATTTTTATCATTTGACCTCCAGATGTTCTCAGTTTATATGTTACTGTGAGGAAATGTTTATATATATATATATATATATATATATATATATATATATATAATTTTTTTTGTTAATTTAACTCCATATTATTATTTTTTTATTATTATTCTCTCAAACTTTGGACTTTTTTATGCACAAGAACACACTATTGACATGTGAGTCACCTTTTGTCAGTGGAGCAAAATTATTGCTGCATATACTGCTATTACTCCTTACATGTTGCAAAACTGCTCTTCATTAATAGTTTACCTCACTTTTGTAATTCACCTATAACTGCACAACACGTTGTGACATCTTCATATTCACACTTTTGTTCAAATGTACGTTACAAACTGTTCGGGATTCTTGACTTTTTGTCTGTATATTACTGCAAAAATCATCACAAAAAAAACTGTTTCAGTTCAACACACTTAACTTAAATATACAAAATGTACAGTTTATACTCTTAATCCAAAAAAATACTGCTATTTCTTTTTGCGACCTTTGTGATACTAGGTAGGAATCATGTGTCAAATATTTACAGGAAAAAGGATGATCCATATTATTTAAGACTAGTTGACACAGAGGAGCCGTCTTTGCTCATTTCTGTTATTGGATCATGTGGAAGACGATTACGGCCAATTGGAAATAAAACAAGTTAAGGTCTAATATATATTTTTGTAATATGATGAGGAACAAATATCTGAATTCTGCTTTAATCACAGAATTCTGACTTTTTCCTCAGAATTCAGATTGTTATGTTTTTTTTTTCATTATTGTCTTTAGAATTTTCCTCAGAATAATAATACAAAAAATATATTGTACCTTAATTGTATTTTTTCCCAGGGGCCCTAATCTTCTTCCAATCCACTTGTTGAATGAAATAAATATAATTTAGATTGAACAACATTTGCTGCATCCTGAGTCCAAGGCTTAAACATACACTGCTGTGTTTTGACGCCTTTTGTGTTTTTGCTGCATGTACCAGTTGCTACAGGAGATTTTATTTGTCATGGGTGGAGTCGAAGAAATGTCAGTCACAACCTGATCAGCGACACGTACCCAGTATTAAGAAAAAAAGCGGTTTTCTCTGCAATATTTATTTGTAACAGTTATGTTTATATTGGCTTTTTTTCCACATATTAGACACATTTTACTTCCCGTCCTATGATCCTATTTATTGTTTTTGACCACCGTTACCTGTCCAGAATCTTTTGAAATTAATTGTCCAAGCCATCACATACCTCCCTTTAGTGCTGCATGAACGTGGTGGAGCGAAAAGTACAATCTGTACTCTGAAACGCTGTACAGTAGAATCATAAAGGAAATACTTGGGAGTACTTTCAGTGAATGTATAGTGTGAGTGAATTTGTGTTTTCACCAGAACATGTCTTTGATTTGTGCCCACTGTGTGCATTTTTTGTTTATTTTATTAGACCGATGCGGTTACAGTGCATATCTGTTATTTCCTGGCCTTCGTAGTTGAACCGCTTCCATTGTTTTGCGACAAGTATTTCCTGTTTTATTCATATTTGATGCCATTCAAGGGTGTTATCGTTTTTTTTTACTCTGGCATCTGAGATATGAATACTTGTTTTGTATTTCTAGGCCATAACCCAACAATGACAAACACACCTGTGCATGCACTCATCCTCAGTTTAACCATTTCCTATTTGGGTTGGAATTTGAACATGCATCAGTTTGCTGTGTTCTAAAAGATTAAGCTGCTCTGGTGTGTTTTTCAGTGTTTACCTCCGGCCTTGAACAGCAGCAGCAGATGTGGGCGGGTGTATCCCTGCAGCTGTACCCTCTGTCGGTTTAACAGGCTGCTAAAGTACAAATCCCATCTTTTTATTCCTCCTCTTCCTTATGGGTTAGTCACCAGCACAGGTCAGACTTTAGTCAGAAATGACATGCAGGGTTTCAGTAAGGCCCAGTGGATTACATAAATCCCTGCGCTGGCAGTGCATCTCATTCCTAGATGTTGAGAGGAAGACGAGGAGGGCGCAGTTTCCTCAAGGGGAACCCCCGGGTAAAAAAGGGATGACGCACACCAGAGGAATTTTCCCAACAGACCCAGTCAGTGTCGCATCAAAACCAAAACCACGCCTCAGGTCCAAGACTGCAAATTAACTCGGGTCTTAAATATATACTCTCAGTAAAGTCTAATCTAAACATCCAGCTTCACGATTGTTTGATGTCATTTCGTTTTGTAGGTGAGAGGTTCAAGTTGGATTTCACATATCTGATGCAAAATGTAGATTAACCTAACGCCCTGTCATCATAATCTTCCATTAAGCTTTGGAAATAATTATTAAGCCATGTGATTTCCTGCAGCAGTTCACTAGAACAGCTCATAAACATGACTCTTTATATTAATGGTTCCAAGAATGCTTCTCTACATCAAATTTACTCAGTTTAGTTGTTCAGAAATTCTGATTTACTGCCATTATTAATTTACATATGATTTATTTATTTTGTAACATTTTGACATTTAGTGGTCTTGGAATGTTTTACCGCTGTACATATTGCACATCATCATATAATTGCCTAAGTCATATTTTTTTCAAGATATAGCCCAGTGGTTTGGCTCGTTACCCCATTTTAACATATCAATTTTGTGGCTAACACACTTTTTTTTTTGGATAAATTATTATTATTTTTTTGATAAATGTAATAGTTTTCTATACTATGTTACAAAAAACAATGCTTTTAGATGACATTTAATACACCTTTTTCAATACACCTTTCTGGTGTCTGCTTTTCTTTTGGAGATATCTTAGCGAGGCCAGATGAGCAAAAACATCTTTTCATTCTCTCTTCAATCCAGTTTTCTGGCTACAACTGTGTCCGAGCAGGTTGAAGAACGGTAACATATGTGTTCGCATGAGCAGGTCAATGAAGATGTGCCCCCTTAGATGTTATATCCTGCATTTATTTATATTCAGTTTTTATTAGGAAAAGTGTGTCCTGTTTTTATTAAAATAAAATGTATAGAATGATTTAAAAAAACAACAACAACATTTTACTAGGATTTTTATATATATATTTTTTTTTTACAAATTACTAGAAATTTCAGGAGACCCCAATTTAAATTCCAGGCAACCCCTCATGGGGCCGTGACCCAAAGGTTGAAAAACACTGTTAGCAAATGATGCAAAATGAATCAATAGTGTTGGGGAAACTCAAATTATGCAAATATCACAATTTGGTCAAAAATATGATTTAGGTAATTATGCTATTAGGCTAATAACTTGCTGCTTGTACTTTTTTCACTCAACAGCTCATGCTGTCAAAGGAAGTAGAAAAATCTGGTCTGTTCATATCTAAATGACTCCTTAAGACTTCTAACTCTTAATGTGAATTGCAAAGGTGTAGATTAAATGAAAATTCTAAAGGGAAAATTTAATCGGGGTTGTAACCTAAAATACCAGGGGCCAAAATGTCCCACCCGAGAGAGAAATTGAATTGTTTGCCATTCAAACATTTATTTCAATATGAAGTATATTCTTGTTTTGGATGATCCCATATAGACCAACTAAAGCCAAATAAATTTAAACGTAAGCATGTGGGTCATTTATCAACACTTATCTGTCAAATTGTCACTAAAATGTCCCATTGCAGACATTTGAAATACCACGTTTTGGCCTTTATCATTATATTTATCAACAATGTATGTTCACATAAAGCTGTTGTTCAACTAATGTCTTAAATTTGGATTAAAAAATATAATAAAATAAAGTGTGTGAAACCATAAAAATAAGTCTGCTTTACACAAATATTTAGCCAGAGGTGTGATTGACCGTGTTCCTTCATACTAGCACTCACTATAAAACATGCCTGTGGATTTTAGTGAATAAGATAAATGTGTTAAATCTTTTCTGCACATCTTGTGGTTGTGTGTATCTGTGTTGAACATGCAGGAACACGCTGCCGCTGCTGTATGCATTCACACCATCTGTTTCGGTGTTCGGTGTGACAGAACTGGCTGCCATGCCATTAGTAAGATGTTTATTTATTGGTGTGTAATTAAATAGAGCAACCTTTCAGTTTGGCAGGATTGTGAGTTCTTACTGTGGATACTGTGGATGTACAGAACTTGGTCCTGATTGGCTGAAAGACGGCGCATTGACACTTCAAAGTGTATAAACAGTTTACTTTTTCCACTCCATGTAACTGTGTCGGTAAATTAACTTTTGAGAGCCTTCTGTCTTAACATAGCCATTGGAGACTAACAGAGAATGTGGGGAAAAAAGAGAGTAAAGGGAATAAAAGTAAAAGACTCTGGGCATGACTATTGATTTGTTAACTTTGTATTTAAATTCATAGTGTGATAATGTTCAAACAATAGCTCCAGTGTAATTTTTTTTCTTAATCCAACTTTGAAAAAAAAGAGGTTGATGTTAAAATAGTTTAAATGTTTTATAAAATTCTAAAAGCAGTGGATTAAATGTTTTCTGTTCAGGTTGAATCAAGACTCCATTTTCCATCTTGGTCTGGTTCGTTTGAGCGGGTCTTGAGACCAAAACAACCACATCAAAATCCTTATGAGGAAGTGGTCTGGCCAATATTTTGACTGTGTAATATGAAGTAGAAAAACATGACTTATTTATCTTGGTTTCCTCTGTATCCTTCTTACAGACATGTAGTGGACCATTAAATGACAGCCTTTTGTAATTATGTAACTGCACAGTTCATAAGTGTTTGGCTCTACTCTGGAGTGGTCATGTTCATGTAGGTGGGAAGTGATTTGACTTTAATCCACCTCGACCACCAGGTAAACGTTGATGTGAACACTTCCTGTAGATGAGTGCTGGTGGAATTCTGTGATGTGGTAGACAACATTAACCATTGCAGGTTTACAAACTCATGTCGATTCAGACTAAAATACATCTGTTGCAACGCTGTCGTCCTCTTGATGCCTGTACTGGGCTGAACCAGTAGAGTTTAGTTGTTGTGATCGAACGATTACCTCTACCAAGGGGCAGGAAAGAGGCTGATATAAGGACATTTTATTCATTAATATTTATTATTCTAATATAAAATATCTGTAGTTTGTAGTTGTGATTGACCGATAAGGAATTTTTGGGGATGATTTTTTTTTTCCTCTGTCAAATTATAACAAATATCAGAAAATATTTTTTGTCTTTTTAAAAGAAACATTTAGTGAACTAAAAGTATTATTCAACTACTGATAACAAAAAAAAACAAGGCAAGGCGAGCACTCTCCTATAGGCAGAACCTGAGTCACAGAACTACAGAGCATAGAAAAGCAACTTGCTTTTAACAAATATCTACATTGTTTTGCACTGTCACATGACTCAGTGACACTAAACTATGTGAATCACATGACTGGGCACAAACTGTCCCTGCGCCACAAGGTGCACGGGTGGAGTCAAAACATGCAAGACTATTCAAACTTACTTGGTATTTCTAGGTACTTATGCAATGACTATGAGTCCTTTGAATATTATGTAAAAATACAGAATACAACTGACTGTTCCCACAGTTTATTCATTGCACCAATGATGCATTTATTTTGACTGGAATAATTCCAATTCTCAGTGATACTTACAATTAGAAAATAAAACAATTGACAGTTAGCCTAAAATATATTACTACACCAAACATTATTTTTCTTCCGTGTGGACAGCAGTATTTCCAAAAACACAGACTTTGTCCATTGATAAATCATGGCAGAGAAAAGATCATATCAGCCAACGCAACAGGCCGTTATGGATGCAAGAAAAACGAAATCCCTAAATGTCAGCCCGATATATCGGTCTATCACTATTGATCTCGTCCAACATTAGTTGGGGGAGAAAGGTCAAAGGTCACGGTCACATTTAGCAGAAAGGTCAAAATCACATTATTTGCTCTAATTTAAGAACGGGTTGTCATAGAACTTGAGATTGGCACGAAATGAGGAAGAGATTAGGCGGTGTCTGAATCCTTGTTTAGTTTAGTGATGAGCAGAATTAAGATGGAAGCAGACAAAACACTCTGTCCCAAACAGGT
This sequence comes from Siphamia tubifer, assembly GCA_020466265.1. Lineage (NCBI taxonomy): Eukaryota > Metazoa > Chordata > Actinopteri > Kurtiformes > Apogonidae > Siphamia > Siphamia tubifer. The sequence continues at coordinate 47,132,736 of CM035804.1, forward strand.
CGTCAGGAACACATTGGCTGCTCTGGTTCTTAGTAATGCTTTTCACTCGTCCTTCAACATCTCCTAGCAGCGTGCCCTCGAGCAAGCCCTCTCCCTCCTCCCTGCACAGAGATGAAGTTGTACTCCACAGCTCCCATGTGGCACGAACGTGCACCAAACTCTGTCTCCTGAATCGATAAAGGCTAAGTGACAGATATACCGAAGCACGAGCCCTGAGGGGTTTGTGAATCTGTTCTGCAGCTACTCATGCAAGTGTAGAGTGAAAAGTTTTCTCCTTAGTCATAAATATTCTTCAGAGTAGAGCGGGAAGGTTTGCCAGCAAGCTGCCTGGTTACTGTGAGCGTTGGCATAGCAACCACAACGTATTGGCCAGGCGAATCTGTCCTTCACAGTATGGAGAAATTCTGCAGTGATAATGTACAAACACAGTAGTCATTACATAATCTCATTTACAGTTTTCTACATAGTTTCAGCTTCATTAAGTGTCTCCAGGGAGGGAGGGGGGAGGGGGATGCTGGCGGGAAACCTGGAGGAAGGATTAGGGGCGCTTTAATGTTCAGTGGCAGAGGAGGAAGAAGAGGAAGAGGAGGAGAAAAGACATGGTTCCTGTCAGGGAATGGCTCGGCATAAACACTCGGCTCCTTCTGTCGGAGAAACTATCCATCCCAGTCGTCTTCTACTCCGTCTCATAGCCCTCGCCAAAACATTTCAGAACATAGTCATGTAGACAGATATTGGATCAGATTAATTTTAGTTCAACTTTTTTTTTTTTTTTTTTTTTTTTTATTAACCTGCTTTCTTTCTTCCCTGACAAAAAATTGCCATACATTGTGTTGCAGACAGTGCTAACATTTACAGGGTGTAGGTTTAATAGAAACACAAAACTACATTTGCATTATGTTCCTGGTTTCATTGAAAGTTGGGGGTGATTGTAATTGTAGTGATTGTCTAGAGTGGGTCCACTTTTATCCTGCGGTAGTGTGTAAATTGTGTTTTGTTCAAGTCATGACGTTGGACTTGAAATGAACTCAGATGATGCTGACTGTGCTGGGTGTTGAAGTACTGGCTGTTAGCATTGCATATTGTTACATCATCTTTACTTTTACTATGTCTGTATGCCTACAGTGGAAAAGCAATGGGCTGTGGATAAAACTGACCCGTTTGAGGTAAAATCAGAACACCGTAAGATTGATAGAACAGCAGCAATGTGTAATCTCCAAAAAATGTTGAGATGAAAGAGAGTAAAATTTTAGGCACTTGATTAAAAAAAAATAATCAACTTTTGTTTTGCCACATCTATACTCCCAAAACCATTCTATAAATGTACAGAATGATTATACCCCTAATGTCAAGGTTTAGAAAGTTTGTAATTCACATCATCCCAGGTCAGTTTTTTCCCAACACTCCACACATCTGCTGTCACGTCTGCTGAGGCTGACTCCCATTGTTGACGTTTCCCTCCTGCCACGACACCACAAGCGTTTATACCTGTGCTCAGTATTCAGTATTTTGTTTCGTCTGTTCCTGGGGGCGTCCTCCTGTCCTTCCACGCTACAGTTAGATGTTGTCATGTCCACATCCACACACAGATATACAAATGGTAAAAACTTGATAGAAGCAGCAAGTAGGAGAGAAAAAAGCCTTTGAATCACAGCCCAGGCTGCGAACACTGCTGTGGCCGAACGTGTTGTCTGTATTCCCATCCTGAATTAGGCTCTTCTCAGTCATAGGAGGAACTGATCTGTCTCTGACCTCCATGGGCAGCAGGCTTTAAAAGAGAGAGGGGTAAAAAATAGAAAGGACCAGAGAGACACAGACGTACAATGGCGTAACAGCCCGCCCCTCCGTCTTTCCTGTGGCTTCCTCCCGACTCTGTTCGGCCAATGAAGCCCACCAACACGCCGCTTCATCTTCCCACCCCTCCTCAGGAGAAACCTGATCCACGAGGTGTCCCTTTACATTTTTCCAGCCCCACTCGCTACAAACGAGCCACGAGAGGATCGTGGGTCCGCTAAACTTCTGCTGTCCACATGTTTGGCTTAAATCAGCGCTCATTGTCCCGTTCATGACCGTCGTTTTCAGTCAGCGGTGCCTCACAGGGAACAGACACCTGATTAAGTGAGTGGCAGCATTTCCGTACGTGTGTGTCTGCGTGTCTGCGTGTCTGTGTGCGATCGCTCAGCTGCTGGTTGGTGTGTTAAAGTTAGCCTCTGCTGTCAGGGCTACCAGCCGGCCCAGCATGTCATGTGTATGTGAGGCAGATGGAAAAGGTGCACTTAAAATGGACTGAGTGGTAACAGAAGATGACTGTTTTCACTGGGTGAGAGGAGAATGGAAAGTTCACTGGTAAAAGGAGTGCATTTTATCCTGTGTTGGCATTCCACAGAGGTGGACGCAGCTCATGGTCTCTTATCAAACTGAGTTTGAACTGTAAAAAGGAGCTCTGAGCTTTTGCTTTTGCAGTCTTCAAAGTGTGACATGGATTTCTGGAATCTTCAACGCTCTTCTGCAAATATGATGTGTTGATAATATGGGGCTACAGTTTATTTTTCATGGTGAATTATTCATTTCAATAATCACTTGTCACTGTCATGAATTGTATACATTCTTGTTACACTGACAACTTTTTTTTTTCTTTACTGCATTTTCCCTACTTTCTTTGAATAGAGCATGTGGAAAAACCAGCCCAAAAACACTCTGTAACCAGTTACTAGGAATCTGTGAGCAGGTGTTTACTTCATGTCTTTCATTTGCCTAATTATGATGCTTGTTGTATTGTTTATTACTAGGATTGCACAATTCTGTAAAGCCATATACTCATTCCTGATCGTTTCACAATCAAACCTACTTTAAAAAACACACACATGGCATGGTGCATATTTTATACAGTTATTCTCTCTGTTCAGTGTAATTGAATCAAAAAACGTCACCATTTACACAATGCACCTATAAATTGTAGTTTTTTGGTGCGTGGTTTTGCAAATGCACAGGTTTCGCAGTTGTGCAGCTCTAGTTTTGGGCTGCTTTTGACTGATCACAACATCCCTCAAACACAAGAGACGACTGAAAAATCTTTGTCACCGTTGGGGGTTTGAGAACAGGTTTCGAATGATCTGATCGTACTCCTCCAGGCTGATCAGTTCCTCATATTGACTCCAGTGTGTGTTTCTCGTACGTCGTAGAAGAATGATGTCAAACTCGTGCATCTATGAACGAGTTGGTAAAAACATAGTGATCAAGCGTGGTTTCATTTCAGAGAACAGATGACAAACCAGCAGGAACACCATCATTACACAGAAACATATACACAACATGAGTTATATATTTCCTGGAATGTTATGTATTTGACTGTACACACGAGTGCGACTGTAAACCAGGATGTGCTCCCATTACTGAGGGAAATATCCTGTATCATAATATAATTAACACCACACATAGGGGTGAAGCAGACCTAAGCAGAAACCACACACATATTCACATATTCTCTTTTACTGCACTCAGATGTCATGTTGAACGTCCTTTCAGAAGGAAATATATCAGGGCTCTGTAGAAGTTTTTAATGAGGAGATGAAATGAGTTAGTAAAATTAGTATGTGGTATTAGTATAATTTACTTCCTGTCTCATATTCTAAGGTGATGGAGAAAAAAAATTAAACAAGAAGCAAAGAAAGTTCAGTTTGAGGATATTCTTGGAAGTGCTTAATGATTTATTAATGATTGTTTGGATGTAAACACTGTTGTATATTATTCAGTGGTGTGAATGCTTATTTTGCTGTTACTACAAAACTGCTCACATAAGTAGTTTTTTGTTTGTTTTATTTTTCATACTTATCATATACTAGAGCAGGACAGTTAATTTTCTTATGGGGCAGGATCAGTACACTTGCACCTCAATATATATCGTAAAAAAACAGTAACAAAATGACACAATGTAAATGTGGAGCACAGAATATAAATATTTAATGAATATTCACAAAACCTTTCTTGAAAATGTGCAAAACTAGGCCCACATTAAGTTTACATGGAAAAACAATAAATCCATCCACTGCATATTTCTTGTTCTTTACCTCTGACATCAGTAATGAAATACTTACAACAAACTAATGGGTGCATATTCTTTATGATAAGTACAGAACGTATGTGTGGAAAAAACATACATTTAGCAGATCCTATAAAATAAAAGCAGTATTTCATTTCATTTATTTGTTTATTCGAACAGGTAAAATAAAATAAGTAAAACATACAAAGTATTTAATCAGAAGTTAAAACAACACCTCTTTAGTATCCTAAATAATTATACCTTGTTCGAAAGGGTGTAGGTGCATTTTATTGGTTGCATCTATTATTAACATATATTTTTTCATTGACTTTTAATTTGCCGGTGACCTCATGTGGGCCAGACAGGATCAGTACTGGGCCACTCGATGCCAAGGACAGTACTAGAGAGACGACACACGCCAGCAAATAATTCCTTGCATGTGTTTGCTTACCTGGTGAATAAAGCTGATGCTGATTCTGATTCTGATATGGGTGATAAGATATGAGTTTGTGCTCTGACAGAAGGATAACATCTCTTCAAAGCACCACATTGTTTGCCCTAAAACTCAGCTAAACCCAGTCGTGTTCCACTGCACATGGACGCAGTGTGTTCTCCTCATGATGGAGCACCCTGGCCTTCAGTCCTGCAGCAGAAGATGTTGTCGCAGCAGAAGGTGGTTTGTTGTGAGTGGTGGTGGAGGACAGGTACCTCCTGTGTTGTCGGTGGAATTCCTGCTATGCGAGCACCGTGAGCGTCCCGGCCCTCTCACCTGGACTAGTTGAACGCTGTCTTTGTGCGAACTGTCCCAGATTCGCTCTGCTGCCGCTGCCGTCAATGCCTCAGGGTGCACATTTCAGATTTCACTCAATGAGCTGATGCTCTCAAAGCACAGCAGCGTCTTACTCAACCAAACTCTGACACGACACATCAGCTGTGAGAGACTGTGACCTTTCAGACATACGAGTGTCTCTTCTGCTGGTGCTGAACAACACCACTGGTTCTCTTCCAGACTGAAAAAAAAATTCTTCCTTTTGCATTTTATTAAATGAGTGGCTTTGTGTGACAGATGAATATGCAAAAATGTATTTTTCAGATGCAAACATCAAGGCTTTAATGTTCCAGTAAATATTATATAGTCATTTTTTAGGTTGTCCTTGACTGTTCCACTGTAGGAAGCCTATTTTCTCATTCCAAGTATAAATAAAAACGTAGCCACTTGTGTTGTAGTTAAATCCTGTGGTTAGTAGCTGTAACTACTTCAAAAACAAACTATTGTAGATTGTCCACTGTAAAGACTTTGGTTTGTCTCCAACCTGTAGAGCACTTAAAAACCCTTGTGTCTCATTTTCTCATCTTCCATTTGATTGCTGACAGTAGATGAACAGTTGGAGGTCAAAGGTCAGATATTTCTTTTTGTGGTTCAAGTTTTTGACAAGTGAGTTTATTTGACTTTGGGAAATATTTAATGGTTCTATTGACCATCACAAGCAGCTTCAGAACATCGTCTATATATGTAGAACCAACATGAGCTTTAATCTTATCAACTAAGGTGTATGTAACCTGGAGCTCTGAACAAAACTACATGATAATCAATGCATCAGTCATAAAGCTGTGTCACGGTTACATGAGGAAAAATCTGACAATTGACAGTTAAATTTTTGTTGTTTGGTGTTTTTGGACCGGTGTCAAAAGAAGACATCAGACATAATAGCCTCAGATTAGTAGCATTTATCAAACATCAGCCTGTGGTAAAACTGAAGTCCTGGTTTTCTAAAGGAAATGCTAAAAATAATAGATAATTAGAGATAAACCAGCTCTCTGTGGTAGTATTTTAACAGTTTACCCTCCATTATTACCCGTGACTGCTCTTGACAGTGTCTGATAACTGGAAGGTGTGTGTATATATCTGATACCTGATCCATGTGATTGTTATCGGCGAACAGTGAAGGTACCATCTGCCATGACGTTGCTTACAGTAACACAGAGCAAAGTTTACTCAGGACAAGTGCATGTGTTAATGATTGACAGGAGCCTGGCGCCTCGCA